>JAWNOW010000476.1:6000000-6398536 GCA_035045625.1 Drosophila formosana
AAAGCAGTCAAGTTAAGACGACTTCACGAAAATCGCTTTAAGCAGCAAAACGACAAGAATAATGATATTTGCCCAAAATGCAAGCCACAGAAGGGATGGCAAAAAAATAGAGAACCGAAAAAAAGAGTGTAGACATCCGAATTTGTAGACGAGGTGCGAGGTAACTCTAAAAAAAAGGACATGCACCCCAAGGAAAACTTTTACTGCGCTTACACACGCACACACACACACACACTCACAAACATGCACACTCACTCCTACAAGTATTGGTTTCGATTATATGCTTAGGTTATGGTTGTGGTGGGGAGCAGCAAACTTTGCGCTGATTTTCTAGGAAGACCAAAAAATTGTTTTCTTCTGCGCAAAAGTCACGAATGCACACAAAAAAAAAAAAAAGCGAAAACAAGAAAATAATGTATATGTATGTTTGTATGTAAAAAATATGTTGTAGAAAAATGGCAAAACTTTAAAGTATATGAAATAAAAGTGGCAGACATTAAGTTGCACATGGAGCCAAAAAGCATTAGCGAAAAGTTCATAAGCAAAAGTTTGCCCCTCAGGCAGAGCGAAGGCCGTGTTTGGGGAACACGACTCTTAAAAAGATGGCAGTTGAACTTTTTGTCACATTTTGACAAACTGTACGTTTCGCCGCTTTTTCTTTAACTTTTCATAAATTTGGAACCCCACCAAATTTTAATATATGAGAAGAATATCTTGAAACACACATATTCATCTCGTCAGTGAGAAGCATTCCTTAATCAACGTGACGCTCGTACTTTTAATACATTAAGTGAATACATTCAATACAAAAAGTTTTTAAATTATTTGCCACACGCACACATCGAATACTTCGTTTTATTGCCTTGCTTGAGGTTGATTCGGAAAGTATCTAAAAGCAAACGAAAAGTGGAATTCTTTATGTAAAAACGCTGTTTTCCATTTATTGAAATTAATACGCAAATGCTGAAAGGGAAAATATATTAGAAAAAACACCTCTCTTCACAAATAAAATAATTAGAATAATTTAAAGTTGCGGAGTATTTATCAATTACAACTGAATGTGCCTGCTATCTTATGACTAAAATAAAAACATATTTAAGTAACGAACAATTATTACAATTATAATTATAATAATTGCAATGCCGAACAAGAATTCGCCTCTACATCTACACATAAACTAGAACGTGATGTTGGAAATAGAAAATGCGTAGGTCTTAAGAGTTAAACGAGTTGACGATTGAAGTTTTTAACATTCTCTTGGAGTTGCCAGTTTTGCTGGGCGACAAAAATTTGAAAATATTAAAAAAGTTTTCACTTGACATGTTATTGACTTGTTAAAATGTTTTCCTCGCTTGCTTAATGTAATTTCTTTTCCTTTTCTCAGTTCTCCTCAGTTATGTTTTTGCTTTGAGACTCTCCACCCCAAGAACTCTATTGAGAGGGTAGATTTGAGCTGGCCTTTTCATTGTGCAGCCTGGCTCTGGCTGGTAGCTGTCGGGTTGCTTATTTATTTATAATGTACGACATACTTGGCTATTCGAGCCACGTTCTTGCGTCATGCACGAAAATTGCATTGCCTCATGCCCAATTTCCCCGTTCCTTGACTTTAGTTTTGAGAGTCCCCACTCTGATATTGGGGTCGCAAAACGCAAAACGGATCAAACTGGGTTTTACTCATGGAGGGTTGCAAAATAATGTTGACTAGACTTTTATTAGACAAGCTTCTCTGTGCTCTGTGTTCGTGCCTAGCATGAACCACTATGCACGTATATATGGCGAATTTTTTCGCTTTTCAAGTCTTTGAAATTTGGAAGTAAGAGCGCGGTCACAAAAAATAAAGAGCTGTAACCTGAGCACGATTTTCTCTCGTCTAGCCGATAAAAAAATGCTTCTTTGTGTATGTTAATACTGTTTATTTGACAAGGCATGAAAAATGCATGGCTTTTTTAGTGTGATCAGTACCTTAGGCTCAGAAGGAGAAGACATAAGTGCGATTAATTTTAAGGATGGTGGCACGATGAGGTAATTTTATTTATTTTTAGCAATTATATTATATATGATAACTGATAACTGCTTTAAATTTTGCACTCTTAAAACCAACATTCCCACAAACTTGGTTGAGTTGCATGCGCTGAAGCATAATTTTGTTAGTTCTCCCAAGCAACAATTCAGCTTTATGCTTGTCAACATATTTTCTGAGCCACTATAGTAACAAAAGCTGCCAACAGAATAGCGTCTCATGGCAGTCTTAACAACAGCAGTAAATACGATACCATAAGTGTTATCTAAAGCTTTTTTGTTGTTCCTGCTGGTGATACGTTTGTTGCCTTGGGCCATACAGAAGCACATATAGTAACTATATAGAAGCAACCCGAAACAATAAAAGGGAGAGGTAAAAGAAAAATGCAAAAAGTAGTGAACTTTACGCGCATTATTTAAATTTATTTTCGTCTAATGTAAATTTACATTTGTGCTTCGAGTTGAGCAAAAAGGCGAAAAATCCCTTCGAGTTGCAAAGCTCCTTTGTCTGTGATGTGTGCAGGACCAGAAAGGGGACTTGTTGTGGCTTGAGTTGTGCCTGTGGTTGTGTGTGTGGTTGTGTCTGATGCATTATTTTGCTTCTGTTGCGTTGCGTTTGTTGTTTTCTGCAGCACACAAAGGCGAAGTAGCCTAGTAGAAACTAGAAATAAACAATCAGGTCAAAAAAAACACAACTAAGCAAAACAAATCTCCTGAGATCTGAACAAGAGAAATTCATTCAAGTGGATGTATTTCTGGAGGCAAGAAACTTGAAAACACACGTAGACTGGACAGGACAGATGAACATATCTTACGATTTACAGGACAATCTACCTTCTTATGTTCGCTCAATACAGGGTACAAAAGCCCACATTCTTCTGGTGCAGACTGATGAGTTTACACATATTCATTTGCTACTAGTATTTTGGTTTCTCTGGGTTCAAGGAATTTATACAAAGATATTTTTACCATAGCTCGTGCTTACACATTACCATTGACCTCAACTTTGTACATTATTCATTCGTAATTTTGCAAATTGTAGAAATTGCCAAGTTGTAAGTCCAGAAATCTTTGAAACTGTCCCTGGATCTCAGGACACTTCAAGAAATAAACTGTCAAAATGATAGGTGGAATCCAACAATGTAAAGCTAATTTTTCTATACATTATTATTGCAAAATAATTGTTTTAAATATAGTGGTATATCTTGGTATTGTTATTTTTTGAATATCTAAATTTTACGAGCGATATTCTGTTAAAATCGTTTATTTAGCGTTAGCCTTCGTATTTTTCAGTGCTGCAGTCAAACAATTTTGTAAACGTTCGATTTCTATCACTCAACGTTATTTATTTTCCGACATTACATTTTAACAGCTTTTTCATGTAATTATTTAGCATGTCTACATATTAGATTGCAACTGTCGACTGTCGTTTGGGCCATCTTAAAGCCTCAACGCAATTTTAACTATTAGTAATTCAAGTGCGGTTGGGACATTTTATCACCAGCTCACCATAAATTCTAATAACTCAGAGTTTAACATAAATTACCAGCCGGCCGCATAATTAAAATACACACAGCAGACGAAAGCTGTCTCTGTTTTCAACATACTGTGCAACGATTCAGCTGCAATACGTATGGATGTACTGCGAAGTAATTGAAATTAAATGACATGAACATCAACAGAAACAGAAATGACAAAAAACTATAAATAGCAGTTAAAAAAAAACCCAAAAACCAACATTCCAGTTGGATGTAAACCACACAAAAATAAAGTAAATGAAACTGTCATATGTAAAGAGAGACACTACGACATTTGGGAAACTGCTGGGCAGTCTATTGCCTGCAGTCAAACTGGCCACAGTGAGAGGGCACACAGCTAAAGGGAGTGCACGGAATCTGTTTGTCTGGATGTTGGCCGATCTGTCAGAGTGGAAGATACGTTGAGCTACGCTGAGCGAGCCATGAGCGAGCTGTCTGTTTGCCTGTGTCAATCCGCGAAGGGTCGAGAGCGATTTGCAATCAACCTTCTAGACGAAAACAACCAGTAAGGCAGCAGTGGGATGTCCTTATTTTGAGAGAATAAAATATTCCCAAAAATATTGATTTTGTGCAGCTGTTATTAACAGAGCATTTCAATTTAATGTGATGACTGACCATATATAATTGTTCGAAGTTTGTTATCCGATCGCAAACAAATTCTTGGGGATAATTAAAATTATGATTACCAGTTTGAGTAGTTTTGAAAATAATCTTTCATTATTTTACTCTGTGCTCTAAGTTCCCATACGAACAGACAGACGGATGGCTATATCGATCTATAAATATACACCGATGGTCAAGAATATACACTTTATGGGCTAGGAAATGGCTTCATTACATAAATTTCCTATCGGCACAAAAGTATACTTGATAACTAATACGAAAATGATTGAAAACGAAACACATGATTTAAATGCAAAGCCGAGAAAGAGTAATGTTGGAAATCATTATCAGTTGTGAATCTGATCCAACAAGGGACAACAACTTGATTTATTAAGTCATCATCATCTGTAATGTCAGTCGGATTCTCTTTTGCACCTCGTCGCATTTAGCTGTTGCTAAATAAGGGATGGAACCAGCCGTCGGAACTTCTTAAATGCGATTAGTTTTTGCCGCAAATGTTTATTTCGCTTATTGTTTTGACAATTATTCTAATTATTATTTGATTGGATTAAAGAATTAAATTACTCCATTACAATATTGTGAGCCAGAGCAATTAGGGCATAACAAAAAATTTTACTTTGCCTAGTCAATATCTTAAAATGAAGAATATACTTCCGGTTAAATGGGTAGTGGAAAGGATTTGGCTTGACAATTTGGACAAGTCGTCATTGAAGCACTCAAAGGAAAATTGTACTTGGCCAGTTGCCAGCTGCAAAAAAGCAGCCCATATAAAACAACAGATGCAACGTCAGCTGCTTCAAGAACATATGAGCTCACCATAAAAGCAGGAACTAAATATGCAATGGCGAACAATTAAGGAAAAATTTGTCAACGAAATGAACAAAAAAAAAACTTTCCAACAAATGAGAAATTAAAATAAAGCATTTACAAATATCAGCCACAAATAACTCCATCACTAGTTCTATAACATATAGTTATATGACTATAGTTATAGACTATGGCAAATAGTGAATTTTTGTATGAGTTTAAGGTTTATTATTTTCTAACTATATCTTTGGTCTGTAATCTGTATGTATAAAGTTGTTCATCCTGATTCACTCATTGATTGCATATTTTCGAGGATAAATTTCTACATTTTGTATTGTTTAATAAGATATATTTTCGATAACTACTCATTTTAGATATCTTATCTTTCCCAGTTACAATCTAATTTGTTTAAATTGACATTACAAGCACATACTCTGGGAGTTTACCTTTGTCTTTGGACAGCAATAGCAATGACATAATATCGTGACAATAATAATTATTATTTATTTTTTTGACAATTACATAATTGCAATTGACAATTTTTTATTTTAATATTGTAAATTGCATGAGGGGACAAATAAGAAAGCTACCCCCTACATTTTTGGAGCATACAAACATATTTCTTAGAACATTAGCAAAGTTGTTAAACAAACAATACCAATGCAATGCGTTAACATAAGATTTTAGTTTAAAATTGTATTATTTTATCATAACATTTTAATTTTAATCAAATCGCGATTAAATAAATAGGTAAATAAATAAACTCCTTATTTAATTTGACTCTTAATTCTTGGATTCTTAAATTTATGTATTACAGTTTATTATATTCAGATAAAAATATAAAAGCAAACCTATTGGTTTCCATTGGTTTTTTGAAGTTATCGAATTGAAAACGTTGCTTCCCTCCTGCCCACATACTTTAGGAAGTTGAAAGTACTCTTGACATTTTTGCGCGAAAATATTTGAAATACAAAATGCCTGACCCCAAAGCCCAAACCACAAAGCACTTGAGAGAACTCGAACCAGAGAAGCTGACTGTGTCGTCTATTTTGCGCAGTTTCTTGGGCTCTATAATAACAGTCATAGCAATACATAGTAATAAAGCAAAGCGGTTGCGCAAATAAATATGCAGAACTTGAAATTACTTGGGATGAACTGGCGATGACGACAGCGATGAGAAGTAAAAGTTAGAACTGAACATGGATGTGAAAGCAGAACAGGCGAGAATTTGGAATATTTAAGTAACACGCTGCCTGACCCAAACTCAATTTTCTAGAGCCCGCAACTCAATTGTCAATGAATAAATTCATTCGCTGCTCGCCACCATCATTGTCGGTCGTCGTCGTCGTCGTCCTCATCGTTGTCCAGGAGCCAAACTCCATTATCCTTATCAGTGGGCGGCCATCGGCGCTCGTTCGCGAAACTTTTGCTGCTCCATTATTTCGTCTCTTTCGCACTGAATGCGATTCGATTGGTTTGAGGTTGTGGCAATGACTTTTACCAGTTCCCCTTTTTGAGCTTATTTTTCTTTCTTTTTTCGTGAAATTTTTGTTTTCTTTTGGAAATTAATGACGCAAAAGGCCGGAAAATTTAGTAACTTTTAGTCATGGCGTGTGGATGATTTGCACACGATATACGACGATTGCTGCTCCTCCTGCTTCTGTTGTCTTGCTCTCCACTCCACTGCTCATCAATTTCGGGCACCCTGTCCGATAGAGCCCTGAAATGTATGCGTCGGTAATGAAATCGATATTTATGGCTTTTCGCCTCGTTACGAATGGTATTCGTGGAGTGTGCATTTCGAATCTGATTTCGGGCATATCGAATCTCAAGAGGTTAATAAATTAGACTAACGCAAACTTTTGCTTCTATGGCATTAAAAAGTTTGGCTTTGTAATTTTCGTCTCCTCGCATTGTGCTTTTCTTTCGTTTTCCTTCATACCGTGTACAGATTAGTTTCATTTTATAATTCCGGTATAGTTTAGAGCAAGTTTTAATTAGCAGCTGGAACTGCGCTCTGCTTTTTACTCATGATTAACCAGTTGATTGTTCAACACGACCAACCACTGAAATGACCCACGGAACTCTCAGCACAAGAGGAGTCAATTCAACTTAACCGCAAGCCACACAATGCAGTTTTAAACTCATTACACTCAACACTCAAATGAAGAAAGCATTGACCCTCTCACACCCCTTGGCACAATATCAAAAGCCAATTAGCATACATTTGCACGCACACCCACACAGAGACAGACACAGACACAGCCACAGACACAGCATGCATGCATATAAACTTGGCCAAATCAAAAGAGTCCAAAAATGTTCAGAGCACTTCAACCATATTCATGGCATTCACATCCACATCCACATTCACCTTTACATCCACAGTCACATCCATTTGCAGACCTTTTCCCAGTCACTGGTCGCATTTTGAGTGGCGGCATCCATGGTTTGTCAACAAGAACATTTTCATTTTGTTTGCTCAGTCGCATTTATGCAGCGGGAGGGAGCGGGAGCATTCACCATGTTTATATGTACAAGTCAGCTCAACTATTTCTGCTACCCACTCTCGATGCTGCTGCTGCCGTCTATTTGGTCATATCAAATTAACAAAACAAACGCAGAAGGAACCCAACTTGTGCAGAAACTTAGAAACTACTTCAAGCAGCAAAATAAACTAATAGGCAAAAGGAAAGAAGAACGCTCCGCTTGTCCTTGCCAAGTTCAACAGCACAGCAAAAATACAGACAACGGCAAGGGCATTGCCAATGCCACGCCCACATCCCTGAGTTAGCTTTTGGCACCCAAACAAGCTGGTCGGCATCATCTTAATAAGATAAATAGGCACTTGAGTGCAACTTCTGTTGTTGCTCGAGCAGCAGTCCACAACGACAACAACAATAACAAAAAACTTGAAATGTAAGCCACACTCTAAGAATAGTTGTCCGGGTATTCGACTTGACGGTGCTACTGAGGCATGTTCAATATTTTGTTTTGTTAATGACGAGCAAAGTTTGCTTTGGGATTCCATTCGGTGCATGCTCAAAAAAGAAGCAAATTTGGGCTTCAAATTCGCAGGATATTTGGGTCCTGAACACATTAAAGTTGGGTAATATTGAATACGCTTGGCTAGCACAAGTGAAATATAATATGGCCAGGATCTGACTTTGATTTATGGCCTCATTTAAGTTGCAGAATGCGTGACTCTAAAATGAGTGGAGGAGAAAACAGCATTTTTTATTTTCTGCAAGCACAAAGTAACCATTAAAACTTAATTCTTAAAAACTTGTTGTTGTACTATTCAATGGGCTTTTTATACTATATCAAGACTCCATCCCAAATTGTCACTTCAGTTCCTTCGTTCTTCCTTTTCAATTGCGGATGGACGCTGCAGTAAATTGCCATTACTTTGAGATGAGATTTACTCTTTAAAAGCCACTGTGAATTACTTATTGCAATCTGTATTTCACTTTCTTCTTTCATTCGTCGATTGCAAATTTTCAATTGATGTGCAATGAACACGGTGGAAAAGATATCAGAAAGTAATGGAATGTTCAACTTGCGACTATTTTGATATCAATGTTGCTTATGTGAGATGAACCCATGAAATTATCTACAAATAACGAAAGTCATTTGTTGTTGTACTAAAAAAATCATCAAAGACTCATCATTTGGGACTGATACAAGGATGGGCACTAGCTTGTGGTTAGGGTCGGGAAACTGGAGACTGGAGCGTCGTTGCAAAAATATTGGCATAAATTATGAGGAGCATTCCGTGCCGGGGCTCGCACGAAGCCGAAAGACGGAATGTTTCCGCTTAATAAGGCTTTCCGTTTCCGCTTGCGTTGCGCTTCCGCCTGCGCCTCCGCTCCCTTCCACTTCCACCGCCACCGCCACTGCCGCATTGCCATGTGGCCTGCTGGCCGCTTCCTTCCGCCTCGTACACCATCGCCATGGCCAACAGCATCTTCTTCACTTCCACTTCACTTCAGCCTACTTGCTATGCATCGCGGCATTGGCTTTGTGGCTGGCTCTTGGCTCGTGGCTCAGTCGGTGTGGCTGCCACTGCGGTTTTAGGTCTGAGTACTCTCACAGCAGCGTCTGTGCGGCTATTGTTAAGCTCGTTGTCAGCCCTCTGCAATTGATAATGATTATAATGGTCGTCGCTTGTCGCCAGCTAACCCCCGTCCACCCTGTCCGATCCAAGAACTACTTACATTACAATGCAGAGGAGTGCCCCTCGCTCTCGCCCCCGCCCCTCGCTCCCGCTCGGTCTCGATCTCGCTCCCGCAGCGAGCCAATTTCTTTGGGCACCCATTCAAAGCGCATGCAAATGACTTTGGATTTTAATTAAAAAGCAAGTGGCTGTGGCAGTGCATTTGATGAACTGATGTGGCGTGGTGGTGGCTAAGAGAATTCACTGGGATGCTCTCCGGCTTCTGCTCCTTCTGCTGCTCCTACTGTGCCACTGATGCTTCTGTTCCTGCTCCACTTTGTTGCCACTTTGTTTGCGCTGCGTGTGTCAAAGCGTTGAAGAAAAAAGTACTTTGAATTGGTTTCTTTGTATTCATTTCGAGCCTAAATGGTTGCAAAAAGAAGTCAATGAATTTTTCTGCTCTCTATTTTTTCCCGTTTCCGTCTGTGGCCAACTCTTTCATTTTTTAAATTATGCTAGCAATTATGCATCAACAATGAGGAAAAGTTCTTTCCTGCCCATTCTGCCTGCTATTCCATACTTCTAAGGGGACACAACTGAAGTCCTTTTTCAGCACTCAACAGTCGACGCCCAGTTTATTAAACTTGTTTAATTAGGCGTAAAACGTGTCATTATTTGTCAATCTGGTTGAAAACACAAATATTTAAAATGAAAAACCATTACAAAGTTTGATATACCGTAATTGAGATTAGAAAATATGTTGTTATAAATAAAAAACAAGCTCGGTTGCTCGACTGTGACATACTCTGTAAGCATAATCTACATCTATTTCTATCAAAATCTGTTGAGGATATATCATGATTTGTTGGGGAAGGTGGCGTTGCATTCAAGATTGAAAATAATGAATGCAGAAACATACCAAATACCTAGCTCAACATATTGATCGATGTTCAGTTTTCTAATATTGAGTTATAAATATTCTTATTACAATTCCTAAAACTTTATTACTTTGAATTTAAAACTAATTTACGTTTCTCTCTTCTTGTTGCAGGTACATAATTTTGAAAATTGACTTTCCACACTATTTTTTATAAGCCCCATATGAATACGTATGTAAGTTGCAAAGAATACGAAACCCAGATCATTTCTATTAGATCATTGCAAGGATTGAAAGGAATTGAAAGTAAACCGCATTCCTTAGAATACAATTACTTAGGATTATATTATTATTATTGTAAATATATTAAGACCTAATTAAAAGGATAAAAGACACATACAGAGCCGAAGTGCCAGCATTGCGAGAAGCGGGCTGACGTGTGATTATTGCTGTTATTGTTGGTGTTGCAGTTTATTGCAATGCCACATGCGATGCTGCGGCATGCCCCGCCACCGCCACCGCCACCGTCACCGCCACCGACACGAACATCAGCACCAAAACACACAGAGTATAGTGAGTTTTTTTTTTTTTTGCAATAAATGAAATTAAAGGCACACGCGACTCCTGCGAAGTGAGCTCCGTGGAGGGGAGGAGTCTGCAGGAGTTTACATCGCACAGCGACTGTGCCTAGCTAGCAAAATGTAATTAGAGTTGTTCAGTGTGGTTAATATTTCCGTGTACTTGTGCTTGTGTGTGTGTGTGTGGGGGTGGACGTGAGTGTGTGTTGTGCGGTTTATGAAACAATGCTCCGTGTAAAATGCAAACACGTCGCGTGTCAAGCGCTCGTTTCAATGCCACTCACACACTCACACAACGCACTTGAGCTCAGACATTTGCAGCATTTCTTTGGCAGCTTCAATCTACCCTACGTGCAAGGAACACGACCCAGAATCAGGCCTTGTACTTAGCATTAAGAAAAAAAACATTGATAATTGCGAGTACAGAGTACCTTTCGGTTGTGCATTCTTTTAGCTGCTGGAAATTGTTTTCTTGTCCTTATGTTGACTTCAAGACTTAGGACGCTGGTGTATAAAATAAATTTTATTTACGTTTTTTTCGCTTTGGCCGTAGGTACAACGCCCTCCACTTGCTCTTCAAGTAGATACTTTTATTGTCGTCTTTGTTCTTGCAGTTATTTTTGATATGCGTGCACGTAATTAGTGTTTTTTCCCAGACTAATTGGAAAAATTAACATATGAAGTGTTTGTTTTTATGCCATTAACAATGGAGGGCACACAAAATAAAAGTGCCAAAGCATAAAGGACATAGAAAAATAGGACTTAAGAAATGGACTTAGAAATTTAAAACGAAATAAAAACAAATTTATACTGGATTTGAGAATTGCAATAATATTGAATAATTGCGTCAAATTACCAGACATTTAAAAGTCATTTTTAAGCAACAGTTTAGTGAATACTCAAACTTTGGAACTTATTTAATTCCATAGTATATATTATTCTTATATATTCCCCATTTTATTTAAAATATAAGCAACTCAAATGTGCCATCTATGTACTTTGGTGGAATTTATTCTTGAGTTGCCCCTGGACTTGAAAAGATAATTTTAGAACATGGAAAAATGTGACAGAACATCTTCATGGTTGCAGTCTGTCCGTCCGTCTGTCTGTCTATTGTTCTGTGTAACTCTCTGTGGCATTTTATCATATGCGTCTTCTACGAGTATGGAACAAGAGTTGTTGTATCTGTTGTTGCTTTTGCTGTTGCGGTTATCATACTTGTTGGCTGTCGACATTGTCTGCGGTGTATAAGTGTACACTGTCCATAGACCACTAACCACACATCTCCACACCCGCCGCCCACATCGACTTCGACTGATATTCCTTTTGTGTGGCATTATATTAAAGACATTTTTATGAAGAGCAAAGGCGGCAGTCAACGAAATGACAGCTTAGGAATGTAAACAGGTAACACATTTAGGAATTTAATGCTGCCTCTGTGCAACAACAGAATTTAATAAGAAACCTACAGAAAAGCTAAAGTTGTCGATAAAATACGTGGACGAGGCCGGTCTTCGCCTAGATATTCCTAAATATTTATTGGTCTACCAAGTGGGTTCTTAATTTGACTTATGCGTTAGGTTCATTTCGATCGTATCGTTTCGTTTTGTTTTATTTCGCTTGTTGGCTGGGTGAAACATGCATAAATTATGCGACACAGGTCATTTGAGCCACATTAAAGCAGGTTTATTAGCCAAGAGGCAACCCACTTGGCAATAATCGTCCCCAGGATGCTTAGAAAGTTTCGCTGTCGTGTTGGCCAACAGGGCGCAGTAAAATCAAATCAACGTAACGACATTTCAGTTTCGACTGGTCTTAGGTCTATTACGCCCTCCTAAAAAAAAAAAAAAAACACTCGACACTGGCCATAAAATTGAGGCGTTTAAATGAAAAATCAATTGTTTTGACAATGGGCAAAGCAACTAGAATAGGAAGAAATTAGGTGGTAATATATGTTTTACATCAAAGTTGAGAATGTTATTCTTAATACTATTTATTTTTGGGACAATGTTAATTCACAAAAACAACATCTTAACATTTGTAGATATTTTAAACAAATTGCCCATTGTCCTCCAAGTTGTCATCATCCGCGTATTTTCAACATTTGCGAGTTCTGACAGTTTTTAACCGTAATTTAATGCACATTTAATTCAGTCGTAAACACTGGAAAAAGTCGGAGCGCAGTTAGTAAAAGTTTGACACTCGTCTCTCCCCTTCGACCCGTTCCGTTGGCCATTACACGTTGCCCGTCTCGGCCAAATGATGCACGAGGGAGTTAATTTTGGATCGCTTTGAGCTTTGATCTGGGCGAGATCCGCCCGCAGGATGCTTTGTCAGCAATTAGGTAAACTATATGGATGCAGGACTGGAGTGTACGCACATTTGCAGCATAAATCAAAGCTGCGGGCATTTGTTGATTTTTGTAATTAAAGGCAAAAAAGAAAAAAATACTGCCGGAGGGTGGAGTTCGGAGATTGAATGTTCATTAGTTTGTGTGCTGAAATCGATGCGTGGACTTATTTTGCTGGCTTGTCAAAACCTCCCCGAAAACTGGCTAATTGCCATGGTATTTTGTGTCCTTTAAGAAAATTTCGGCTAAGCCGTGTGCAACTCAAGACAGTCTTGTACTTGTCGTTAAGTTTCTTGTCTTTTGCTACTTGGCTGGCGGCAAATTAAAGAAGCCGGCGACATGAACAGGAACATCGTCAGGACACAGGACGCAGGACACAGTAAAGGGCAACGCGCCAGCTGGCAACTGTTGCCGGAAGTGCCGGCGGATGTCCTCGCTAAACCGAATGGCATCGCCGCCTGCCAGGAAATATGGCCCAGTATAAAATTAAAATGCTGAACAGCAGCCAACCCAAAGGCATGGATAGAAAAAGCTGAAGACCATAATAGGTCCAGAAGTAAATTACAAAATTATAATTCACTCGATTTATTTTGGACTAATTTTGTTTATAATTATTGACTCTCCGTTTCATTTAAATAATTTTATACCCTGCTTCCATTAAAAATGGGCGAAAAGGGAATTATAATTTGATCCAACATGCATTCTTGATCATATTCAGCAGCCGAGACGATATAGCTGCATTTGTCCATCTGGCTATATGAACACCTATATCTCAGAGACCTCAAAAGCTAGAGCTTCTAAATACAATATGTAATGGCTATAGATGTCATAAGGACTCCTTGCCTCAATTAGTTTGGTGTTGCTTTGAGCCTTATTTGAAATCCCACTTTTAGAATTTTTTTGGCATATCAAAAAGTTGTCTATTAACAAGCTATTACAAAAATATGTTGGTCTTTTACATTGTGTAATGAGCCTACTTTATAGCAAAAACGTAGTAATGCCTAAGGGTTGTTATACCAATTATAATGCGTGATTTAAAAAAAAAGCGAAATTAAATATCACCCTCCTAGCTCATAACTAATAGACTGTGAGTTCATAGTTCAGTCCGTGAATCCTAACAATTAAATTTCCATATATATTACATTGATTGTTAGGTATGAATTTAATTATTTATCATATGAGCGTTCCATTTGCAAGTTCCGTCTAGTCTTAAGTGTAGCTGCTGCTTTATATAAACCGCGAAATATACATGAGTACCTGAGTTCATTTAGTCTGAGCACTTAAATCAAAAAAGGATTATTTACATCTGCTCAGTCGGCGCATTCATATTTTATATTAGCTGATAGAGTGCATTTTATGGCCAGAAGGTGTGGGCCCCAAATAGAAAGTGTATATTGTGTGGGAACTCACACAAGTGACGGAAATTGCTGCATAAAGCGCGCTTGATTGGGTTGCCAAGTTGTAATTCCGTTGCCGGCACATTTTATGTGCCCGAGTGCGTATGCGATTTAAATGGAGAGCGGAGAAGAGTCATGGAAACGGAGCAGCCGGAGGATTTGGTAGATGGCTTGTTACTAATCGTCCGTAAAATTAAAGTAGTATCTGTGCCCAAAGCCGTAAATGTCAGGCCAAATGGCAGCGTAATTGCACTAGAGATATGTCGGTAATCCTGGACAATGATAGACAACAGACAAATAGGAGCCCATATTTCGTTATCCCCTTTCACAATGGGCAGAATGGAAAAATTGGAATGCTCTTGCTTTTATGTTTCATATCGATTCGCAAATAAATTTGGAGTTTCTTATCCGATCAATCTGAATGAGAAATATTATTAGCTTTATGAAATTTTATGGCTACTAAATTCGGAATACATTACGCACAAAGTTAATAAACTCCTATTTTTGTGTACATTTTAATGGCATGAAACTACCAAGGTCGAATCTATTATGTTCATTTGCACAAAGTTCTGGCAAGGATGTTCAGTTTCTGCCTATCGAATTGGTTTGCTTTATTCACCGAACAAAAGTTCTGGAACAGGATGCACCTGTTTTGCGGCAAGTTGCGAAGAGATCAACACTTTCGCTTAAGTAAAAAGAAGGAATGAACAATAAATAAACCCGACAACAAAAAGTTGAAAAAAATCGAAAAGGGTTCTGATTGTCGATGAATGCGCAACGTTTAAAGGTTTCTATAACAGATGTGCCCAACAAAGGGTAATCCGATAGACGGTCCACAAACAATTAGAGAAACAGAGGCCTAAAACGAATATTTCCATTATTTCATTGGTCCCAATTGATTTACTTGCTTGGGCCACTTGTCGGCCACGCAAACAAATCTGCGGCAACTGTTTAATGTCCTTTCCATTTCTCGCTACCTTTTGTGGCTGGCCCAGCCTCTTCTAGACAAACGGAAATCAACGTCCTTGCCGTTTTGTATTTGCGTAACGCACTTTAAGGCCTCGGACCTCAGTGAGATATGATAAGAAGACATTCTCAAGGGCATTTCAATCCAGCGGCTTTAAGGCGAAAAGCCATTTAATTAGACCATTTATTGATTTATGTTAAAGTCGTCAAGGTTCTTATGTACTTTTCAAATCCTTCTATTTAATTTGTTGTGGTAAAAAGAGTACAAATTCGTTCTCGTCAAGTTCGCACCCCATTTAGCCGGGTTGAGGAAGCCAAAGTTTATGTTAACTTGACGCGTGATTTATGTAACCCTCGTCTGAGCCGAACCCAAGCTCAAGAACAACATTTTAAAAACAACAACGGAAAAGTCGTGTATCTCCAACGAACTTTATAACAAACAGAATTAGCAACATGTTAAAGGGCCAATAAACCAACTTAAATTTGTAAATATATATTTTTTCTCTTTTCATTTTTCCTCTTGTGTTGCCTTTTTTGCGATAAGAGAGGGAGTAGTGTTGGAAGCCCGCAGGCACTCAACACAATATCGTCGTGTTTAACATATCCTATAACCAAAAAACTTATTAAATTAAACTTCTACACATGTTTTACCCTCGTGCCCTATCGTATCGTTTCCTAAGTTTCATTTTTGGCGGAAATGCTCAATCTATTGTGCAAAATGTCCACTCGCTACACTCAACCGAACCCATTGGAAAAAAGCAACCAAGGGCAACTGCCAACTGAAGGACCCAAAAAACGCAACGTTACGCTCTTCTTTCGTTCATCGAACGGAAAATAAATCATATTTTTTTCAAAGTGTGTGTGCGTGTGTGTGTGTTCGTGGAACTTTCATGAAATTCTCAAAAGTGGTCACAGATTATTATGGCACACAGCCTTTGCTTCGAACAGCCTCTCACACCCAACTCTAAATTCCTTTCTTTTCATGTTGCTCTTTTATTTTTTTCCTTGGCTTGAGTGCTGTAAATCTTGTCATTGTCAGAGGGTTGGCAAGTTGGCTATGTGATGTTTATCGAGCACGAAACACAAAAGAGAAAATAATAATATATAAATAAATAGACGTAATGTTTATCAAGAACTTGGATTGTGGCTAGGAAAAGTATTTTGAATTATAAAGAACTGCTGCAAGCGAATGCATCGTAAAAGTATTTTTTAAGCGGTTGAATGTACAATGGTTTATGCTATAAACTTCTCTGAATATTGTAATAACTTAAGTCGTATAACGAAACTTAGGCAAAAATACAAAGGAAAAGATCTACATATACTAGCACTAGACCATTTGTATATAGTCCTAGTTCCAAGTCAATCTACAAGCCATGCCTTAACTGTCTACTATAACATGGTAATTTCCTGCCAGGGAACTAGTACGGTACAAGTCACCCAGTGTATAGCACAGAACCAGTTCTTAAGGTTAACAATGGCTGTTTCGATCAACAAATAATTTAAAGCTTGTTGGTATAGTTAGTATACAAATTGTTGTTAAACAGTTTTGTCTATATATAGTTTTATAATTATTTTGTTATTTAAGAAATTGTTTCTTTATTTAAATTCTCATGATATTTTTAAAATCGAGCTTTTTTTTTTGGACAGTGCGTCGTTTTTCATTGCGTGTAAAATGAACAAAAAATATGATATAAAACAGATCGTCTACTCGTCGTACATTTTTGCATAGTTGAGCCCTAAGGGTAACAAAGTACGGTATGAGTCACTATCCATAGTAAACACGGACCACCAACTCTATAGTCCACAACTTTCTACGAAGTATATAGTGCAGGACTAGTACAATGGAGGCAATCGTCAACAGCTTTAATGGAGGGTATTATCTGCAATAGCAACAAAACACACACGCGCACGCACATACATAATGAAGAGCTTGTTGGTATACACAGAAATATATACATACATATGTATATACTTCAAATGCGGAGCGAGGGGGAAGACGGTATCGGGATACAACAAGGATACAAAAAGCGCCACATGGTACGCATGTAGACAAAACCAAATCGAAAGGGCCAGACGTGGCGACATTATGGCGCCAGTCAGTCATTTTATTTTATTTGCATTCTGGCGGGTTGGGGCGCAAGTTGTTTGTTCTTAGGGCTGAGCGCTGCCCTATAGATGGGGTGGAACACTAAGGCAAGCGCTGGAACTCGACTTCGTTGCCCTTTCTTGGAACACGCCAATTCTGGTCTGTTGTAGTCATAACAGGTCAATGGCGTCATTTGACTTGGAGCCTTAAAAGATGGTTCAATAAAATCCCTAGCACACATTGGATTATAGCGAAAATTATTTTTAACCTTGTATAATTTAATAATATTCATTTTTATTCATTCTTTACTATGTATTTTTTATGGGTAATGTAAGACATAATCTGTTGCAATAATACCACAGTGTTGCTTATTATACCGTGTCTACTAAAATGGGATATGCTTATTGCCAATTGTGCATTTTCCGATTGTCCAATAAATCGTATACTGATAACAAAAATTACTTGCCAACCATTTTGGGGTGGATATGAAAACGTCATTCAGATTATGCAACGATAAAATTGTTAATTGAATTAATTTCATATAATTCAACGTCTATATCCCCTCGTCAGAATTAAAATACTAAGATGAAATAAAATTGAAGCCCTATTCAATTCTCGATTCCACATATTTCATGTAGCAACGTTCCTACTTTTTGTTTTTTGTTGTACCACAGTAAGCGAATAAAGCATATGGATAAACAAATATATAATACACACAAGCCACATATATGAGTATGTACCTGCATACGAAAATGTTGGAAGTATATGTACTATATAGTATAGCATATGGTTCGGCGGGGATATGGCTCCTCTGTGCCTGTCGCGGAAATGTACCGCAGACATGCAAACAAAAGTTGCTCGCTCCTTGGACGGGACACGCGAACTCGTTTCGTTTCGAGCCACGGCAAGAACAACAGTCGGATTCGGGATCCGGCTGATTTTGTTGTAAGAATTTGCTATTTGGCTGGCTGCTCGTCTGCAGTCGTTGTGTAGTATTTTGCTCGCCATTTGGCAATGTTTTATTATTACTTTTCTGCTGGTGTCGCCTCTTACCATTTAATGCACACTTGTTTATGTACGTTTCAACGTCTTTTTCCCCTGTCGCCTCCTTGCAATGTCCTTTGTTTTTCTGCTGCCGTAGCTCTTGCTGTTGCTGTTGCTATTACTGCGGCTTGGCAACTTTTTTTTTGTTCTCACTTTTGTTGTAGTTGTTTGTCGTTGTTGTTGTCGTTGTCGTCTCGTGCTCCGCTGTTGCTCTGGGCTGTTAGGTGTGAGCTCCAAAGTGCTTTTCCGTTCTCCCGCTGAATTATTATAGTTTAATAAATTTATATTTTTATTTTGGTGTGCGTTCGTTTTGTTGTTCTGTTTTTCTGTTTGTGGTGGCGAAATAAACAAATGAATAAATTGCACTTAGTTGGCAGCTCTCTGGCCGTAATTGAAGTTATGGCTCTTTGTGGTATGTTGAATCTTCGTGTCTTAAAGATGGCTATAACAAAAAGCGCGCACGCTTGTAGCTAATGCGGCTTAAAGGCACACCTCCAGAACAAATTTTGCATTCTCGCCACAATTATCTGGCTATAAATAAAATTATATAATTACATTGTATTGTGTGAAACAATGGCTGCAAATACATGCGACCTATCCGCCCTTACATATGCTATACATATACAAATACATATGTATGTGTGTTCACTCGCCCAATCCACTTAACGGCTTTGTGTGACCCATTCTTTTGGCAATATTTAACGCGTTGCCATGGCAAAAGTGGCCACAACACGAAGCGCCATAACACAGACGAGCACAACAACTCACAATACAGAAAGCTGAGATAAAAGAGCCACACGAAATGAGCACAAAAACTAACGGTTGGGCCAACAACCAACAGATAGAGGACTTGGTTACGTTTACGGTTACGGTAAGGAAAGGGCGTGTCATTTTCTCACCTTCCTCACCCCATTTGCATACAGCGGAGCGTTTTTCTAGATTTTTATCCATGTAGGCCAACAACAATAATGAGAAACACCAACAAATAGTCAACCACAAAAACAAAAAAAAATGCGCATGCGCTTCGGCCAGGAGAAACGCTAAAAAGTGGCGCATTTCGTCAGGTATTTTAATTCGAATTAGACTGCGGCTAATCATTGTGCTTTAAAATGTACCTGCATAGAGATTGAGCGTCTATGATGATCAGCAGAGAAGAAATAAATTACCAAGACTTACCAAGACTTTAAGATAGGAATTTGGAATTATATACTAACGTATGTGTATATTTGGGCACTTGGGGAGCTGTGCGGATATTGCGGGTGAATTGCTGTAACAGATACATGGAACGCGCATTAACTTGTGTGTCTGCCTGCAGCACTTCTTGGCCTGGTCATGGAGCCACCACCAAATGCAGTTTACAGGCCGAACTCGTGCCATGTATCGTATCCTGTTTTGAGGCATATCAACTGAGAGATGTGTGTGTGTGTGTGTGTGTGCCTGGATAGTAGATACTACTTTCATATTATGCTGATTTCCATGGGGAATACGACACATGTGCATGTCTCCACAACATAGACATTCACACACTCACACATCTAGGTAGAGGATGTGTGTGTGCACTGTAAGCCACGTCTCTACTCAATTATTTATGCAACATTTTCTATTTTCTTTCATTTAGCAATAAGTTGCACGTTTTTATTGCACAATTTTCCATTTGCTATTTTAGTGCGCAGCTCTATTTTTATGGCGACTTCGTGTTTAGCGCGTTTCAATGAACTTTAAGTAATTGCGAATTGATTGAAGGCCAAAAGTGGCTCCATCTCTTTCCGTCTCGCACTGCACTCGTCGTCCTGCAAGTATCCTTGACTATCGACATCGACATGAAACACGCTTCTCTGTATTGTTTACGTTTAATGCTTTCAATTAATTTAATGCATTTCCAATGCAATTGCAAATGGCTCTCTCTCGCTCTCTTCACTTTGTCCTGAACTGATGTCCTGATATATGTTGTACGATAACAAGCAGCTTTTCCTAGCATCTTTGCCCTCTGCTCTGTGCGCAGTTAATTGCTTATAATTTGCGCTAATGACGCCGCCAACAACAACTACAACAACTACAAGAATGTTATGGCTCTGCATGCCATTAAATTCAAATTATTACAGCGATTCTTTTTTTGGTATGCCTTTTAGTGTTACTGTGCATGTAGGTGAGAGCTTTTGAGTCCCGTTGTGTCCCAGAATAATATGAAAATCAATAGACAGTAGCTTACGTAATTTAATGCTTTCTCCTCTCATTTTTCTTGCTACTTTGCCGAACTCCAAATACTTGTCCCTCTTGCACTGTAACTCAATTAAAGTGGTAACCTAAAAGAGGAAACCAAAACGAATGCGGAAAAAAAAAGGAAATCAAGCGAAAACAACTTCAAATGGCGGCAAAAATAAAACTCCACTTTTTCAAACTCTGTGGCCAAGTTTGGTACGGTGTGCAGTGTTTATCTCTGGGTATCCAACTCCAACTTAAAGTCTGTGCGTCCGTCCCTCTCCTTCGCTTACTTTCTCTCAATTGCTTTGCTATTTACGCCATTTTTAATTGCTGCATGAAAAAGTAATTACAAATTTTCTGGGTGGCGGTCGCGTAGTTTTTATTTACAGTCTGACCGATGGCCGGCACGGGGTGGCTTAGTGTTCATAGGGCCGTGAGTCGGGTCGGGGAACTGCAACTCAAACAAAATTATAAGCAAACACGCAAAACTGCCACAAAACTTGAAAACTGCACGGCCGGCCGCACACATACAAATAAAATTACAAAGTAAGGGTGAAAATATTTATGGAAAAAAGTGCGGAAAAACGCGAATGTTTTGAATGGTGGGGCAGAGCAGCAGGGCAGAAGAGTGTTTTATACTAGACAGTCCTTACAATGACTCCATACCAGAATCGGGCTCGTGCTCCGCAATATGAGCGCCGTTTGTGCAATCTGATCAGAGTGTATGAGGTATTTTGGCAAACAGAAAAAGCAGAAAAAAACTAAAAATATAAGCTAAACGATTTCTGTTGCTATTTTTTTTAATTTTAAAAATATATCTTTATCAATATAATAATTAAACGAGTTGCAAGTCGGGAAATCGCTTCCCATATAAGGGTTGCTAACTAAAGGTACTCAAATAAGAACAGAAAATAGTACCCATGCTAGGGAAAGATATTTAAGTACCCAAAAGGAAGAATACAGTTTTATTTTCAAATCATTTTTTGTTTATATATAATAATTAACGCATAAAAGTATATTTTTTTAAATTTATGTATAGTTATTTTTTTTACCCTGTTTCTATTAAAAATCTAAAATGGTATATTCTTGTTGGGAATTGCACAATTTATGTAGCAGATTGTTTTAGTGACTTTCGACTCTCTAAAGTATGCCATATACAATATTCTTGAGAAGCGTTCCGTTCGTCCATGTTCGTCGGATCTCAGTGACTCTATAAACTTCATATATGTACACAAAATTTTCAATGTTCCTGTATTTTTAACGACAGGCTTATTTTAAATTTTTCGGGCAATGTTGCGCACAGGTGGGGCTAAAAATAGGAGGTCGCTACGTTTAAGAGACATTTGTATCTACATTTAGTATTTACATTTCATGCTGGTACAAAGTTTTTAAACCCTTCTAACCTATGTGTAGCTCGTATGGAAACAAAAATGTCGAAAAAAAATTCCGGAAATTGCTGGCGGAGTCTGCGGAGTAT
Source organism: Drosophila formosana (assembly GCA_035045625.1). Classification (NCBI taxonomy): domain Eukaryota; kingdom Metazoa; phylum Arthropoda; class Insecta; order Diptera; family Drosophilidae; genus Drosophila; species Drosophila formosana. The sequence continues at coordinate 6,022,122 of JAWNOW010000476.1, forward strand.
ATTTTCGAGTTGCATTCTGTTGATTGCGTTTTCGCCTAATGATGATTGCAGTCACACATGGGGACCTTAAAGCCAACAACCACATGCCAAATGACAACAGCCGACAGATTAAAGATAATTCAGGCCAATGCGCAACTTGCATAGACGCTGTTCGGCTTCGGCTTCGGCATCTGCTTCGCCTTTGCTCACTGATTATTTTGCTTTGGCATCCACAGCAGGGACATATTGTTAACTATCACAGCAGCTGGTGCTTTGTGAGGTTTTATCCGTAACCACAAAGCTCCACTAATAACTTGCATAACTCCGTTCATCTCTTGAGCTCTGCCTGCAGCAGAAGCACTAGCAGAAGTAGAACAAAAGCGCATAAAAAAACCTTCTATTAGTGATATTATGAGCGAGCTACGCCGGCTAGTACAATTTGACTTTTTACATAATGGACCCTGACCAGAGTCCTGTGTTCTGTCCTTAGTAACTGCTAATTAACTTGTTGCGTTGTATACTTAGCCAAGCAAACTGGACACAAAGAAAACAGAAAAAGTTTACGCTTAAGCGACTCCTGCTTTATTTTCTTTTTATCTCTCGTTTTATATTTTTACTCGTATCTTGTGGCGCGGTGCATCTAAATTATGAAAATATACAAATGGCAAAATGTTGTTTAATTAATCGTTAGTTAGTGAGTCACTGCTGTCCTGACACTAATTGTGCACCAGGAGAAAAGGGGGAAAGCTAAAAGGGAATGCAAATAAATTTAGATGTAATATTCATGATTGTCAATGGAAAAAAACGCAATTTTCAATTTGCACAGCTGACACTTGGCACATAAATCGAAACTAAAACTGAAACAGAACAACGAAAACACAAATTATGAACGAGGCTAGCATAAAAATAATTCTGCAGCATTTCGTAATTAAATTGCCCAAAAAGCTCAGCATTCACCGATGGCAAAAGAAAACGAAGATGCGACGGCTGTCATGATGATTTGCAGGGGTTGATGTCAGCTTTCTTGTATCATTGAATTAATTCGTTCATTTGTTCATTTATTCATTCATACCCCACGACTATGGCAGTCAAGTCAAGTAGTCATGACGCCTTCTCTCCGCCGCCGTGTGTTGCCATTCTATAAATAATTGCAAGCGAATTTGTCAAGCGTGTCAGGCGGCAGGCAACTGCAGAGTTTCGCGCACGAGTATCTCAAAGATGCATCCTCATGCCTTGGTTTTCGACTTCGGTATGCATGTCGCGATAAGTGCAACAACGTGAGTGCAAATTTCGCGTTCCTCTACTCAATGATGAATGAATTTATCTCTAACAAAAGTATCTTAAGCAAGTTACAACATTCGATTCGGATGTCGTTCTGAACTACATTCTCTTGGAATTTTTGATGTCGTAATAACAGTCTACCAAGAAAAATTCACGTGTACATTCGTTATCAGCATGAACAGCTGACACAATTATAATTATAGTACTCATGCAGATCTTTGGGTTACAATATTCTTCTAGGTGATAATTCTAAAATTGTTGAAATTAAGAGATGAAATTTTCAAAATTCTGTGGTTTTTAAATTTCGTACTCTAATTATCTTAAATCGCGCAGTATAGTTAAAATGACAATCCAACGTGTCTTTGCAATAACATTGGTCCTTTTTATGTAGAAATATCTTGACAGTAGCGCTGAAAATTAAGCAATATATATATTGGTTTTTAGATACGGACAATACAGTCCTAATATTGCCTTAGCTTAGAACCGCACATGGAAAAAATTAGTTGGTAATCGTTAATAATTCAATATTTTATCATTTCAATTTTTATTTTCTTTTAAATTTTAAAAGAACGGTATAATCAAATTAATTTGGAACACTTTTGAGTTTGCTTTAATCCAATAAACATCTCAGAGACATATCAAAATCCCCTAAGACATATCAAAATCAATTAAAGTTGTAGTTTTAATTTTGTTAAGTTATCCCATCAAAAGGCATCAAACTTTTCCCCAAACAAACAGTGGAAACAGTCTCAAACAAAAGCAAACAAAAAGGTTGTGCCAGTATTTTGCCACATGCATCTGTCGCAGATTTTTGACATGTGTCAGTATTTTGTATGCGAATATGAACCGTGGGGAGGAGGGTCGAGAGCAGAGAGGTGGATGGTGCAGGTAACCAGCTGCTGCAGGTGAAATTCTTCTTCTTGTTCTCTTGGAGCTCGGGCCAAAAAGTTTAAAAGCGGTAAGCATGCAGAAAATGTCGCGGCTGTCAAAACTCTGGCGAGAAAAAGGATGTTTTTCGCTGGCTGAATTTCGCATTTATCTCTCTCTCTCTCTCTCTCTCTTGCTCTCGCTCTTTGCTTTTTAGTTAGCTCTGAGTCTCGTTCTTAGATACAGATTGCGTTCTATGCTGCTGTTGAATTCTTTGCCACGTCTGTCAAGTTTCTTGGCATGGAAAGTGTTGCTGCCAATTTATTGCAGCAGTTAATTTGCATGAAATATAAATAAATGGCAAACAACTTGAGACTGTTTCGTCGTGCACTTTTACTAGATTTGAGGCACAGGCATTGCCCCTTTTGCGCTCCGGTGTGCCAAATTTAAATTAAATTATAACTTATCTAGCTGCTTGGTTCTCCGTGTAATTTAAAACTATTTTACATGCTGCTAAAGTGCGTTGTGTTATGTGTCAGTACGGGTATCCGTACAAGTGTGTGTCGGTCTGTGTACGTGTTTGAGTTAGATAAAAAAGGTATTTCTGCAAGCTTTTTGAGCTGCAGCCAACTTAAACTTGTTAAGCTTCAGGGAATTTCAGCTTCGCAAAATAGCAAAAAGTGCTACTACAAAAATATATGTATGTATATCTAAAAAGCGAAAAAAAATTCTAGAATATTTAAACTTGATATGCGCCTGGGAGCTTACTATGTCTTCTAACTGTCTGTCTTCGTGTGTGTCTGTGTGTGTGTGTCTGCGTGTGCGGCTGTGTGATTTATAGTGAGCTGGGATTAAGCTGCGCAAGAATGTTGTAGAAAATTTTTAGTATAATGCACATGGAAAAAAGAAGGCCTCAACCATTGCCCCCTTTTTCTTTTACTACAAGAACTTGAAATTCCCTGAAGTGGAAGTCGCAGGCATTTGGGACTGCGATTGGCACATGGCAGTGAAAGGCGAGAGCAAAGACGGTTGCGATTGCGAGTGCAATATGGAGCTGGAGTTTGGGATTTATGCAATAAACGCATAATGCATATGTCATTCAGTACTGTAGGGCAAACTGATATCAGAGTCAGTAATTTTAAGAGAAGAGAATTAATTTGCTTGCGAAGACGTAAATTGTGTTATCTAGATCTCAGTTCATTGCACTGCCAAAGAAGCCAAGCATTTGCGTGGAAAATCAATAACAAATAAATACAAAGAGAAAAGATTAGAATTCGCAGACTAAGAGAAGCAGAGAATCAAAGGCGATGACGACGCCACCGCAATTGTTAATAGGATTAGGAAGCACAACAGCCAACTACTAGTGCTAATGCATAGTACCATCGTTCTACTCTGGGCAAATCCAAGGCATTAGCAACGAACAGAACCCACAGTGACAACAACAATAATTAAAAGATAAACAAATCACACACACAAAATCAAATCACACACATTCACCAATAAAAGGCTAGCAAAAAAATGCAGAAAATCATTTATAGTGTTGTGCAGAGAGACAATTCTTTGGCTATAGGGAAGAGAGACAAGCGAGAGCAAAGCAAACAAAAGTAAATTAGATTGTGTGGCCCATTAGGGCATTAAGATTTCCTTGCTGTTGCTGTGTGGAAGCTGTTAGCTGATACTTTCTCTTTGTAACAGCTTTGTTTATGGCTTTGTTGAAAACTAAAACCTCCGCGATAGATTCGTCTCTATTTTTGTCAAAAACGACTCTTAATTGTAAATCCATCTGTAATGTGTAACTACCCTCGACGCTTTTCAAATTGAGCACTTAAAACGTTACCGTTTGCGTCGCTAGGCACTTCAAGGGTTTCTCTCAAGACCCCTGGAATGTTTTAAATAGTCCTCAATAGCATGTGGTCTACACGCACATCATACAAAACACTGCTTTTCATTTTGAAGCACATGAGTAGCTTGAAAAACTGACTGCCTGCCACGTCGCCTTGACTAGTGTCGTCTCAACTTACATATCATCGCGTCGCATCATCTCATCTGGTATCAGCAGTCAGTAGATACGTGACTTTTTGAGGTTGACTTGGATTTGGCTGCTAAAAGTGCTAAAAATTGCTCAAGTCGTTCTTGCTTTTCCCTTCTTAGTTCAAAGCCACCACGAATCTTTTCTTATTCGGCCGTTTATTTTGGGGGCTGTATTTATAGTCATGGGACCATATTTAAATATCGAATGTTACGCTGTATCTACAATGACACTTACTCATGACCAATTTGTTTATGCAACTGTGATTGGAAAGACAGTGTATGTTATTGAAATTCTACTAATCATGACCGACTGTTCGATGAGATTATTATTTAAGAATTTGACTTCCCTTCATTTAAAATTCAAAGTGTATGCAAGTTTAACACTACTAACTAATGTGTTTATTTATCTAAATTCTCTTTGCAGGTAATTATAAATTTCCGCACTTTCTATTATGCATAACAAAGAGGACCGTACATAATGTCAAGTAAGAAATAATTAAATTCCATTGCTATTCTCACACATGATAAGGGAGATGACATTGTCAGCATCTGCCTGCGAGATAAAACGTTAATTATTACGCTCAAACCAGATTCTTATGGTTTGAAATTTCGACGGTCTGTAGAGCAAACATATAAATTCCACAACAAATAACCTTAGACTGCCCACAAGCTTTTCAGGGTATATTTATCATGATCATCATTAACGTGCCTTAATGGAACCCTCGGAGAAAATCAAACTCGGCGAGCAAGAAAATTAATTTATGTATGTGAAAATGCAGCGTACGGAAGGGTTGTCGAATTTCCATTGTGAATTTTTAGGGGAAAACTAAACATTTGAAGTTCGATTGCTGCAGGGTCTCAGTCTTTTGACCATCCTGTCTGGACTGGACAACACATGAAATCATTAATATGCTGAGCTGTGCATGTGACAAAGGACACTCGGAAGGCAGTCGTCAAGAGCAGCAACAACAATGCATTATAATGTGCTTATAAATATATTGTTGTTTCTCTCTGATGCTTAGGATGCTTAGCATCCTTGGGGTTCAGTCGAGTCCTGAAGGGTTGCTACTATGTCTTTCTACTGCCGAAATCATTAGAACCCAACGAATATCCCGAAAAACTTGTTTAGAATTCCATCTTTTTGGTTTTCTTCTCAGCTTAATGTGCTTTGTGTTTGATTTTGCGTTGATAACAAGTTCAGTTTCAGTTCTTGAAGGTCAACCGAAAGTCGTTCACACGTTTTAAAATTAGCAGCTGCCGCTGAAATTTGATCTCAGCAAAACTCCAATTCGTATGATGTCAAGTTATCAGCATTGTTATTTCAACAACTTCTAACTGTGTATTAACTTAACAAGCTATCTACATCTAAATACATATATGGACAGATATGTACACGCATGTGTTTACATAAATTAACCCATTGCAGCCCCAAGTCAGAGCAGATCCTGTATATGGTTTTTTTATGCGCTGCGAAACTTATTTGATGTCAAAGGCCATCCATCCTAGAACGGGACACGCGCCATCCACACACAGGCCTCGTGCTTGATTTTTATCTTTGGTAGCTGTTTATGCAGTGTCTGACATGAATGGAACTATGTTTGAACTGGAATTGAGCCTAGATGCCCGTATAACATACATATTTTATAGTGGCCGGATTTGTTGTGTGGATATTTCTCATTTTATTGAGATGAATTACACGAAGAATGCGTATAAATGAGGGTCAGCCACAATCGTAAACGAAACGCAAACTTATTTCCAAATCGACGTAGTGACAATAAATGCCATATCTCATATGTATTAATGATTTCGGATTTCAGTTGATGTATGGATATGTTCATCAAAGTGGCCGAAGAAGGCGCCAGACTGAGTCCAAACCTTGGCTCAATGTCAAAGGAACACACAGAATCGGAAAGAAGTTGAATTTCAAAGGTCACTGCTGCTGCCGCTAGTGGCAAACAATTTTAATGTACTTTTGCTACGTTCATAAATTTTTATTAGGTAATTGAGTTCATTCGCTGGGGTGAGCTCTTTATGGCTTGGGTGTGTGTCATTGTTTTTTTCCTATCACCAGGATATCTTGCAATGCGCCATGTCTCCAAATAAAATAATAAAAGCAAATGGTGAAATGTGGAGTATGAGAAGGGGACAAATTAATAAATAAAACAGAGTAACTGACAAAAGTTCTATGTAAGGGTTACCTGATTGCTTGCTTGGGGAGCTGCTGTTTTAATGCAAAGGGGGTGAAACGGTTGGGCAATCAATAAATGAAAGCTGGGTTGCAAATACACAGTAAACAGTACATAATGTCATAGAAGTATGATTGCAACAATCTCAAAATTTAAGCTTTATGCTGTTCATTTGTTTAAACCATAAAAAATTATTTAGTATCAAACTGTGTTCCTTGTTTGTTTTAACGGGCAAATAGTTACCTAAATGTAAAGGGTTCCACCTTAAGACTCCATCCCCATTTCTACACTACATTGATATCGTAAATATGCTTGGATTTATACAAATATCTACTCTAAACCACATATGCAAATTAACATGAAATAAAGTATGTCCTTTGTGATTGCCAAGAAAACAAATGTAAAAGTCAAGTAAACTAGGACTTGTTTACTTCAAGAAAATCGTCGATGCCCCCATTAAAATATATTATACTAAGAGTTTTCCAATGACTTTTAAAGCTTACAAACTATTAACAATTAATTAAGTCAGAGAGAACGCAATAACGACCCCAATATTTTGACACCAAGCACGCGCCAAAGAAAACAAAAGGGACACCGTCCCAGGTCGCGATAAAAGCGCAATACAATTTGCCATAAATTACCCGCATGAATGCAAATACTTGTAATGCCTCAAAGTGGGCCGCAAATAAAAATAAATAGCAAAAATTCGTACCAACCGAGGAGCAATTCAAATAAAGGGAAAAACCTGAATCTATTGCGGCACGCTCCAAACGTAACCCGAGATTGCGCTCAGCTTCAACGGGATCTGTCGGGTGTCTGGTGTTGGGCCCTTGGTTCCTTGAAGGCGAGACAGGGGTGACATGTCCCGTAAATAGACGCCGTTCGCAATTAGCATGCTAAAGAATTGCTTACCAACCGAAAAAATGATAAATAATATGACTGCGGCATGTAGTCGGGCACACGCCCATAAATCTTAAGCTCTCTTTCAAGACACCTCGATAAGGTACCGGTTTGGTGTCCTATATCCGGACGAACCCTTTTCAGTTGTTGTTTAGCTCGAGGCAAAGACCACAGAAGCGCTGATCCGATGAAAGGTTAAGATGTCATCCTCTTTTACTTTAACATAATTAATTTTGTTTAATCCTTGGAAAATTTGTTGTTCATAACCATTTACATTGTATCCGCTGCCTGTCGTCCGATAAGAGACTCTTTATACCTTGTTCCACTACAAAATGGTAAAATCAGGCATATTGACTTTGTAACAGCGACTTCTGACTTAACCTAAAATATTTGTTTTCGATCAGCATAACTAAATAATGTTTTGTTACAAAACATTGAGAAAATTAAACTGATTTTTAACTGCACAAAAAACGGACATATACATTTTTATTCAATTAATTAGACATTAACTAAATAATGGTGTGTAATTTGTGTTTGCTCTGGGTATGTTTAATCATAAAGTATTTGCCAGATTGCACTGAAGCTTCTCTAGCGTTCCACAAAATATTCAAAACATAATCATTTTTTGTTGTTGTTTTGCATTAAACTTTTATTGTTGGGTAAAAATGATATAATAAAAAGTGTAAAAGATACATGTGATTCATGTATTCGTTAAGCTTTTCAGCACTATTAATTTCATTCCCTGCACAATTTTATATTCATGGTGATAACTGATAGTTCACAATTATTTTTAAAACGGTTACCTAATGAAAAACAAGACAAAAATACGTATGTTGAAGTTTCGCATTCCCAAGTAAAGCGGTCCTCTTGTTATGTGTTGAATTGAGATTTAAAAATAATTTCTGTGATGCATTTCCAAAGTGGTTTACAAATATGTTTGCCTTCAATTTCCTATATTTAATTTCTAATAAGTAAACTAAGGATCACTCCAACTGGACCAACTCACGATCTACCCTTAATGCCATTATCCTGTTCTCTTGCTCTTATCACTCTCGGAATTGAACTCAACCTTTAATTCTCTTTCACTCAACTCAATATACGAATGCAATGCTATAATTCTCTTAAAAAAACTCAAATTGGTTTCTTCGTAATACCGTTCCTCTCTTTCTTTCCCTTTGTTCATTTTATTTTATTGAACTTTTTTTTTGCTTAAACTTTGCTCAATTCCCCACATTTTTCCCAAGCTCGGCGTTAAACTGACGTCATCATCACACTTTGCGTGACTCATTCTCACCCTCAATAAGAAATCCCTCGCTAAACGTACAAAATTCAACCACTATCTGACTTCAGACCCTTTTTCTGACCGCCGCCCACATAATTGCTTCCTGCAGATTTTGGTCAATGGGCAAAGACTGTGCTGCTTGTCTTGGGCCTTGTGCATTGCATAATTAAGCAGTCGACGGTATTTTAATCCACTTAAAATTGGCAAACGGAAGTCGCTCGTCTTGTCACGCCCAACAGTGAACACCTGTCATGTTTATATGAGAAATGCTTAAAAATAAAATGAGGGACATGGCCCAGTCGCAGTCACAATTCCAACAACACACGACACATTTAGTAAACAATTCGTCCTAGAAGTAAGGCCTATAAATCCAAACCCAAATATCCGCAGTCCCCAATGCCAATCAAACATTGGGTGGTCTGCCAATGACAGGTCACAATGCCAAATGTGAGAGAAAAAGGTATTTTCCCATCCTGTCTTTTGCCGTAGTCATACAGGTAATCGATATATAATTTCCATTTCATACATTTATTGACATTACTTATTTCTAGAAACGAGAGCACAACTGACAAGCGGTTGTCTAAATGGATTAGCGGGAGTTAAGTAAAAGGGAGGCTGCTTATACACAATAAAGGCTCATAGAAGACACACAACAAACTTGGACTACGAGCTTTAAGATGGCATAAAAACCCCTTTATGTTTATTATTTACAAATAAGAGAATACAAATCACTTACATAATAATACAAATGACTTTAAAAAAAAAAATGCTAAATTAATTCAAACTCTGGAAAATTATACTTCATTTTAAAGTTTAATAAGTATAAATAGTAAATGAAATATCATTTATGTGGTTAAGTATCGCATTGGTCTTACAGCAAATTATTAATCCAACTTTCAGTTTGAATATATAATCAAAAGTCGAACTTAACAAACAGCCACAACTTCAGCTTAGTGCTGTTCGTTTTTTTAATAAAGTTTATGGGACGATCATTAACATAACTTAGTGGTCGTCATCATTAGGATCAGCTTTGCCTTTTTAAGCGCCAAAATGTCGACTCTCAACAGATGTTGCATAATTCTCCCAGCTTGCTTAAGCAGAACACAAGTCTCGACAGCATCAGCCTATAAACTACCCTTTTGAGCGACCAATGAATGAACGATACTTGTAGTGAGCCAACATCCTCCCTAAGGTCAATACTCATTACATAAGAAATTCTTGTACTATTTTTAATATCCTAGCGAGGAGTACCTTTCCACCTTTTGCGTTACCAGTTTCTTTCTACTTATTTTACGCTTGTATATTGGGTATATATTGGGTATATTGGGCTTTCCAAAATGTATGGAACTGATTGATGGCGTTATTGACCCTATAAAGTATAAATACTTATACTTGAGCAAATACTTTGTATTTGTGATTTTATCCGTGCATCCGCAAATCTCAGAGACTATAAAAGCTACATTCTTCAAGTTTGTTTCCAATATTCATTACGTATATCGAGTTTATTTTCTATTGCTGATGGCGCAACCATTGCGAATAAGAATAATTCACTCTTTTTAAGCAATTGTTATCAACCGAACGCAATCAAGTAACTCAATGGTACTTAATTGGTAATTTCCCTTGGATTTATAAAAATATGTGATGTCATTAATTCAAGAATAAAATATTACAAATATTTATATTATACAAATTATTTTAAATTAACGTTAAAAATTAATACAATCAATTAGAACAGGGTGTTATAATAGTCGGGCAGTCTCGACTACATAGTTCTAAGTTTGTTTTCTTTGTTGTGCTGTCTGCAGAAATTATGCAGATTAAGGGGTCAGTCTGAAGTCTAAATTCTGAGGTCCACAGCTGGCGGCCGTTAGGACTTTCTGTATAGAACCTGGTTAGGTAGTTTGTCCACCCCACCCTGCAAGAGAGGCTCTTCCTGTTCGATCTGGTAGTTGCTTTTCAACGTGTTCTTTTTGTAGCTATGTGATTCCGCATATTACAAATACTTATAAAAAGTGGGAAGGAAAAAATGCATTGCATAAATTTTGGTCGACTATTAGTACTACAAGTATCTGCAATCATTTCGCTTTACCCTTTTACGTACTCATGTGTAAATATATTTTATTGTATTTGTCCGGCTACAGCAAAACTTTATGGCATAGCATTAGGCGTTTTCAAATTAGTTTATTAAACCCATTTCTGCAGATGGCGCTGGCGACCGACGAGCTTTCTGGGTCACATGTGTTAAACATAAATGCTTAACTTTTGCCAACTCACGGTCCTTTCCACATCCCAACAATTCCTCCGCCTCTAATGCCGAAACAACAAACAAAAGTTGTGTAGTGCTTTCCAAGTTGATGCCACACTAATATTGCAATTTGCCAGCTGGGGCCACAGCTCTGAGACTCTTTGTCTCTGTCTCTGTTACTGTTACTCATCGTAATTTTCGCTTTCCTCTAGCATTTTGGCTCTGAAAATTTGGCTGGCCCATTTCAATGCCAATTAAATTATCTGCATTTTTTCAGCTGACTATTAGGCTTGTCAACTAAATGTAGATTGCGGTCACAGAGTTTACATTTGGTCGACTTGAAACATAATTTTTATTAGCTTGTTTCTAAATTTTATCGTGTGCAAAAGTGAGTAGTTTTTCAGCTCCTTCTGGATAACCCCAATCGACCTTCAAGTTATTTTTTGATTTGGATTGGTCTTGTTTCATCCAACATCGAACCACACTCGCACACACTCTTATCTCCAGCAATATGTCAACTGGAGACCAACAATAGCAGCGAACGCATTTTGTTCGGTCACATTCCATATTTTCCATTTTCTGAATGCAATTGCTCTGCAGATACAACAATTTTCTACACACAAGCCAAAAAAAAGCCCATTTGAAATGCACGCTTGGCATTTTGACTTATCTGCTATTGCTATTGTTATTGCTGTTGGTGTTGTTGTTCTGGCTACTATTGTTATGCATTCCATTGTTTTGCACGTTTTTTTGACGTAGCATAAGGCAAAAATGCGTCAATGTCAGCAATGTTCAACCAAAATAAGAGAAACTGTGTTTTTCTTTTTTGTTATCGGCTGGTTGTTGATAAATATGACAATAAAATGGACACATCGGCCAATAACAGCTACAACAGGAGCAACAACTGAAGCTTTACAACATCGTTACCAGTTTCAAATAAACGAAATATTTTCGGCATTCTCGTAGTACAGCTAAGCTCAGTATACAAATACTCGCATACAAGTGGCATATCTGTAGCGTGTGAATATGGTGACAATAACCCCAGCAACTACAACAACGCAAAAACTACTACGAATACACAAAGTTTTTAGAATGAAGCGCCTGTCAGCAAAAACAACAATAATACTTTACTTATTTTTTGATCTGTCGCCATCTGCAGCCTTACGGTGTATGCTGTGTGAGTGTAAATGTTGCCAATACGAACGTGATAAGCATATTAATTTTTATGGCAACTTTATTTGTAACTTTCACTGTATATCACAGTGGGGCAAGAAAGCCAAAGTCGCGACATTATTCAGCGGAGAACATTCGCTTATTTTAATATCAGCTTTTTAAGAATATTAAAACAAATTAAATAGTTACAAATACTTAGTGTTAAACAATTCCATTCCTCATCATAACTTTCATTTATTATTCATTTATAAATAAAATAAAATAGTTCCTAATATAATATAATTAGTAATAAATCTAAAGCTCAATTGAATTTGTGTCCCTTAGTATTGAAATTCCCTCATATCAGAGGTCCGAGGTAATTTCCATTCAGTTGAGAAGTCGAGGTTACAGTTCTTTGTTTTGCTTTTTTTCTTCAAAAAATTTGCTTAATTACCTTCAAAGTCTTTATTTCTTGGTTCTTTGTCTTCCTCTGTTAATTGACCATTATATAGAACAAAATTTTATTATGAAAACATTATTAGGCCATGCATTTTCAACTGCAATGAACTATGAAAAGTTAAAATTTTTCTTTTCCATTCATCAAACACGCATCAAAATGCCGTAATGTAAAATGCAGTTCGAAAGCACTTTGAATGTATATTATGGGAGAACCAAATATACTAGAATGTTTGTCTTTGGTTTTGTTATTATGCCAAATTTTATTTTTAATATACCTAAAACCTAAAACGAAACCTACAACAAAAATCTATTTTGTCCCTATATTTGCTCAAGTCGTCCCAGTGTGTGTCGGCGCGGACGTGAGTGCGTGTAAACTACAACAATTTTTGCTTTTAAACTCTGTCTTCCTTTTTTTTCCATTCCTTGGCCTGCTGCCAGCCTCTCTCTGTCTGTCACTTTTGGGTGTGCGCTGACTTGGAAAATACTTTTTGTGATAACATTTTATGGCTTGACAAGCAGCAGCGTCGAGTACGCACACATCTCTTTGCCTAAGAAAAAAATTTCAAATAAAAATTATAAAGAATGAGCTTATGCGCTGAAAGCTTGAATACCAATATAAATATACCAGCAATTGCAATTTGACCTTTAAATACCAACTGAAGTGACAGTCCTTGATGATATTACTGCTTGAAGCCAAACAATATCAATTAAAAGTCAATTTCTAGAGAACTCACCTAAGTGAGTTTATATCCGATTGGAATAACTAACTTTAAAACTATATACTTTTCAAAGATTCGCATTGCAGAATTAGTCTAGACGAATATGACCATATTCTCATGGCTGAAATGTTAATTAATAATATGTTTCCTTCATGTGGTGATGTACAACTTCTATTGGCACTATTATGCCCTAATGCCCTATTACCCTGTGCGTATAGGGTATAAAACACTTCGCATTTTTGACAACAGCACAAACACGTATGCTCATGAGGTCATCAACAGCCATTCCATTTTACAGAGACGTATGACGAAAGCGGACATTTTGCTGTAGCATGCGCAAAATCACTACCAAGACCACGAAGCGAAGGAAAAGAGTCGACGAGTCTGTGGAGAAAGGGAAGAGGAGAATAAAAATCAACAAAGTGTTGGTCTCTTTATTCTATTTGAGCATGTGTGTATGCATTTGTGTTTGTCATTGTCACTCAGACTTATTAGTATGTGTAGAGAGTAGCACTCGTTCCACATGATAATGTCGCGTCTCTCGCACACTGTCATTATGAAGCTTACCACAAAATAAGTAAAGTTCGAGCCATATTGCATGCTCTGAGTTCGCCGCACAAATGTATGCTACCCTTAACTCGACTCGTCTCGTCCGCATTGCGCTTAATGTGAGCAATCCCAAATAAAATAGAATGTCATATTACAAATATATGTATTGGTATGAGACCCAGGCAACAATTACTGATGCCACTCGACGGAAAGAGTTGGGGCAGATCAGACAGCTTTATAATAACCATATCTGTTTGTGAAAGTGTAGGTAATGTTTAACAATAAACAATATCCTAGTTTAAGGCGAATGAATATAAAAATTTTAACAAGACATCCTCAACTCTGCATGAGTATATAAATAAAAAAAACTTTGTTATTTTTTAGTTAGCTTATCTTAATAATATCATTAGCAATGATTCTTTAATTTCAAAATGGTTAACTAACTCATCAAATTTAATGAAATTTGGGAAGCGAAATAAAAATGTTTTTTTTTTAAATCCTAGAGTGAACAATAAGATCTATTCGAAGAAAGTTAAAGCTGATTAAATTAGTGATCATAGGTATAAGTTAGTTATTATAGATAAGATCAGTAAACTATTCCAAGCTTTAGCTGTGCGAATGCTTATCTCCATGGCAAATTTAAGTTGAGCACGAGCTAAAATTTCAATTTTTTTTAAACGAACAACAACATGATGTATCTATGTATGTACCAAGCATCAACAAACATTATGATGTACTAAATTTAGCAATGACATCGGTCGACAAAGGTGCAGTCCCACAATGAAAATAAATCAATGTTCATTATGTTCATGTTAATTAAGTTAATTGTTCACCTAAGTCGTTGTGTTTACGAACACTCAAGTCTCGGATGATTTAAGAGCGAAATATCAGATATTAGATTATATTCTGTATTTGTAGGTGAAGATACATGTGTTAAGCTTTAAGGTTTGGATTTTATTAGTTGGCAATTTCTGCTAATATTTTTGTGTTCTCGCTAACTTTACATCCTAGCACCCTTTCGTAAAATCAACTCAAACGGGTGGAAGAAATGCAGGACACACATGGACCAGCCTTAAAATCCAAAACATTAAAAGGGAAACCGAGTGAAACAAATCATACAAAAAATTACGATTGGTTATGGCTATACGAAGGGGAAAGGGAAAGCGGAGAAAGCTGATGTTGAGGATTTAAGGTTTTGTTCTGGCAAGCCATAAAAATAAGGCAAAGTGGCGTGTAAGAAATCCAATAAAAATACTCGTGAAATGTAAGATAGCAAGAAGCCATAAGTGACTAAGACTGGGGCCTGCTGTTTGCTAGTGGGTTGACTTAGCTTTTTCATATGAGGATTAGGCAGCGGACACCCCAGATGGCCCAAGCACAAAAGCCAATGACTTTAATTGAGGGTAACAATTTGAATCAATATAAATCTATTCATTTTCTAATAAACACACATTTGAAATATTAAGAAACAACAATATTATCAACAACATTTGAGAAATAAAATAAAGGCAATATTGGTAATTTGCCAACTTCAGTCAAGTGTTGTCATTTATCAATCCTTTTTACCGGACCGGATAGCAAAGGAGGAGCCCCAAGAGTCCCTGGATGTCCTGAACGAGTCCTGCTGAACGACTGCTAACTAATAACTAGCCTAGTTTTGTGTAAATCGATAAAGTTGTTAGTCTTGTATTGTACACGTAGTTGTGTCTAACCATCCAATAAAGTTCTGTGCAAAAAAGTTTGCGCCTGGACAGCTGCCTCGTTTCCGTTCTTTAACTAAAGGGGACAACTGCGAGTGTAATGGTAAAAAAATCATAGAGGGGACGAGGAGTGAACAGCATTATAACTAGACGCCGAAGCGGGATAAAAATATTATCGCATGCTGCATCGTTCAGTGTGTGGACAATTGAATTATTTAGGTGCCTTGTTGGACGATATTATCTTCCCACTAAGCTGTCTTTGTTTGCCTTTTTGTTTGCGAACTGATTGAATCCTTTCGATGCACATGCCACCGACTCTGACTCTGGCTGTAGTTCCTTGGCTGCCTTAGCTCTTGGCTTGAGCTATTGTCATATGCGCTTTATGCACTTGATTGGCGATTACATTTATTCTGAAGAGAGTATGGAACGTGGACAAACCTCAATCATCTCGTTTTGCCAGCTACAAACGAACGAAGGAGACGACGGCGCATCGAGCGATGATGCCACATCAGAATCAGCCCAACCCCAACATAACTCGATACCAAACTGTAGTTGTAGACTGCGACAGCGTTGTTTGATTGTAATCGTTTGCGAAAATTTGAAAGGCGCTTTTTGTTCGTTTCATTCTGTCTATAACACAGTCCCTCGCATCTTGTTTGGCTTGTTGTGCACTCCCGCTCTTCAAACGTGTCTTTGCAACTGATATGTTGGCTCATACGTATGTACACAGTTTGTTTGCAGCGAAACTTTTCCGGTTCGTGCTTAGTCCTGACTTAGTATCTTGGGCCATTTTAATAATGCGGGCTATGTGACGGATTTATTAAATGCTCTCCTCTCTCACGGTGAAGTGTACAAAGCGTCACCCACAGAAGCAAGACCAACAACGGATGTATTTTCGACTCTACCCTTGTGGATTTTACCTATCTTTTCTTTTAATTAGTCGGGTATATCAGCCAATTAAAGTTCTTCAAGTGCTTTTGAACTTGTACAATGGTACAAATAAAGTCAATAGACAATGCAGATAAAATTACTTTTTATTGTTGTTTACAAGTAAGAGGCCTCCCTTTGGAATGTATTTAAAAGCTACATTAAATTCGTGTTGTCGATAACGCATGTTGACAACTGATGTTTAGAGGGATCCTGCTGCAGTTGATCCAACAATTTTAAACAATAAAATAATGTTTTATATTGAAATTCGAAATTCGTAATCGTAATCGTAATTAAATTGTTACCGCGATATAATTTCGCAGATTTCACACAAAAAGAATGTGAACAGAGTAATAAGCTATCAAGTTTTGGGCGGAATGATTTCGCTTTCAATCAGCTAGGAATTGAATTTAATTATTATTATTTTATTTTTATTTATTTTTTATGTTACCTATATTTATTTAATTAGATTAATTACATTGAAGAAGAACAAAAAAAAACCATATTAATAATATTAGATTAATTAATTAATCTTCCAAGATGTCAGTCCTACGCAGCTTACCTCGAAATTTTTCGAAGCTCTATGGTACCGCGGAATCAAAATCATTATTGATTTCTGTGACACTCCACGCTATAAAATATTTTCTTTTTAAATGTATCACGCCACATGAGAAGAGTTTGAAGTGTTTCAAGCTTAGCTGAACCATAAAAGTCGTCTCAAAATAAATGCAAGCTTCTTTGGGTAACATGGGCACATAGCCAATTATTTGACCGCAATGAGTGCAAACGCCTCAATACGACCCAGAAGTCGTGCTTTTATTTCTTATTTTATGCCCATGTAAATGTCGCAAAGGCCACAGGAAATTCGGCAACATATGCCAAGGACGCATTAAATTAAATTAATTTCGACGTAATCTGCAAAAGCAAAGGGAATGGGACAGATGGTGCGACTGTGTGAGGTAGGCAACTACATTATTATAGAGTCTCATTATTTTCTTACGTTTAAGTCTGGCGTCGAGATTGCTAAGCAAAAATCGATTAGCAAGAAGGAAAAAAGTAAAAAGCTAAATTTAAGGCAGCTCAACCATGACAACACCTTACCCATATTGAGGAAGTTAAAAACAGTGAGAAAGCGGAAGTATAGGTAGGGAGTTCACGACGCCTAAGCGTTACTGTAAACAAAATTAAATTTTGTATCAAACGTTGATCAAATTTTCGTAAAATATTCTAAATTTGGATTTTATTATTCATATTTAAATCTTGGTTGTCTTTAACTGTGACAATTCTCTGCACAGCTTAATACATGCTGGAGAATTCAATTGTCGGACGGTCAAGCAGATGAGTATCGTCTTGCCTCTTGATGCTTTACAAAAAAAATCTATAAATATACATATATGTATATATAGATTCTGCCTGTTAGATACATTTTTGAATGCCGGTATATACCCTCGAACTTTATGGATGCCGAGTATTAAAAGGGACCCATTTCGTTTGCAGCTTTCACATTAACGTTCACTTTGCTCACTGACTCCTTTTTCATATAAAATTATGATGATGATTATTTTTATCGTCCCGTCACGCGATGTTGTCGCCACAATGCGGCAATGCCGCACTGCAAAATTACGCATGGGAGGTGTGTAAGCAGGCTACATATTAGAGGCAATGGCATCAGAAACGGAAACGGAAACGCCACCAAAAATGTGAGTACGTGTGTGCTTATGCAAGTGTATGTGTGGGTGGCAATATGGGTGAATGGGCAAATATTTATCGCGAGTGAGAGTGTATGCGCTTTTGAAACATTGCCCGCAGTCTTGCAAATAACGGCAGTTAAAAAGTCATCAATGTCTGCTAAAAATGAAACTCGCTATTACATTTTTAGTGACTTTCTCATATTCTATTCTATTAAATATGTCCACATATTTATTTGCGTGTATACTTTGGAGCGGTCGATAAGAACGCAAAGCAAAGTTCTTGATTTGGTTTTGTATATGCGCAATTCCACAAGCACATTTTTGATGAGTCATCTGTGAATCTACTTATCGTCACATACTTATTTAACAAATTAGTGAGCTTCGCTCTCTATTCGCTACTGTCATCAACGCCTTGTAACAAAAATAGAAAATGATAACTTGTTTATGAAATAGAAGGCGATTTATAGTTTTCTTTTTAAAATAAATAAAATGTGCTATTCATTTGTAACAACTTTAATAAACATATAATTTTTGAATTGATATTACTGTTTGTTGTTTGTAAATGATAAGCTTTTGTTTTGTAAAAATTTCAACTCTGCAGTGGTTTATCTAAAACCAAATAAAAACTTCGCTTTTTAACAGTATTAATTTCATTGACTATTCAATTTGATACGCATGGCGAATGCAGATATTCAGTGGGATCTGGGATCAATGGAAATCTAATAAAAATGCACTATAACTGAAAATCAAATTCACAACCTTTTATTGGCCAAAAAAAGTTCATTGGTGTTTTAAAGGCGTTTATTTTAAACTTCGTGGCCCACAGTCGCATTCTGAATGGTCTTGACGAAAATTTAATATTAAATTTATATACACATAAATATTTTCGATGCCACTCAACATAAATTAAAAATATTTGTATGCCTTACTTCCGCCTGTCACATACAGTTTCTGTTGACACTTAGTCATAACACCTTTAGCAGCCTTATTCGTCGATCAAATCACGTTTTTTAAAAATCGAAAAATCGCTAATCGAAAAAATTTCATTCTATTTTTAGAAACTAATTTTTCTCTTTGTCAGCGGTGAGACAGTATTTTTGAATATTTTATTAACTTTCAACGGAGGTCTATTCGGCTAAAATTTGTGGTAACGTTAGGAAGCATTAGCATCGAGAATAACAAAACATTAAAATAGTAGAGAGGATACTTTGAGCACACAAAAACAAAAAACATGTCTTATGAAATGCTCGCAAAGTGCAAGAAAAATTCCATTTCACTCAACAAAGAAGAAATAAATAACTTTCGAGTCAGATTAGCCAACTTGTCACGAAATGCAAAATGACATTTAATACCCCAACATTGTCGTCGAGAAAACGGAAAAAAGCCAAATGGTGAGAGTATCTATGCCATCACTGTCCGCTGCTCCCCGTTTAATGCTTTCTCCCAAGACTAAGATGTATGTCGGCTATGCGATACGATGCGAATGCCACGTTATACATGACTGGGCTTGACTTGCACTTGGCAAGAAAACATGAAAAATTCCTTAGTCCCTATTGCGACGGACAGTCCACGGACTTTCACAACACATGCACATCCCAGCTCAGGGACCCTGTAGTGTTCTGTTCCATTCCGTTGTATTGTGTCGTGTCGTATCGTATCGCAACGTAACGTCAGAGGACGACGACAAGGCGAGCGCTACAGCGACAGGCAGAAACATTGTTTCGAGCGTAGCGAACAAGAAAAATGGCTCTGAAATGCCTGGCCAATATAAACTAAAACTAAAAAGTGAGAACGGTTTAGTCGAGAGTGCTCGGCCACACGATACTCTGTCCCCTCAGCCATATTTGAGGTTCGTGGGTTACTGCTTATTTCATCATTTTTAAAAGAACACTTGAAACTCTTTTAAATATAAAATTGCTTTCAAATGTTTTATCTATTATATATGCATAAGATTGCTCGTTTTCATTCATTTGATACCAATATTTGATATAATTCCTACAAATTTCTTTTCATTCTGTTGACAATATGACCGTGTGTTGAGTATTGTACTCAACGTAAAAAAATATCGACACAAAATATAAGTAGTAATGGGTTTATTTTGGTATTTAAATATTTGTAAAGCTTTTAAAGAGTTTAGTATTCTGTGAAAATAGGTGGCGGGTATCCCACAGTGAGTGCTACCATTGTTACTTGTTTACTTTTAAATTGACTCAATTGAATACAAATGTCTCTAGGAGTGGATTTTCGTAATTTACGTTTGCCACTTACACATAGATGGGGCTAAATCATCTTTTTAAGTTATGCTGATCAAGAACATATATTCAGAATTCACTAAACCAACATATTTTATATACTTTACATTGCACAAACGCTATATACCCGTTTTTCTCATTTTTAATGGCAACAGGGAATACAAAATGAAAAGTAATCATTGCAATTTAAAGCAGATAATCTCCGAATGGCACGGCAAAAAATTGCTCTAAAATTGGGTTGAGGCTGCAGCCGAGGGTGGCATTCTGAAAAAGTGCATTGCCCAAAAAAAAACGGGTTTAAGTCTAAAGCTGTGGGCAGACTTCGGGAAAAATGCAGCGAGAATGACAGCAAAACCAGCAGCATCGCGCACAATGCAAATATGCTGTCGGTGTGTCTCTCTGCCTGTACGACTATGTCTCTTTTTAAATCTCCATTTCCATCTTCCACTCTCGCAACTGGCGTTTCAGTTTGTGCGTGAGTGGACACCATTTGCAATTTTCACACTCCCTGTTCGTGCGTTTTTTTTGCAGTCTTCACCCGGCCGAATGGCGAGTCTATGGGGGGATCCAGTCATGCAGATTACAATCGAAATGACATGAAAATGTCTAATGTGGCAGAAGTTGCAGAAAAGTAAAAGATTCCAAAAAGGCAACTGAAGTGTTGCTCAATCCTCCAGCAAGAGAAATTGGCCAGTGGGCAGGCGTTCGAGTCGAGTCCCAGTAGAGATAATGTACGGAGCCATTAAAAGCGTAAAACGTATAAAAGAGTTTCGCCAAACTTGACTCTTGCCATCGGGCGATAGGTTTTTGAAAACATTTTGTTCATGTGTCAAATGTCAAATGCAATTTAAATACCATTTCAATTTAAATTCTAAAAATGTCGAAAAAACCAGCTAAGAAACAATTTTATTTATTAAATAAACATATATTTTATTGTTTCGTAAAAATTGAAGAATACATAAATTCAATAGAGAGCTTTAGGCTTTGGGTTAAGTCTAATAATAGATAACTGCAACAGATTTGTTCCCAAAAATGTGTTTCTTCATTTAAATTAAATTTTTCACTTTATTTAAATTTTTGTAAATGTTTTTGAGAATATAAATAAAGACAATACTTTTTGCAAAGAATAAAAACATATTTTCAATTGTCTTTTGGAACTTTTGTTGTTTGGTATAAATTAAATGTGAAAATATTTTTTAAAAAAATTAAGTATAATTGTTTCATGCAATATATCATGAAGAAAGAGAAGAGGATGCATCTCCCTTTAATTCTATAAATTAATATTGTTGGTTTTTAAAAATATTCGCAAGAATCTTTGATGTATGGTCGCGAGGTAATTCGACGTAATGAAGTAATCTTAGTTGTTTGACTTTTATTTATATTTTTTTTTGTATTTACGCACATGTGGCGTTGTGTTGTATGCGTAAATATTTGTTTACTTCATTTGTTCTGAATTAAATATAATATACATGTTATATGTACTCGGCTGTCTGCGCACCCAATTCATCGCATATTTATGCATTTACATGTGCAAACCTTATTCCACCGACCGTCGGGCAATAGGCTCATTATAATTATTGTTGACATTTATATCTGAATTTAAACAAGGGGTTTGTGGCAGTGCCGAGACCTTAATCTGCGTCCATAATTACACGTCCTGGTGAAGTGAGATTACTTTTTATCGATTCAAATGTTTTTTTTACATGATTCAAAAAATATTTTTGGTCGGAGTCAAAACATGGAAACTAGTGTTTGACATGCTTGCGAAATGCATGTTTGGGTTGTTTCCAATATCGTGCAGTTAATTGTTTTCTTTTCCTTTAAATTGTTACTAACGGCAGCCAGAAACACGATAGCTATGAGTCATTTTGAGTACAAAAAGTGCATATATAGTATGTGTCCATGTAATACGAATAAGTACATGGGAATAAAATTCTATCAGTTGACTGCGAATATCATTACTGCAAATACTAAAACTTAAAAACTGTTTTCCTATCTATTACAGGGACGTTGTAATCGTGATAAACCTCCGTGCAAATATTTTCATCCACCACAGCATCTGAAGGATCAACTTTTGATAAACGGTCGAAATCATTTGGCTCTTAAGAATGCACTGATGCAACAAATGGGCATCGCACCCGGACAATCGGTCATATCGGGCCAAGTACCAGCTGTGGTAAGTACACAGTCAAAACATGAGCACCACATAATACTTTAATTGAATCTTCTAAGCGGTATCAACTATCAGCCATCTGCAGTGACGGAGACTGTGGAAAAGTTTGCACAATATGAATATTTATAAGCGTATTCCATTTGCTTCACTGCATACCGATAGGCGAATCGAAACCATGACTATGAATATCACAGACCCCAAAAGTTTTTAATTTAATTTCAAATGTAAATTTAAAGCACTAGACATACCTAGGCAAAGCTTTGTATTTAAAGTCAATTTAACCATATTAATATTTTATACTCAGAAGTCCAGCTCCCTAAGTTTTCTTTAATGTCGTTATCCAAACGTTGTGATATTGATGTATAAGCGAGTGTTAAAATGATGTGCTTGATAGTTTGAAAAGTATCCTTTCGTCAATATTAGTTTTGAATTATTATTCACAAATATTTGCTACAATATTTAATCCCTGAATCTATATTTATTTGTCACTCCTGCAGGCAACAAGTCCATACTTGACTGGCATACCAGCCAACACATATAGTCCTTACTATGCAACCGGTCACCTAGTGCCTACCTTGCTGGGACCCGATCCAACAGCTGTTGCTTCGCAGCTTGGCCCAGTGGTGCCCCAGACCGTTCAGGTGGCACAACAAAAAATTCCACGTTCCGACAGATTAGAGGTGAGTTCCAGCTTTAGAATGCTGTTCAATTATACAATTGTTAACTGAAAGACATGCCAATTAAGTGATTCTGATATGATTTGTGCTTTATGTTTACGCTTATTTTTGAACATTAATTACGTCGACAGTGTCAAACAAGGTGTCGAATAAAGTATTTTTGATTTGACTTGAATTGACTTGATATTGATTTTTTGCATGTAAATTAATTAAGTTTAATGTGTTATTACTTTTTATAAGACTTAATATTTAAACTATGTATAAAATCGTACAACTAAAATTATTTATAGTGTTTTAAGTTCTCTTTAGTTTGCAAACAAAAACAAGCAAAAACGAAAAGAAAAAATTATGATAATAATATTAATTCGCTTATAATAAAAATTGATTTGAAATGATGACAACACACACTCGTATTTGAACTTTTGTCTAACATCGCAACATTCCATAACAAAAAACAGTTTTTCATCTTGTATATGACCATTTTTTGAAATGAAAATTGAAATTCCTTTCGATTTCTGTTTTCTTTTTTTTTTTTATTTAACAATATAAACGATATTGGATGATTTATTGCTCTACAAAAATGTCGATTTCTGGCATTAAGGTGTGCCACATAGCGGCTTCTACCCTGCAAAAGCTTACAACAAGCGATTCCAGAACATTTTCCAGCTCATTTGAAAATAAAACTCCGAATTTGATAGCACTTTTTTCTACATCGAGGGTAATTGTGTTATCTTTACATGTCCTTAATTTTTTTTAACCCATCGTATTGCTTTAGAATTGTTGTTTATTTTCAACACTAGTTATATTTTTCAGTAAAGTTTCCCGATGTAAATATCTTTAAGTGTATTAGAAGTGTATTAACGATTTAACGAACTATAAAATCCGATATATACGGTTTATTTTCACTTTTAGAATTATATCTTATATATTTTCAATAGCCAGAACAACATATTCGTAGACGATTTTCATCTAGCTAATAAGTATAAGGTTGATTCTTTTATGTAGAGCATTTTATGTTAATATGCTATACAATTTTGTTACATTATGTATAGGATATTTCTTCTAAAATTCAGATACATTTGGAATCCAATAAAGTCCCAGTTAAATTTTATGTTTTTAATTGGATTAACATTTAACTCGATTATGCTTTATTTTGCGTATGTGTTTTATTCACCATTATCGGGCGTTCTCAAATGCAAAATCACAAAAACTAATCGGCACGCTGAAATCTACCCAAATTAATAGCCAACACGAAACGTGTCCTAAACAATGCTAATTTCTGCTGCTCCATGTTCAACTGCTAACATATATAAATATATGTATCTATACAACTACTATATGTACTATTTATATATGTCAATGGACGCATGCTACAAAAAGCAACTTACTACAAAAGCTTCAAATCGGCTCTAATCCAAAACTTGCAAATAATAAACACAAAAAGTTGTTGCGTTCCGAATACTTAACTTTTCTTTGATGAATACAACAAATACAAATACAAAAGAAAATGAAATGTTACTGAATATCCTTCCATTATTTCCAATACACACACAACACACAAATCTGAAACTTTAACCACCAATACAAACAAAAATAAAATCAAAAATAAATAAAATGAACAACAAACAACAAACAACTATGCTCAAACACACACACTGAACCACAACTGCTGCCACTTTTGCTATTGCTGCCCGCCAACGGGCAATCAACTGTACAACCAACACACCAACAACAACAACTACTACAACAACAACAACGTCGTATCAAAACCAAAACCAAAACCAAACCAAATCCAAACAAAAAACCCAAAAACAAAAACCTAAAAATGTGTTTCCAGGTCTGTCGCGAATTCTTGCGCGGCGCCTGCAAACGGGCCGAGTCAGAATGCCGGTTCGCGCATCCGCAGGAGAGCGTCGCAAGGCACGACGATGGTTCCATAACGGTTTGCATGGACGCCGTGAAGGGCAGATGCGCACGTGACCCCTGCCGCTACTTTCATCCCCCCCTGCACCTACAGGCACAATTAAAAGCAGCCCAAACACGCGCCACCGCTGTCGCTGCTGCAGCTGCGGTATGGCTATTTCTATATTTACTTTATACTTTCTGTTACTTTATCCTTCCTTAACTTATAACCCCCCACCCCACCTCACCTATCACTTACCACCTATCACCCATTCCCCTCCACCTATTCTCTCAACATGCTGTCTCATTTACTCACACTGACGTCGTAAAGTGCATGCGTGAATGGGACAGCGCTATATTTGTTTATTGTCTCCCTCTTATTAAGACGCCAAGTTTTGTGATTTGTTTTCTCTGTGCGCTCTCTTTGATTTTCTTACGAAATAAACGATCATTTCCGTTTTTATTTAATAGTTTTGATTTCGCATCTTACATTCTTGATTTAAGGCTAATCACATAACTCACATAAACAAAGATAAACAAATTAAACACTTTTACTACTGCACACCACTTAACTAACACGCGCCACAAACTATGCAACAACTTTTTCTCGCAGAGTTCATTATGCAAATTACTATGTAGTATTTAAGGATTTCAGTTCTCTCGGAAGTGTGACCAGGCAAAAATAGAGAAATTAATTGTTGAACCTCTGTTACTCTTTCTCTTGCTTGAATTCAATTAAATCACAATAAATATTGAAATCTTAATGTTGCATGTAAACAATTTTATGGCATTTATACACACGAAACTCGAGAAATATATATTAGTTTTACAGAATAAATAGCGATACAAAACAACAAAATTATATACATATATTCTATAATTGGCTTGAGCTATGCTGTAATCGCTTAGCTGCCTTGATATTACACTCGCATCATACAATATGTAGACACGTAAATGTTCTGCACTTAGAGTTTAAGAATTTGTCCTGATTATATTTTGCTTAATTCTACCCTTACTTTGAAACTTTACCTTAAATTAGAATGTTTTTTTTATCTTAATTTTCTATATAGTTTATATTTATATTATATTTATATTTATAGTTTCCGCCTACTTTCACTTTCACTTTCTTACTATGTATGTATGTTTAAATACAATATAAAAGAGCTCTTCTGAAATGTAGAATGATAGATTGAGCTTTGTTTTCATGGACTCTTAAAAAATTCGGTTGTTGAAGGTGTGTGATAAATAAATTAATGCATCACATCAAGAAAAGACAAAACTACTTTTTAAACAATTTAAGCTGATAAAGAAATAAAACAATAATATGTACACGAGTAAAGATGTTTTGTGTGTGATTCAGGATTATAAGCCTGGCGCACCGAATAAGGAAGAGACTGACAGGCATTGGCGTTACCGGCATTCAACAACATGGAAAATATGTTGAAGCTGCACATAAAACACGCCATAAATGTTGATTTTCGTTGGGGAAAATTAACATTTATTACAACGCGTTAAAACTTTGAACACGCAGCCCAGTCAGCCAGCAAAACACACACAACGCAAACGCACGCCATAAGCAAACTGCACTGCCACACGTGGGCTCACGTACGTGATTGCCCGCCTCGTGTGTGCCTGTATGTATGTGAGTGTGTGTGTGTGTGTGTGTGTACGAATGTGGGGGAGAATATTTCCAGGCGGTGGTGCTATTGGCCCATGGGGTCCTGAATATACGCCGCACTTAATTCGCGACTTAATTGCTTTCGGGTGAAAATTTATTTGGCGCTGCAAACATCGTCGTCGTTGTGCTGTTGTGTCCTTATGTCCGTCCTTCCTATGGCAGTCGTATGTTACCCAGTCCTGCCAGCCAGCCTGCCAGCTTCGAGCTGCTTGCCCTCTCCAAACATGTCACACATAATTGCAGCATAATATCGTATAAAGTGAAAAATTGTTGCAGCATTTTAGGCGTAATTCAATCGAGCCTCAGACCAGGCACGACAAACGTGATTATTGTATCAAATTGTCCTTTGAAATTGCACATACACACGTTACTGCTGGCTTCCTCCCCATCTCTTTCTCTCCCTATGTATCTGTTTCACTCTGTATGTGCACATAGCCTTAGTGAGGCATCATTTTATTTATGGTTTAATGTGATTACAAGATCGGGGGAGGACGAATAAACTTATATATTCTATACCTGAAACAAAACGTTTAAATGCAAATAAATGTTCCCATTTACATCAGATTAATGATTTCCTGATTTTTTTTAAAACTAGCGAATGCATCAATTAGCAAATTAGATTTTCAAATAAGTAAAACACGCAGTAGCAATTCGTCGTTATAGTCTAATACTTAAGTTATGTTTTAAGCCATTTAAATGTTGTACTCCGTGTATTAATTGCAACAAAATCCAATAATTAAGCAAAATTCTATTAGATATCGGATATTAAGTGACGACATAGAAAATTTCCATTAATTAGATTTTGTTGCATCTTTTGTGTAGTATGTTGTAAGTTATACAGACTTCTTTGTTAAAACAGTTGTTTGAACTAGAATATGTACATTATCGTTCTATTTATCAAACACTTTGCGAACAGATAAATCGAGCGTACAAAAATTGGATTTCTCAAGGGCGATAGTTCCTAACTATAAATCAGGTTCTAGTTAAAAATGAATCGGCTCAAAAAGTAAAGACGAAGGTTGAGTACATAGGATGAACTGTCGGGGCCGTAACTTAAATGATAAACTAAAAACAATTCATTGTACACTGAGAAAATTAACTTTCTGAATTCATGCATAAAATATTAAATGAAGACAAACATGTATCCAAACAAAATTCTATAAACTTTTACAATCGCATTATTGAATCAGGCAACATTAGGCAATAAAGTTTCCAGAATCAAGAATGTAACTTGTTCAGGAAAGTTAAGCATTAAACACATTGTTATCGCACATTTCACATTATATTTCGATCTTTTAAATCAACTGAAAAATGTTAATGAAAAGATTAGGATTTCTGCGATGTATGGCGAATTAGGGCATGACGTCTAAATCTTAGTCCAGATCTTCGTTATTAATGTAGGAGTCTACATATAAAATTTAGTGTGCCCTGCTCTTATAGCCTATAAGATCCACTGACTTACACGTAGAGACGGACAACAGACATTTAATATATAAATGTATATATTATTTATAGGGTCGGATCTGCCTGTTCTGCCTGTTATAAACATTTAAATATTATGATACGTTCTTTACAAAGTCTTTTAAATCAATCAATATTGTTTCTTGAATTTTGAGACCATCTCTACACTTTTATTATTTTTTTTTTTTTAGCACTGTTTTACTTTTCTTAAATGTCCCAATCGCGTGTCTTTGGCTAACATAAAAACGAAAATAGCATACATATTTCATATTCGTTGTCAATTAAAAAAAAAAAAAAGAATTTCGAAACTACAATTTTTAAATGCAAGAACTTAATTCTTGATTTTAAACTTTATTTTTTCTCTGTGTATATACTTGTATTAATATTTGTATTCAATATTGATGGTCATTATAAAACACTACTCAACTTTACACACAAACAGTAAGTCACTTCCATAAATACTCACATCCAAATACAAAAACAACAACAACCACATGACTATAGCCTTTATGCCAAAACAACACGCTCTTCTGTTACACTTTTTTGTTCCGTTATGTTTACCTTGGCTAATGTTTTGAGAATATTTTTTCTCGTCCTATACTTCGACCTCCGTCTGGGCAGTTGGACGACTTTAACGATCAATAATGCTGCAATATATAAAAAGATTGCCCTAAAAAATTGAGCAATACGTTCCAATGAAAGAGTCCTCCAAAATATGTCCACTGTCGAACCCACTGGGAGTGTGGCCCCCATCCGATCTAATCGCCTTCAACCACTTACCACCTGCCTTCTGGTTGCTGCCAGCCACCGTCTGTCTCATGCCATGACATGGACAATTCCGACCCGACACGAACTATAATCCCCATGTAAACGAGGCCAGCAAGACCACAGCAAAAAATTGCAGGCTATTAGACAACCCCTGTTAGTTTTTTTTCTCAACAAAAAATGTAAATGTCAACCGACGTTGGGCAGTGCAGGCAAATAGGCAAGATTGGCAAGCAGGAAGGCTGGCAGGATACGCCGAACGACGACACGGATTAGTCGGCAGGATAACGTTTGAACCGGAAAATTAACTAAAAGCACTGATTTCCTTAGGAATGAGTCGTCTAACATCGAATGCATAGATGCTGTGACAGTTCTGCTCTGCAAATCCAATGTGTGCACCGTGATATTGTTTTAGAATATAAACAGCTAGATGGATATTTAAAATGTAATGTGAGCTTCAACAATTAAAGTATGTAGAAATTTAAAGAGCATTTGCTTTTCGCCTTAGGCAAGCCCAAACTTGTCCTATTTTTTTCTCTGTTGACCTCAAAAAACGTCAAACCAACAACAAACAGTCACGCACATAGCCATTCTAAATATCACCTTGCCCAGGCGAATTAATCCATTTTTAGCATGGACTGCCGGCGACATTGTCCTGGATGGTCTAAAAAATAACAACCCGACTCACCAGTCACCAGACTAACCAGGATAAAGTGCTCGACTACGAGATTTTCACTAGTTAGTAATCTTCTCACACACAAAAATATGCCGAGGTGCTAATTTAAATGGTTAGTGGGCGAATTGTACTTTATAATGTCAGAGGTGTTGTTCGGGCTAGTAGCACAAAACTAAAATAATATTTACTGTGGACATAGTAAAGCAACCATAGCAGAAAAATATATCTCCGAATAGGTATTTTAATTTGAATTTTAGCTGTTATATTTTCTCGTAAATTTTGTACATATTTTGGATTTTTGTTATTATCACATGCCAATAATAATATTATAATAAATCATACTCCATGGGTTAAACAAATTTTTGGACTTGTTATTGTACGCTGTTCAAATGCTAAGATGATCCTTCACAATTCAATTTATATATTGCAATAATTTAAAGCCCCAGCAATGATGCATTGATATGCATCTAAGATATCATAATCGAGTTATCAACAAGTACTTAACAAATAGTCAAAATCAATTATCGTGCTTAAATGTGTGTGTTTCAAATCAATTTTTATTAAGAGTATAAATTTAGCAATGTAGGAATATATTGATAATTACATTTTGAGAAAAAGAGATTAGAAATTACTTTACGTATCGCATATGTATATATTTTAGTGTTTTATGTCATTAGAATAATTTAAGTGCTGGCTTATGCTATAATAACCATACGAAAATTACATCTCTAATAAATATATAGTTTAAGTACATTTACAACATATTTTCTATATTCGCTTCAGAACTTATTTTAACACTTTTGTTCGATTCTTACAATTAACTCTGCTTCTCTCACTACATTAACTCGGTTGTCTTAAAAATGTGTTTAAGATATTTCTAGTTTCACATCTCCGTCGAGGTTAAAAAATATATACGAAATGATGTTGTAAAGCACGATAGGTGTTCTACAAATACTTATACTTTCTCACATATTTATAATTCTCGTAAACGAGATATTGGATTAAATTTACTTTGTTTTGTTTTACCTATCATTTTATACTTATTATAAAAAACACTCGTACTCTTCTACTATTATGTATTTCATCTGTTCGCCTGTGCCACACTGTAATTGCTTCTACGATGGATGGTATCTATGCACACAACACACACACACACACATCCATACACAATCACAAACAATTACAAAACACAAAATGAATTGAAACAACAAAAAATATAAATAACAATTTGCGCTAAATTATTAAATTTGCCAACACCATTGCTTAAATAATTCAAATGGAATTTATACATATTTAATTGATGTATAATTTGAATGCTTGGTCCACAATAATTTCTGTAAATTTTATTAAATTGATATGGGAATCGTTTCGATTGTTTCTTGACAAAATTCACACACACACACACACACATGCAAATCTCACACACACACACGTACAACAGACACCATCCCTTGCGGCCCACCAACAACATCAACATCTGCAACCACACCAACAACAACTGCAGAGCAACAACAACGCCATCCCAACGGCCGGCGGCGTCGCTGCCGGGGCAACAACAACACCACCAACAACAACAACAAACAACGCTGCCGCTGCCGCTGCTGCTGCCGCCGCCGCTGCCGCTGCTGTTATGGGTCATCATACTCTGGAAGTGGGCAAAAAGCGGGCAGCGGATCCTGAAATGTTTCCACTGGTATTTTGTTTAATTTCTTTCACTTTTTTATAGTTTCAATTCGTTTCTGATTGTTTACATTTTATTTTTATATTTTCTGTGCATTCTACTTTGATTGAGTTATCTGTTTCAATGTTTTTTTTTATTTTTTCTTCTTTTGTTCGCTTGTCTATTGTTAGTGCATGTAAAAAAACCAAATAAAAATGGCCAAGCTGGCCAGTTAGTGCCATGAACAAATATTTTTGGTAGGATTTAAATCATTTTGCTTCCAAATCAAGTCTTTTGGCTTCTATATTGTGTAGCAGAAAACCGATTCGGTTCCTTAACTGATTTTTACCAGACTGTGACCCTATCATCGAACCCAAATATCTCTCAAGCACATGTCCTTCTATCGAACAGCGAAAGTAATAAATGCCTGTTAAACAATCTGTTGCTAAAAGCAAAATTGAATCAATAGCAATCATTTTAAAAGTGCAACAAACACACTCACGTGTAGGCAATTTAGCCAATTCGATTTCATCTTCGTTACCCGTTTCTCTTAACGTATTGCGTGATTCGTGTAAACCCCATTAGGGATAATATACTCGTATGATAAATCACAATTTTGTTTACAAACACAAGCACACAAATACCCATATACATTTCCATTCACCTGGTAAGTGTTAATTAAAATGATTTAACTGATAATTGCCCATTCACAAAACGCACAAACACCCGGGCACACACACACGGGCACACACACACACGCACACACACTCGACTATATCGGACTATTCGACTGTTCTTCCGGCTCCGCTTTACGTTCTTTATTTTACTGGTTTTTGCAGCACAAGTATATTGTTGCAGCTATGCATTCAATAGTAGCAGCTTACGATAATTGCTTAAGTGCTTAAGTGCTTTTCCAGGTTAATTAGCTGAACATGCATTCTGCGGCTTGCCCTTAAATGGCAGCCTCCATTATTTGGCCTGGCTTTTGCGCATTTGATTTAATCTTAAGTCTGGCAGTTTTTGTGCCTGCTATCATTATGTATATATCCCCGAATCCGTATCCGTATCCGTATTTATCTATCGACCCATCTCGTATTTGCCCTATCTTATGTATGTATGTATCATGTTTTATGTATGTATTTTTAGGTTAGCGTTTACACACATATTCAGATATTCAGACACTCAGACAACGCTAATTTAAGTATCTTAACTTAATGCAAATACCAATACCAATACGAATACCAATAATATTTCTCGTATGTAATTAGTAATGCTAAATACTATAATTCACTAATTTCATTTGTGTTCTCTTTCTTCTTCATTTGTTTTTCGATCCCACTTTCGTTAATATTATGTGTCTGTGTGTTACTTGTTGTCAACAAATATGTAATTATTGCGGAATCTTCAACTACAACTACTACAACAAAACTGTCTGCTAACCCAAAATCCAAATATGAATCAACTATAAATGCATCAATCAACATTCCGAATCATTCGAATTAACTATAATTAAATCATAAACTACATGAACAATAATGACCAATTACTAATGATGAACTCTCCACAAACTCAAACACGAATGCATCAAAAATAATACTTTATAACAATTACTGTCAATGTGCACAATTGCCAAAAAGATGGATGTTAAAACGGTTGGTTCATTTTACTATGAAAATTTCGTAAGTACTCCAAACAAAGTATTCAAATAATATAGCAAATATCAAATACCAAATAAATGAAATGACTATCCATCAAATAATTTTACAATATGCATTTATAAACATTATTGAAAAACTAAAAACAATCAAATATTCAATCATAAGTAGTGAAAACACCATGCATAATTGATTCCATTGGTTATTCGATTCTCTATTTTGTCTACAAAACAATTAAAACAGTTGATGCCAAATAACACCGCAATGACAATTCATTATTTCTTAAATCAAAAATAGTTCTAATTTGAACAATTCGCATTTTGATTGCAACACTGTTTCACGTTTAAATTTCAACAGAGACCATCCATAATAGATATTCTACAAATACTACAAATAATCTTTATAATTTATGTAGAATTTATATTTTTTTAAATTTAATGTTCTCTTTTTGTAAACGTGTATAATTTCAATTATGTTTTATCTGAAATAAAACCAAATACTATACACATATGCTATAATATATATATTATATATCTGATTATAAGAAAGAGTGGATAAATCCAGTTTGAAAATTATGCTCAATGACAATCGAAAAGAATCAATCAATAAAATTAAAGCACACAAACTCAACAGTTAGAACGATGCAATTCAAGTCAAGATTCGGCACTTGGTCCATAACGAAAATAAAACAATTCAATAAATTAATAAAATCGCTTTTTATCGATCCAAAAAATGATATTTTAGAGTACCGTGTTATAGTTATCGTAGTTAGGGAAACGCCGCTTTTGTTGCATTAAAGAAAGCACTTTATTAGCTTGCTCTGAATATGATTTGCCTATGCAAATGTTGTGATTATTTTGCACTGTTTATATATTTCGTATATTATTATTATTTTTAATGATCCCAATTACCGTTACTCATTGGCAAAAGTCTGAATCCGAAACTCAAACATGAAAATTATTAGCTTACATGAGTTCGGGTGTAAGCTATTTATTTAAATTAATGGTTACGATAATGATACTACAGTAGGATTAAATTAGCTACTCGTAGCAACCACACAACGGGTGATCCTTGTACTAATCAACCTAAACTGTATTCTTCTCTTTTCTCATTGGCGTCGTGTTTGCAGCAATTCTCTGGCATGGTACCGTTCAAACGTCCAGCTGCTGAAAAGTCGGGCATTCCAGTGTATCAGCCCGGTGCGACAACCTATCAGCAACTAATGCAGCCTTACGTGCCAGTGTCATGTGAGTATGCCCCACATCAACAACAACAACCACAAGTTGCTATAAGTAGCGCCATTACAACAACAACTACTACAACAGCAGCAACAACAGGCAGCAATCATAATAATTCTGCTACTGTAGCTGCTTTAACTACCAATACCAATACCAATACCAATACCAATACCAATACGAATACTACAACAAATACAACTACTAATAACAACTATGTTGATTGCGACAATCAAGCGCTAGCCGTCGACTATGATGAGACCCATCACAGTCGCGAAAGTAACGACACAACAGCAGAAACAACACCCACAACAACTGCAACACCAATAAGCACAACAAACACAGCTAACGATTGTAATACAACACAAACAATTAAAACAACAGCAACCACTGTAGTAGAAGGCACAACAGAGAATGAAACATCAGGCACCACACAAGACACGTCTCGAGAGCCCTTCAACGGTAGTGGCAAAAGTAGTCCCCTTGCAAATCTCGAGACATCCCCCTCGCGAGAGCCCCAACCCGAGACCCTGGCCAACGGTGATGGCAACAAATACTTGTCCTACATTAACAACAACGTGAAATCGCAGAATTTCAACGAATTGCCAAACAGTGTAGACAATGGCACAGTAGCAACTACAGCAGCAGAAACAGCTGATTCTGAGGGTGTTTCCGCTCCCGCTTCCGTTTCGCCCTCGTATGTGCAGCCAGCGACGCAGCGCAGCAGCTATCAGCTGCCCAAGCAGAACGGCGGCGAGATCAGTGGCTATCAGCGCTACAGCTACAATGGGCACAGCACTGGCATCTTGCCGACACCCACCACGAGCAGCAACAGTTGCTCCTCGGCCATCACGGCCTCGACCTCGATGCCGCAGCTGCAGCGTCTCAGCTACGCAATGCCAGCGTACAGCTACGCCAACTTATACAGCGGCTACTCGAACTCGTCGCCCATCGTTAGCATGGGCAGCAGCAGCTTGCAGGCCGGCTATGGCCAACAGCAGCAGCAGCAGCAGCAGCAACAGCAGCACCAAGTTGCTCAGGCCCAAGCCCAGGCGCAGGCTCAAGCTCAGGCTCAGGTTCAGGCCCAAGCTCAGGCCCAGGCCCAGGCGCATGCTCAGGCCCAGGCTGCCTATACCCAGCAGGCTTACGCCGCCTATGCTGCCGCCACAGGGCTGACCTCGGCGGCCGGCTACTACGCCGATCCCGCCGCCATTGCCAAGGAGGTGGCCCAGAAAAACTATGCACTGAAGGTGGCCAATGCTGGCGTGAAGCCCGTTTCGGCCACGTCTGCTGCCGCCTACACGGGAATGACCCTGAACAAGAGCTTTGTGGCCACTCCGCCGCAGCCCGTGCCCCAGCCGCAGTTGCCACAGGGACAGCCCATGTCCATGGCCACGCTGCTGCAGATGCAGGCTCAGGCGCAAGTTCAGGCCCAGGCGCAGGCCCAGGCTCAAGCTCAGCTGCGCCAGTTCGGCTCGCTGCCCAGCTCGGGTCTGTCCACTCCAGTGGCGCCGGGCACTCCTCTGCGAGCCCCCAACTCCGCTGGCTACCTGCCAGGTGCCTCGGCTGCCCTGCTGCGTGCCCCCAATGTCACCAGCCCCATGCAAATGGCCGCCAGTCCGCAGCAATATGCAGCTGCGGCTCAGAGCTACTTCTATCCGGGCGTGATGGCCGCCGCTCCTCCCAGTGCTGCCGGGGGCTACGCCTACGCCATGCCCAATCCTCAAGCGGCGGCGGCTGCTCAGCACTATGCGGCAGCTGCAGCTGCATCGGCGGCTGTGCCGAGTGGGGCACAGAGTAATGCCATTGTGCTCAACCCCTACAAGAAAATGAAGACCTCCTAAATGACTGGCAGCGATCGGTCCACGAACACATTTGTAATAGTAGTTTATAGAATACATCGAAGACGTAATATTATGTGCCTCAGTTTTTCTTAAAGCGTTAGTTTTAGTTACCATAGGGCTCGATTGTTAAAGTAGTATTATTTATAGTATTTTACGGAAAGTGCGTCACAAACGAAAGCCACACCATGACATATTGAAGGAGGTATCGAATCGGTATAGTGCTATAGAAATGATTGAAGTCTTCACATCCATCAGTTCAATCGCTTTTAGACTCTCTTGCCAAAAAAAAAAACCTTAATCATCAAATATCGATAACTTAAACTTGTGACTTAAGTGGTTGCCATTCTACGAAATATTTAAAGATAATAACAAACACTCTGCTTTTAAAGCCATAACAAATAGATCACATATTTTTACGTTTAGTTCCTTTTCTCATTGCAATCAGTGAGCGTTTAGTTTGTTAATTTTAAAAAGCAACCGAATTAGTGTCCAAATCTGCAACTTTGAATAACAAAGTACTGTGATAGCTTTGCACAATACAAACAAAATAGAACAAACATAAGTTATTTTGGGCCTCAAATGCAAGTCAACTCTTTGTATTGCTATAGAAACCTTATGGAAAAATTGCATAGTAGCTAAGTATTAAATACTATTAGTTTCAACCCATTTCACAATCAAGCTATCATTGTTATCCTTTGTCGTCTGCCTTTAGTCGTTTTATCTCTGTCCCTGCCACTCGATCTGTTCCAGTCAATATTTTATATAGGTATCAGTCTGTTTTGTTTAAATAGTTGGCTAATTAATTAGCTGTGCTTTGCAATTTCAATCATTTTAATTGTTCAACAACGAACATGCGTAATGAATATTACTCTTAGCTCTTATATACATATATATACTATCACAACAATTATATAAATACATATAAAAACATACACAAAATTTATGCAATACATGCTGAATGCTAATATATACTTAAACAATATAGTACAACATACGCAACATTAACACTAAGTACTCTTAGCTGTCTACTCACTCTTACAAAACGATAACCAAACTACACAACCAGAACATAGCAGATATAGATTTATAAATCTTATAGTTATCATATATACATATATACATTCATAATCGTACACCTTGTTAAACAACGGTCATCCCAATCTATCAACTATCCAACCAAAACCAAATCAAATCACCATCGTAATAAATCACTCTCCCAATCCCACACACTAGATTCATATCACACGAAAATGTTAAATCATCAAAATTATATTATTATTACTGTTAGAGTTTTGTTCAAGATTTTTACATGTCTTCTTATGTTGATAATTTCGAGTTAAACTTTGTTAAATTATGAATAAATTTTTTCCTTTCGATGTATTATAACATGTTGATTTCTCTAATATACTTAGTTATTTGTAAACAATTTACGTACAAGTTATACGACACAATGAAAAGAATGTTTATGAAAATAAAATCGATTGCAGAACTATGTTATTAATTAGACATCGTGTGATTCTTTAATATTTTCTATGTAAATTAATTTTTTATTTATACACTTACGATTTATGACTTTACTTTTATACTTTTATGTATTCTCGTCCGGCTAAGGAATGAGAACTTCTAAATCTAAATAATTGCCACTGACTTGCACACCTTAAGTCTTAGTCAAATACATTTGCCGCTCTCTGCTCTTAAAATAATCAAATTATTATTATTATCAATGCTATTATTATTTTATACGTACACCTACACACTTAATAATCTGTATACAATTTGTTTTATATTTAATATATGTTATATCAACAAGATCTAAAGTATTTAAGTTTAAGTGTTTGCCACTAATTCTAATTAAGTTGTCGACAGTTTCTATTTATGTTTATTTGAAATATCGTGTGTGTTTTTCTTAAATATAGTTTGAACTTTACGAAACCAAACAAAAATACTTTATTGCGTTATGGAATTCATTTTGGTATTACATTGTTTTTTCTGTTGTGCTGCTTCCTTCATTTCTTACACATTCTGTATTTTACTTTTATTCTACTCGCATTCCGATCACGACTCTTTTCCAATGAATATTTAAATTATTACGCCGCCTAAAAACCACATACATATGCCATATATTAATCAACATGCAAATCCTTGAGCAAGGAGAAATATATGGTTTTTAGCTTTTCTATGTTTGTGCTTTAATTGCGCATTTCCAAGCTTTTGTTTTTTTAGAAAACACTAACTATGTATGAAACCGACACATTTACATTTATCAACCCACAAACACATTCTGACTTCTGTCTTGACCGACTTTTATCCGCTTTTTTGTTTTTTGGTTTACGCTTATACATTCCCTCTACCACAAATAAACTTACAAACAAAAAAAAAAAACAAAAACAAACCTATATATTGAACATGAAGAACTACTATCTTTATAAATGTGTAGCTATTAGAGTAATGGTAATCAAGATGCATACGCTTCCTAAATACTATTTTGATTTAATGGTAGAAAATAGCTGTAAAACAGAATAACAATGCATACATATATGTGTATATATATGAACATATAACATATATATACATAGCGAACATTGCTTGACTTGTGGCAGGCTTAATTCTTACTTACATGTAGTAAAATATTAGATAAGATAATATGCTATAAAGGGAAGTTGCAAAATCTTTGTTATAGCAACAATTGATGCGCCATGCTTTAAATACTTATGTTATTATGAATCTATGTATGTTCAGTTCTATAGCTGTTGTATTTTATTCGTTAACATTGTGGAATTGTAACATTTTGGAAATTTAGTAATGATAATCACATCTGTCTTTGGAAACATATTTAAAAAACGCGATACCAGAAAACAACAATCTATATTTGCAACTTTTTGAGTCAACAAAATAATTGAGTATGAAACAATATAGAATATGACTATAAAATTAAGTATTTACAAATATTACTGCTTAATGAAAAACAATTCATTCACTTTGGGTTACAAAAAAGAAACTTATGAACAGTTAAAAATTTTGGATTGAATATTATCACCCTTTCAGCTCCTTAACGTTTTCTGGGTTTAGTCATGATTTATATTCAACAAATCAATATGTAACCTAATTAGGAAAGTGAAGTACCGTCCATAAAAAAGAAAGTCAAAGTCTAGAGTAGTACCACACGTCCACAGTTAAAAGACCGTTAGATTTCAATCTAATATTTTATATTCGTAGAAGATAAATACATAAAAATAGCAAAGTGTGTGCACAATTATTTGAAAAGTACACCCTAAATTACTCACATGAGAAAAATATACAACAAATACCAATAACACAACACTAAAATAATACCATTTATCAACACCAACCGATCTTTTGACTTAATGTATTGCTATAAGTACATCTGAAAAGGTGACTCTTTCGTTTTGCATTCTATTTGTTTTAGCTTTAAAATTAGTGCTGATAATATAATAACGAAAACTCCAGAGATATTTAAACTTCTAAGTAATCTATTGCATGTATGTTGAGCAAAGAGAAATCTGAGTTGATAACATTAGAAATAATATTAAGAAAATAATATGTGTTTTATATCAAAACATAACTATATACTATATACACAACTATACAAAAAGCAACCAATACAAACAAACACTTTACTGCAAATGTTCTATGTGCTATACTGATAAACACTCAAAAAAGAAACGAAAAAAAAAAGTGATTAGTCTTATGAAGTGTGAGCTATTATAAATCAATAAACCATGGAAACTAATTCAGAATATATATACGAAATTTAACAAAACAAAATGTATGAAAATTATATAGATGTTTTATTCTAAAAACCGTAAAAACTTGTTGCTTCTTTTATTACTCGTACAATCAGCCTGGAAAGTGCCAAGTGGCAAATCTAACACAAATACTAATCTGCGTAATTTTCTCTCTCTCTCTCTCTCTTTAAAAACTCATAATTTTCATCTGTTTGCCTATTGTTAAGCATTAAAATTATCGTTTGGTTACTTGATTCATTATAGCCTTAATTTGGTTTCTGTTCCCTAAACCCGTTTTATTTGCAATTTTAAGTTATAAGGCTTTCTAATAACATTTGATTTCATGTAACTTTCTGATTCACTGATCTTTGTTGCGCATCTAGTCGTAAATTTGTACTCTCTGCTCGGCCATACGTTTGTTATCTATACTCACACACATACTATACACACACCTACACGCCAGCTAAGATTTTCGGTAGTTCTTCAAATAATCTTCCAGTCGAGATTTGCAATTCCAAAATCTCTTGTATTTCGAGTATTTGGTTTCTTTAATTTACCTGAAATTATTACTGAGTTTCCAAGGAACATAATTATTTAGCTTACGTATATGGAATCAAACATATGTACATTCTAGCAATACGTATATATGTACATATGTATATGCTATTGTGTATTGTGCTTTTCTTTTTGTAAAAGTATCTGTGTTTTTAACTCTACTATTAATCTTTTGTTGTTTCTGTCTTCTTCTCTATATTAATGCATTCGACTGACTCAATTGAGACCATCTACCGTTCTCTTGCATGTCCAGCGTCTGTTAAAATATTAAATCTGTACCATTTAAACAAAAACACAAGTCGTGCTTAAATAATGCGGAGCTTTGATGGCTAACCTTTTACTTCATTACAAGAGAATTGCATCCATCGAGTGTCCTTACAATTCTGCAATTGCTTTCATGTCCTTGACTCCTCTAAATCATTTCACTCTTTTGGCTTAGCAAGATATTCTAATATGTGATAGTTGACCAGGAAATAAAATGTTTTGCCTTATATGACTATATCGGATGGGAAGCGCATTTTTTCTATATTTTATATACAATTCATGATTATTACTTTAATAATATGTTTTCTTATCATTTTTTAATCCTTCTTGAGCGTATCGTATTG
Source organism: Drosophila formosana (assembly GCA_035045625.1). Taxonomy (NCBI): domain Eukaryota; kingdom Metazoa; phylum Arthropoda; class Insecta; order Diptera; family Drosophilidae; genus Drosophila; species Drosophila formosana. The sequence goes on from JAWNOW010000476.1 coordinate 6,062,977, forward strand.
CAATTTTCAGCATGTAAGCAATGAAATTCGAAATACTCATACCAAATAAAGCTCGAAAAAATCAGAAAATCAAATCTGAATCAATAAACTGTACGCCATTCTTAAAAGTTGCCGGTCGTGTTGCAAGTGGCTGTCTCTATCATGCTAACTGTGATTGAAATTCAGAGTATCCGTTAAATATATCACGTTTGTTTATTATACTCGTATTTGGCTTCTGAGGCATGTGGTATGATGGTAAATGAGATACAATACCTGTATTTGCTAAACGCACTTCTAAGGTAAGCTGGTGCACTGCCAATTAGCTTCGTTACACCTGTACGTATTACTCGATTGTTGGATATACATATATTATAATCATATATTAACTAGGCGCTAAGTACTCATTATTATCATCATTTTGATTTTCCCTGTCAAATTGCTATAGATAACAAAGTAATTCAATGAGAGCGAAGACCGCAAATTATAAATGAAGTTGAAATATGTAGTCTATTAACTTTTTTGAACCTTATCCGAAGTTTATGTTATCTCTGGTTTTTTACCGTAATGCCGCACTCATAAATCGTATGGTTAAATTTCTCCACATTCTGTTTTATGTGATTTACATTATATTTTTCGCTTTTTTCACATTTGGTATTTATTAATATTGTAATGTGTTATATAATATACAGATACACATAACAAATCTTAACACTCAGTGTTCTTTGAAATCTCTATTTATTAAAACAACAAAAATAAATATATATACTTAAATTGCTAATTGATAGGAACCAAAAAGGTAAAATTGCAACAGTCGAGAATAGGAAATTCCCGTTACCCACTTCAGAATACAGTATTTAAATTGTCAATGTTGAACTGCTACTATATTCAAAACATCCACATCCACTTTTAACAGATTAATAACTTTATTATCCGATCGTAACTAAAGCAGAGATAATTCATATTACCGTTCAGTCTTCGTCCTCCTTCTGTCTGTCAAATATTCGTACATTTCCCGTTAGCCCAAAATAAAAATACCATATGGGAAGCGGGTATATAAACACTTTAAAACAATTTAAAAATCAGACGTATTTTAACTGAAGCTTCTTTTATTTATGCCGCCAACAAGTATACAAAAGTAATCCCATCCAGATTGTAGGCGATACTTGCTATATACACTTATTAACACAGCACTCAGCATAGTAATAATCACTTACAGATCTACTTTTACCTATTATTAAAAATATTTGACAGACCTTTTTGTATGTACTTAATGTAGTAAGTATTTCTGTTCCAATTTTTTGTAATTTATTTTTAAATGTCTTTATATATGTGCATATCTTCTTGATCAAGTCAATTGCGCAACGCATATGAATATTGATACTATATATAAATTGCCTATTTGTTTTTTAATTACAGCTGAGCCAGTAACTATTTAGAATGCGCTTCAAACACAATTTGCTGCCGTTCCACATTAATTTGAATACTAAATCTTATTATTTTACCTTAACCTTTTGTCTTTCCCAATGCGATAACTTTCTTCTTTATTTTCAGTGTCTGCCACATTCGCTTTTGCGCGTGCTTTAATTTTTATTTTTTTGCAGCCTTTGGTCACACTTAACGTAGCTTCAACATAGATGCTGATATGTATACAACACACATCCTAATTTACGCACTGCTTGCCGGCTTTTCAAATTTTTACACAATATTATTACGCTTTAATTATGTTTTAACTGTTTTTGTTTATGAAAGTATTAACTGTGTATTGTCATTTTCATATGCTATTCAACAGAATTGTATCGCTCTCAATTTGTATGAACATCTTGACTACAAAAAAATAGTGAAGCCAATATTGGTAATAACTAATGTGGGTCGTATTTAGTTTAAAAATTCGGCCCTGCCGCTTTACATCGCCTTAAAACCAAAGATATAAGACTAATTACCTACATTATAATACTTTTTATAGAAAATTTGGCTGTGATCGAATAAAACACTTGAAGAAACAATATACAAAATTTGAAATTAAAGGCAGATCCACGGACTCAATAGCTTTCGTTATCAATGTGACAATCATAATAAATGCAATTATAATTTAAACATATAAATATTCGGCGTATTTCTGTTATATTTATTATGTGTCAAATGAAGCGTTAATGAAAAATTGAAATTGTCCTAAAATGTCCTCCTAAGTACCAAATATAGCTCTCTTCGGGTAAAAACAATTCCAATTCCAATTCCAATGTGAACTCTAAAAATAATAGTTATTCGCAATTCTGTTTGCAATTATGGTTTTAGAATTTAATCAATAAATTTTGTTGAGTAAACAAAATAAAAAAAAAACACCCGCATATCTCTCTGTCATTGCCGTTTTTCTATAACCTTTGTATTTTCAAACCACTGACAAATTAATTTGTACTTACTTTAGTTTGTAAAATACATTGCATTAAAATACATAATACATTGCATTAAAATGTTGTTGAGTGGCAAATGAAATAAAAGCTTTATTTAAACTGATATTATATAATATTCAATGCTAGCCAATGTTCATCTAATAATCGGCTTTTATCCAATAATAATTCATCGAATTACAATTTTATTGAATAGCAAATGAAATAAAAGCTTAACTTAAGCTTATACAATATAATATTCAACGCAAGTCACTTTATAATATTTATATTGCTGCATACATAACTATACTTTTTTAATCTAATTTCGTTTTTTTTTATCCTTTTACATGCAAACGAATACGTATCAAAATTAAATAAATCTTAACAAAATGTATTTCATATATTGCATGCGAAAAATATTATTTTGATATCATAATAACCATCACGGATCGGAACTAAATATGGCAAAATGCATCAACAAAACACACTACACTACATGCGTGCGATATGCAAAATGGATTCAAACTTTCTACGAACTGCAAACAATAAATATTCAATCACAAACCAACAAAAAATAAACAACTATCAAAATTCACACATGTTCTATTTCTAATCTGCAATGCCTTTTCGCAAAAAAAAAAATATAAATATATTGCATACTTTTCTGCTGTATAATTTAATGCCATTTGACTTTCATTGGCCCAAATACAAAATGCATGTTTTGCTGACTTTAGCAAACACTAAAATAACACCTCTAAACGCTTCCTGTGTTATCTACACCGACGCAAGCGGACAGGTACAGTCTTTGCATTGGTGAAAGCTTTAATGCTAACATACTGCTGATAGTATGCTAACCAGCTTCCATAGTGTGACAGCCTCTGCTGTCAACTTGAATAACATATATGTACATATATATCAAATTATACTATCCTTCTTCTTTTAAGTAGTTATATTACCAGTCGAACGAAATAAAATACAATTAGAGCAGCAAGTATCTATAATTATATACTGCATTTAGAAATGCATTCCCTTGTTGAAACTAGAGGTTTATTATACCTTCTTCTGCCCATTGATAAATTAACATTTTCAGAATACTTCATGATGGTGTTTACTCCTCACGGTTAATCATTTCCATTACCCTTAAACAAATACAACACATACACATTTAGAGCGATTTAGTGGGCAAGGGTATTTAGTTTCAGTGCGTCACATTTCAACACTCATAGCGTGAATTGTGTTAATAAAATTTAATTCGCTGCCGCACCAGATGGGAAAATAATGGCTCTAGGCAACAGCAAACAGTAACAACAACAACTGGTAGAATTAGAACAATTACACTAACATCATCATCATCATCATCGTCATCGTCATCAGCAATGACAAGAACTAAACAAGCACGACAAACAAGTGTTGACGACCAAGGCGTTGCCCACGTTGTCATCGATGATGTCAACACCACTGTGAGATGGACACACCTTTAAGTTTCAGTGCTGTTAGCCGCCGTATGCACAATTGTCTGACCCACAACGCACACGAGGATACATCCACCTCCACATGTATACACACAAAATAATACTCACACCCACAACAGTTGAAAACGGCAGCCATAGGAAAAGACTGAAAAAACTATATAGACAAAAATCCAATTTTTGAAAACACTTAAACTTTGTACTTTGTACACGTAGCTAATCCACATTCAATATACTCTCTATTTGACCTGATCACAGCCCGACCGGAACGGGGCGTATTGTACACTCAGGGTCCTATGTTAATGAACGGCACATTTTACATAATTAGGTAAAGACCGGAGAAAATTTAAACTTACATACATTCAATACTATAATATTCTATACGTCTGTGTCTATTTCTTTACATCTTTAAAACTCTCTCAGCTTTTCTCTATATCTCTATCTAATTTGTGTGCTTCGCGCTTTATAAAGACACTTTTAGTCAATATAGTATTGCAAACGAGCATAAAGCTTGTATGTGCTTTGACTTCCATTTTAGAAGCAATTGCTATATTCAAGCTTATGGCCTTCTCGGTTTTAGTTAGCTTAGCAGTTTTTGCGCTGTAATTATTTTGTTTTTTGTAAAGTCTCTTTCAATTTGCTAAATGTTTCAGTGAAAACACAGGAGATACTCTTATGGTATAAACATTAATTGCGTATTCTATTACGTTCTCTTCTCTTTTTTCTTATATTTCTAGTGCCGCCTATTAGGATATGTAACTGTTACTGCATAATACAGCCCACTAGAACTTAAGCAATCAATAAATACGATATCCCTTCTTGAAACTTACATTTACAAAACTCTATCGTAACAAAATCTTATAAAAGTGAGTGTTATAGTCCAACAAGTCTTTCTCGTTCTCCCAATGTTTCTATGCAGCGCTTGAAAGCTTCTTGTCATCTCCATATCCAGTTGTCTCTTTTGTTGTCCAATACTTGCTGCTTTAAGGGTATTTTATTTCCTCACTTATTTACACATGTATTAAGTTCTTTATACCTTTTGTGGCAAACTTTTTTTAGATTAGCAATTAAGATTTTTTCTTATCAAAGTCATACAAATGTTATGAATTATACAATTTATTTTGCATTTGTTACATTTTAATGAAAATAATAATTTACATCGTCATTTTCTACACACTTGACTCAAACACATTTAAACGGTACTCATTTTCGGAAATCATTGACATATAACTTTTAAATACAATTTTAAAATCAATTGCACTTTCATAATTTTTTTTTAATTTAAGAATATTTAAGTAATCGTCTAGTTTAGCGTACAATTAAAATATCATAAATTATCGAAAAGAACCAAAATGAGCAGACATAATTGTATACAGAAAAACTAATTATGCGTATATAAACAGCAACTAAATATTGAATAAATACGTTTCAAATCGAAAAGCCATTTTCAAATCTAGTATATCATATAACTAAAATATGAATATAACTAATTTTTTCTCTTTTTCTTTTCTGCTCTTCTCTTTTTTTCAACCAAATCAAAAACCAAAACTTTAAAAATACCAATTAACAAACAAAAAAAAAATGTATTTATTTTTTATCGATTGGTTTGTTTACTACGTTTGCATCCTGTCATACTCAAAAACTCATGTTTTCGCGATTAAACAAATCAATTCTATATAGTTACTGGACACCCTCCCGGTGTGCCAAGATTTCAATAGATCTATGTGCAGTCGGTTAAATTGTAGATTCGTTCATTTAACTGAAGGTAAGTGCATGTGTTTTTATTTTTTCCTGTAAATTAGTATTTAGTTTTGTTACTTTTCTTATATAGAGTGCTATACATACAAAATTTATTTTGTTTTGGGTTGTTCCTAGAACCTGAGAGATTGTGTGTACTTATTTTTGCTAATTGGCAATATTTTCATTTAATTTTCTCGCTAATTTTTCAATTATTTATTAGGTTATTATTTAGTTCTATCAAATTACAAAAAATACACGCATACAGATACACAAACTAAAAATAAACATTGATACAAGTAAATTGGATGAATTTAGATTTTCTTTTTATAAATATAAAAAGATCTAGAGTAATTCAAGATTAATGTTCTCGTCTAAACTTATCTCAAGTCCCCCTTCATTACACACAAGATTCGATTCACATATTTTTATATGCTCAAATAATGTCTACAGAACATCTTGTGGGAAAGTCCGAAATAAAAATTTGTGTTCCATTTGGAGAGCACCTCTAAAAAATTCAATTTTGCTCAAGATCGTTAAAATATGAATTATTTTTATAATTGCTTTCACTGTTACCCTACAATTCCTTTTACAAATATGCATTTTCACTATCAATTATTTATGCAACACTCTTTGAACAGATGACAAGGTCGAGGTGCTTGATCAACGAGTTGCAGTCTGTCGGGATCATGCCAATAGCCAATGCCGCCGCAAACAATGTAAATACTATCACATACCGATAGTATTGCCGCCAGCCAACATAATGGCGATGATCACCAATCCCAGTGAGCAACAGGCGACGGCAGCTACCGGCGCTGTGGGGGCAACATCAACAACCCCGGGAGCAGCTGCTGCTGGCTATAACAACAACAACAACAGCATCACCAACAACAACAATTTGATCATCATAGAGCCTCAGCAGCAGCAACAGCCGCAGCAACAGTTCGGCTACCACACCAGCAACAACAACACCAATTACTACAACAACAACACCGCAGCAGCAGCAGCAGCAGCACAAGGCAACAACATGTATCAGCAACACCACCACATTACTTATCACTGTAGTTCACCGTATTCGCCGTCGTCAGCTTCGTCATCGTCCTCATGCTCGATAGCCACATCACCCACATTGTCCTCAGCAACAACATTGTCGACCACTTCCACAGCAACAATGCCCACACCGCAGCAACAATACGCTGCAGCAGCGGCGCCAGCTGCGGCATTTCTAAAGGCGCCCGCCTACTACACCGATTCTGCACCTACCATGGTGCTCAGCAATGACTACAATTCCAACTGTATTCCGATCCGAGCGACACCGTACATCTCTCTGCCACAGCCCCATGTTTTGAAGTATGCAGCCCAGCCACGAGCCACCAACCAACAGCAGCAGCAACATCACAACCTAATTCATCACCAGACACATGCGTATATGGGTCATCATTTTCCGGTGGTGGCGACCACAGTGGCTGCTCTGCCCGCCACCACAATCACAGTTACACCGGCCAGTATAGGCGCACCCTCATCTTGCATCTAGTTGGGAAATTAGAGAGCTGATTGGCGGATAACCTTAGCAACCCATTATCACACAACACATAAACCTACAACTTTTTGATGCAAATAATTGGTTGATATAAACTATTTACAAATGCAGCGTAATAGGAATATTATGGGGGGAAGAATCGTAGGAGCAAAAATAAAGTAAAAATTAATTATATTATATATTGAAAACTCTACAAAATATTTGCAAAAATGTACGAAAGCGTGTTGTAATTTTAAACGAAAATGTGTGCAGAAAGTGAAAATATTGAGTGACGACTCTACAATATTAGGAATCATTCTATGACAAACAAAACAACACTTGCAAAAACAAACAAACTATATGATTGCAATACAAAACATATGTTTTGTGTTGTCAAATTTAATAATAAAAAACTTAGCCAGCAAAAATGGAACTTTACAAGAACAAAAAAAAAAAAACAAACTGGGGTCGAAATTCATTAAAATTAGTTTAAAACTATTTAAAACTCTAGGACTCCATATTTAAAAACCTACGAAAAAAAATAAACTATAATATAAAAAGAAAACAATAACAATAATAAGGAATTAGTAAGAAATGCTTATATTACCAGAAGGTAAGTCTAATCGAAATATTTAACAAAATACATGGTAAACAGTCAAAATTAATCAAAACGGGAAAGTTCACAGGCCATAAGTTTAGCAGCGACTACAAAAAAACAATACAAATATGATTACGGGAAACGCAAGAGTATTTAAAGCAAAATGTAAGAAAACAACTACAGTCACGTCCTATTTTTGCAACAACGATTTACTACAGAATGCTAAAAATAATTTAGAGGTTCATTTTGTTTTTAACAAAAAAACGTACACCTTTTTTTACATTTTATACAGACGAACAAATGAATCAGCAAATACAACAAAGCAAACAAAATAAAATTTGTATAAAATATTTTTTTATATTCAAATTATAACACAATTATGAACCGAAAATGGCATTAACATTAAAAACATAAAAAAAAACCAAAACAACAAATAATCAAATGTAAACTGTAAGCATTTTTGGAGAAAATAATACAAAATAATAATACTTAAACATTAAATTGAACGAACATTAAACACTACATTTTTAAAGAGTGTATCATTAATTTAGCTGAAATTTCTAGAAATAATTTTAATACAATCATTTCATAAAATACTTACTATAGATAATCACACACTCTCTTACATGAAAACGTAGACACATAAAAAGCGACAAACTAAAAAGAACATTCAATTGTTTTAGCGTGGAAATGAAATAAATATACTGTATCTTCCTATGCCTAATTTAGAATTGTAACACCACTAAATAAATATACAATGTGGATATGATCAGTTTTAGTTAAATAATAATTTGATTTGTACTTTGAGGTGTTGTAAGTAAATTTAATTTTTGATATACATAAAACTGAATCATAACACATAGGATAACAACAGAATATTACAATTACAATAAATACAAAAAGAAAACTACTTATTATATACAACATACATATATGCATATATTTATGTATATACACGTATAATGCAAGAATATATACTTATATATACATATATATTTACTAATGGCAACTAAAACATGAAATGTGATCTTTTAAAGAAATAAAAATAATAAGAGAAATCAATAAATACTAAATAAACAACAAAAGGGAAAAATTTATATTACAAAACATTATTCATTTGTGAAAAGAAACTGAATAAAGGTAACAAGTTTAATATATCTACATACATATATATTAAATGGTAGTAATATATATTAGAAGTTTCTGAAAAACAACGATAAATGGAAATTACAAATTTATTTAGACTTGTTTCCATTAATAAAAACCAAATAAATTAACATACAATTACTTAATATAACAAATTAATTAAAGCAAACTAATGAGAGTTTCTCAATCGTACATAAAAAATAATCGACATAGCCTAAGATCGTTCAAAGTTTTAAGTGTTATACTTATACTTTAAAACACATATATATTTAAGGGCTGATTATAATACACGGAAATTTATATTTCTTTATTTTCTCACAACTTTTAGTATGCAAATCTAGTTTTTCTATTTTGCTCTTTTGCCTCACGTATATTATCCAATACCATTTATAAATGGTTCATTATCACAATCTAAGCTGTTTATTCTCAACTCCTATTCATGTCCTACAACACTTTTGTCAAACTATAACTAACCTTTTATGAAAATAATCCTCATAGATACACAGACACTAAGCAAAAATCAAGAAACAACAGTAACAACTCCAACTCAAATGCCTAATAAGTTTCCGTCCATTATAAGCAGACCTTAAATCTATATGCAACCACAACAACAGCAAAAAATACAAATAATCAGATCAGCATATGGATCGATAAAAAACCCAGTTGTATACAACATAAAGAAAACAATTAAAAAAAAAAAACAAACCTTAAAAAAACTATATTAAATAGATATTAGTAGGAATTAAAAATATGAAGTTAAAAACGAAAACAAATTAAAGAGTTCTTACAATTATATAATAAAGAATTTGCAAAATAAAAAAAATAAATAATAATTAATTAAATTAACAAATATAAAGGACGCTCCTACAGCATAAACATGAACATGAACTATAGGAATATGTTCACATAAGCAATTCACAATTTTAACAAACGAATAAGTGTTCGCTAGTCGTGGTTGGAAACACATGAGTTATTTATAAGACACCCGCGTAGAGAATGAGGAACTCGAGTGCATGTAAACTAGGAACGAAACTTTTATTTGCCTTAAAGTTTTATTAAAGCGAATGCAATGATCGTGTTCGCATATTAAAGAACAATTTTCAATAAATATATGGGTTATTTTGGTTATATAGTTTATAATTAATTGAACTCCACACGCAACACCCATAACCCTTCATAATACTTAACGCTTGTATATGGCGCATTTGGAATTTCACTTGTCATAGCAGAACCAGTAAAATATTAATTAGATATAATAAAGAACATATGAGTACTATGTTTGAGCATAAGTCATAGGTATTATTGTTATTTTTAGTTTATATTTACACATATACATAATATATACTATAAGATTATTATGATTATTAATTGTGAATATGATGTGATGTGTTTATTGAAAAGAAAAGAACAAAAAATTCAATGTTGCAACTTAATAAAACGTAAAGAAATTTGTTGTACTGCAAAACCGATTGGTCAAATGAGTAAGAAAACTAAGTAACTAGATGTGAACAATTTTAGTGTGCGAATATTATAATCTAATTATAATTTGTATTTAACGCAAATTCGATCTAAAATGCATTACACATACTTATAATATATATACACATATACTGTCTCGCATATGCATTCGTAATGCATATGGGAACTGTAAGTAATTTTTCATTTATGTCAGGTGATATCAACGAATTTTTCCATGTTTTTTTTGCAATGGTGAGCGTTTTGTTCTACAGAAGTAGTCTACCCAATTGTTTTACGATTAAAATCAACTATTTTGCACTTCATTAATTATGAATACTTTATTATGTTTTTGTGATATTCAAAAAATGTTGTTTATTTGTTTATATTTTGCTTATGTTTGTTTTAGTTATGTATATTTTTGTGGCTTGTTTTGAAATACATACAGAATTCGTGTGTAATATTTGTATTTAACATTTATTATATATTATATATTAATAAATGAATTAATATACCTAATTACTTATACTTACTATATATACAAATTAAAAACAATGATAAATTGAAATAATAGTCTTTAAGGGACGATATGAGCGATGAAAATTATGAATTAATTGAAACTGGGGAGACGAGCAGAACTTAGAGGTATAAATAAAGATATGAATACTACGTTTGCAGTACGTTTGGAATCGATGATATAAGTAATGATACAAAAATATGATGATATTTATACTCCTAAAATTAACATTTTTTAAAGATATTTAATAAATAAATCATTATTAACTATTATTATATTTATTATTACAAAACAGGTTTAGTTATTATATAAATGTAAAAAAAAAAAACAAGAAGAGTAAAGATGCACAGCAAAAAGCAATTGTTGCAATCTAAAAATCATGAATAAGCTAATTAATAATAACAAGTTGTGTGGAGAATTATGACATAGAAAATACAACATTGAAAGTTATTTAGCAGTAAAGAAAAACACAAAAAACCAACATCAACAAAAAAAAAGAAATACAATAAAAACACATGAAATAAAATTCAGAAAAAAATTAAAAAAGCTTTTTATTTTATAACGTCTCTTCTACGTGTTACATACATTTGGTTCTTGGTTAAATAAGTGTAACCGTTCTAGGTTTAGATTCCTACCTAAAGTCGATTTTACTTGACTGTGAGATACCCGCTACGTTTTTCCCCAGCTCTTTTGAACGCGTACGAAGAATATACATATGTAAGTATATAGGATTGCAAAATAGTTTAAGTTGTAGACTAAGAACATACTAATTATGGTCGAGCTAAAAATGTACTATTAGTGTCGCATCAACGCCACATAGTTCCGAAAATATGACTGACAGTAAGCCGAACGCTGGAATTATCTAATTCAATTTTATTAAATTGAACAAAATAATTTTTTTTTTTATGGTGGAAGCAAAAGTGCTTTCGATTGGTGTGAATCCAAATTTAAAACTAGAGCGCAATAATTACCTTATAGTACAAGACATCTGTTATGAAAAACATGGTTAAAAAATAAAAAATGAAAATATAGAAAAAAGGGCAATAAATTTGATTCTGGGACACAGCTTTGAAGAGGTTTCTCCGTCTAAATATTATTTTCGTTGGCTTCTGCAAAACAAAAAGGATTTATCATATATTATTTCGTTCTCATATGCGCTCGCATTTGGTCAAGTTTGCGAATTAAGTCAAGTCTGGCTGCCAGCAATCTCAAAATTATTGCTTGTAATTAATTTTCGACTGTTTCGTATTTATCTGTTTATGTCAAACTTTTAAGATAATGGTCATAAGAAATTTATATAAATAAAATTTCATGCCACACGATTTTTATATTAAGCTACAATTTTTATAAACTGCAATGAATAATAAATTAAATCAAAACCAGTAAGAACGCTCGCGTTAACCTTGAAAATGTATATTTCTGTTTGGGAATACCTTCTCTGAAAAATAGTTTGACAAATAAATATCCGAATTTTACAACAATTATACTAAGTTATATTAAGAGAATATAGCGGAGCCTATTTACCAAGTTACACATTACAATAAACATCAAATCAAATTATCAAATAACGAAATCTAAGTCTAGTTTTCACGAAGCGATCAAGACTGGTGACACTCTGGGAATTATCTACAAAATTTCCAGTAATTTAGTGTATGCCAATTTGAACCATTGCAGCATATATGTATCTGCTGTTTTGTCTTCCGACGGACACTCTATGTTGATTTCATTCAAATTCAAACAAAATTATGCTCACATTTTTCGCTGCATACTTTGCGGCATGCAAGTGCCAAGAAATTAAATCAAACTTTTAAATGCTTTCTGAGATTCATTCGTAGTGCTGAATTTGTTGCTCTCAGGGGGAAAAGCCCCTACTGTTCAAATAGTTGAAAGGAAGAGAGGAGTAAACGCTGAACTAACTAAATTTGCTGATGCTGGTGAAGTTTATTTGCCTTTCGACGTTTGCTTGACTGGTTTTGGCAACGGAAAAAGTAAAGTAAAGAGCGCACAGAAATCACGAATCAGCTAAAAAAGTTTGATTGTTCATAAAAGATTTTCGTTAAATATTTGATGCTAAAATTATGATGCAACGTTGCGTTGGGTAATCGACGAAATGCACAAAACCATTTTACTAGCACTTCCACACACAGAAGTCTTACCGGTGAAATCACAATTATTGAGCACAATTTGCAAATATAATTGAATTCGGTGAACGATGCGGAATAGAAGGTGGAAAATCGTTTTAAAGTTATAATCACCAGCAACATTATTGAAAACCGCTCCCGATTGAAGAAACCTCCTACCAACTCAACAAAATAAACTACTGCCAGTAGTTTTGGCTCAAGCGCCGATCACAAATATGAACAGTCCAAGCATTCAGGTGGCAGATACCGCCTATATTTCTGAGCCTAATTATCGATAATTTTCATTAAATAAGTTACGTGACAGATTGAGTGTCGATTAGTAGATTTGATTACTGACGATAGTTATAAGTAGGAAATGTTACGGTAGTGCAGTCGCCATTGTGAAGGTCCCATTGTAAATGGTAAATTTGAAATCAAGAATGCCATTATGTCGTATTACTTGCTTTATTTTATAAAACTAAAGAATGTCCAACCTTAAAAATATTGCATTCTAACGACCTCAAGTGACTTTAGCTGAATGTAGCCGACACTTTCACTTCACGGCTTCAGCCACGCTTTTCCAAACATTTGAGCAAAAAGAGAGGCAAAAAACACAACATGTAAACGAAAGTCAGAGAAAATGGTTGTTTTTCATTTTCGGTGCAGTCCAGCGTACGAATTAGGAGCACGTTCATACTAAACGGCGCTTCAGGGCAATAACAACGAATTATAGTCGACGTCGAGACGGACGCTGACACTGACGTTGACGCTGACGCTGACTTCGCAACAACATCTCAGCAGAAAAGCCAAAAGGCAACGCCTGAAAGCGAGCTACTGACGTTGGCTTTCAGGTATCCTCAGTCTTGTTTATCTGTTGCTACTCTCGTTGTTGTCTCCTCTGTTGTTGACCAACAGCTCCTTAAATGCGGCAGGAACTGCCCAAGTCTATCGTAATGTATTTAAAACGAGTTTAATTTGCTCGCAAAACATTTTCCCTTGAACCAAATACGGCTAGCTGGGTTGGCTATTAATTTTGGGCAGTGAGCAAGATTAACGACTGCTTGATTGCTTCACATTTCTCAGACAAAAGACAAGGTTATCCAAAAGTAATAAGATGCAGAACATACCCACGATTGAGCACAGGTTTCCCTGACAGAATTACATTTAAAATTACATTTACAATATTTTCTTGTATTCTGGTTCTGGCCGCTATTTAAAATAGTATTAATTTGTATTAAAGGAAACAAATGAATGTTTTCGAGCATTTCATCTGCTTGCCACACCATTTCGATTCTCCACACAAATCACTTTGCGTACGAGCATACCAAAGGTCCATCGGCAATGGATACTTGTACCAGTCCAAAGTGCGTCAAAACTAATGGCCACTGACAACAAAGTAAATGAAGCATAGCTTCAGGCGCGTACTCCATACCAGAGGATTGGACAAAACAGAGATGGGATTGGAACAAGGAGCAGACAAACACGATAGCAGGTGGCAGGTGGCAGGTGGCAGGTAGCTGGTAGCATGCATCATGTAGCTGGCCTGCAACTGGAGGGTAGGGCAGTTGAAGTGCAGCAGCAGACCGAAAGCCCCATCACAACTCAGTATCACAGAAGACAACAAAACAACAGCAAGCATGGGGCAGCATGGGGCTGTAATAGGCAAAATGAAAAATCTATGGAGTTAAATGAGTGAAAATCAGGAAAATGCATTAATGAATGAATGGCATCGTCGACAGCACTGCCATACTGGCATGCTGAGGACATTGGCGAGTACGTAAACCGTCCGTCACTCCACATCCCCAGCCCAAACTCCAACCTGTCTCCATTCCCTTAAGCATACCATCGTAACTGACGCAATGAGCAGATGCAGCAAGCCGTGGGGCTTTGTGTACATAGGTGAGTGAATGATCAAATGTGGATGCTTGGTGGTAGTTGGGTTGGTTTGATGACCAGATAGTCAGCTCGCTCTTATGCAACATGTGCCACGTTTCAACTGCCGTTGTGTTTGCCATTTTGATGGGGCTTCTAGCATGTCTTATTTATGAATAGAACAACCTTTTAGCAGGCAGGCCGGCAAGCTCGAGTAATGTCGTTGGATTTTAGCGACGATTATGAATACTTTCACAAAAACTAAAGATTTGCAATACTGTAAAGATTGATGATTGAAATATATCAGGTAAAAATGTAGGAGTATATTCAAATTGGTTCCAAAAGACTTATATTTAGTAAACAAAATATTTAGAATCATGCTATCACGATGAACTATAACAATTCAACAGTTTCAGCGACTTAAATCGCTTTATGCGAGTATGTAATCTGCAGTCGAGTGGGCTCGACTGTAGGAGACCCTAATATCCTATGGGATATTATTGTTCATTATTTAACAAGAGGCCTTCGCCCAGTTCTCTGGCGAAACACTGCTGAAAAAATGCATACCACTCTTCATTGGCTGGGACGCTAACCCCCACTACTACTACTACTGGGGCAGTTCCAATGTGAGTATCTTCTTTATTTTCTACTATGGTACGACCTTACGCTCCTCAACTTCGGATCTATTTTTGTTTACAAAAATAACAACCTAATAATGGTTGGAGAGTCTCTCAATAACCCTCTATGTCTGACCATAAGATACTCATTTTCAATATATGATTAATAAAAATAACAATATATGTATGTATGTAAATTCGGCATCTCTTCTGCTTACAGCTCCCTACAATGCTGTTGATGCTGTAATAGATCTGAACATTATCAGCCTACAAGTTGTCATACTGACCATAAAAAGTTTATAAAAGGGTATGAATTTTGTTTCGCGAATGATAAGCTCGGAACTGCTCGGATCTTTACCATTACGTTGGAAATATAATATATTATTGATAATCATTACAAGAAAAATATAAAATCGCACATAACAAAACAAAAAAAAAATAAAACTAACACAAAATTAGAAAAAAAAATAGCTAAATTGACTAATTACCAGTTAACCATTTCATCTGACATGAAACAAGTTGTAAATAAATATCGAAAGGCTTCAGCAGGAGCCAACAGCAAAGTTTCAGCAGATGTTGCAATTTTTCACAACAATAAAATCTTATTTAAATCAAACCTTGCCTATAGCAGAATGAAAATTAATGAAATGAACAAGAAATCTACAGACAAGCTGGTTAGTACTATGGCCAATGTTAAAATAAATAAAGAAAAACAAAAAAAAATTAAATGGAGATGCCGGGGATTGAACCCGGGGCCTCTCACATGCAAAGCGAGCGCTCTACCACTGAGCTACATCCCCAACCATGCTAAGAGAATTTTGTAAATTTGGCACGTTGTGAGTTATCCTACAAAACCAATTATTATCTTGACCAAACAAACCAGCGCAGTTAAAACATATTATCTTACCAGCATATTGTTTCTTTTTAAAACATTCAAGAATTTCAATCCGACTGAAAAATGAAATTTTCAAGAATTACATAGATTAGGTCTTTCATTTCGCCTTTTTGTCTATGTAATAGGCAAATGTCATCAATATATACCGTAAAGAGCACAATGCACTGCAGTGTTTCGCCCACTGCGGGTCTGATATATCTTCAAAAATGCATCACCACAGTGAAAACTCCTTTTTCTTCGGACCAAGGGAATACTTCTGTTTTTATTGTTTTTATAAAATAGAATAAATTTACTACCAGCAATTGTTTTAAGCAAATGTCGCTCAAATGTCACTTTCCCAAAAAGTGCGCGTAATCTTACGTTTACAAGTAATTCCCGTCCGATCAAGGGAGTTCCGAATTTCCTGTCTGCGTCCCGTCAAAAGACGTCCTCCAAAAAGAGAGGAAATTCTTCAGAAAACCCTACCGAAAAAGCATTTAATAAATGACTATGCTAATTGAGCCGTATGCGGAATTTAAAATGCATTATTAATTACTTGGACGACATTGGTTAATAACATCACATTTCATATTATGCTGGAATTTATTACCAAAAGTATATAAAACGAAAAAGGCGTCTACACTAACTTTTCAAGAAGACTTATGAAGCATCTTCTGTCTTGTTTTAGATGGGCGACCGTCGGAATTGGCTAAAAGTGTCAGTTATGCAAATGGGATACCGAACTACAGCTCAATAATATTTGTTGTCGTTTAAATATTCAAAAAGCATCAATCTATATTAAGTTATTTGTCCTCATTGACGGAACCATTTGATTTTGGCCTATTACTATTTCTATTGGTATTTATAGACAATCGATCAAGGCTCTAACTTTGCCAAAGTTCCAAAAATCAAATTAAGAATCCAAAAAGGAAACGCAAGTATTTGTACTATTATTATTAATATTATTATTTTAATTTGAATTATTTATTTAAAAATTACATTTTAAAAAGTCATTATATTTTCAATTCTTAAAAATGATAAGAGATAAAACGATATAATATTCAAGTTAATATTTAGAATACTTTTAGTTCACTTTCCAAGAGTTTTGCACACTTGTGACCTGCCACAAAATAAAGGTTTTGTCACATGTTAAGCTTGAATCCAGGGCATAAACAAAATCTGTGGCATTTTGATTGTAATTGTTGGCCCTTGCGGTATTTGGGTAATAACATAAATTCTTAGAGTCAATTCGATTTGAGTCTTTTTTATTGAAATCATACATGCTATCGATCCCCTTGAGAGCCTTAGACATGCACAACAGTGCTTGTGTGGTATATTATTTATTATCTTCATCGTACACAACATTTTTTATTTATTTGTAACTTGCCGTAATTTAATTTGTGTGCTATGTGACTGCTGTTCTGAAACTTGCATATTGTCGTTCGTGCTAATTTATAGCAAATATGCTCACATCTCACATGACATTTGATGTACATTTGGTTGACCATTAAAAAAATGGGTGCAAAAATAACTATAGTTTTTATAAATCCTGTAAATCCACTTAGCTATGTCCGGCTCTCTGTCATTGCAAATTAACATAATGCCTTTCTTTCAGTTGTAAATTGATTTCAATAGATCAATATTGTCGCCCGGTTGTGTATTAATTAAATTATCTCAACTATATCTAGGAACCAAAATATCACATCTGGAATGTGATCCTGAAGTTATTAAACCTGAATAAAAAAAACAAAAAAAAACTGAATTGGAGATGCCGGGGATTGAACCCGGGGCCTCTCACATGCAAAGCGAGCGCTCTACCACTGAGCTACATCCCCAATGATGCTTATGTAGCATAACAACAAGTTAACGTGAACGTGTGTTGCTCAAATAACATGCGCAATACAAATTGAATCGAATCTTCACTGGCGTGCAAGTGTAAGTACATGTTTGCAGATATTGACTATTGGCCCGCATAAAAAGTTATTAGCTACGCAAATGAACCTAAGATAGCAAGTTTAAAGAAATATCAACAAATACTATTTGAGTTGTGGACGGGATTTGGAAATATGAAACAAACTAAACTTTTATTGGAACTAACTTAAATAATTAAAAAATATAATTTTGTAATTTAAAAAAAAATATTTTTTAAATTTACTTTTTTAAATTAATAATAATGAACTTAACTCTACATTTGTACACTTCTAATCATTATTTTATATAATAGTTCCTTCGATGTCGATTGTATTCAGTCGACTGTAACTAAATAAATAAATTCTAGCCAATGAGTATATTTATTTATACATTGAGTTGAGTAAGAACTGCTTCATACTGCTTCAGACTCTTTGGATTTATGTTAGCATTTAGCGCCGATAGACGTAAATGGGGATGTAGCTCAGTGGTAGAGCGCTCGCTTTGCATGTGAGAGGCCCCGGGTTCAATCCCCGGCATCTCCAGTTCAGTTTTTTGTTTTTTTTTTTTATTTTACTCCGTCATGTGAGATGCAATGGGAACTTTATGCGATCACGCTATTGTTTCGCTGTGGTACAGAGAGTTTCAGTATCCCACTCACTAGAGTTGCTCGCGATCTATACCTTGGATACAATATTCCGATTTGAGATCACAATCGATTGCATTTTTGCTTCCTAATTTGTAAAATCGATAAAGTGATCCATGTGATTAACAGGAACGCAGCAGTTTACAAAACGCAAAATAATCAACGTGCTCCATCTCTTTGTTTGCATGTTTATTGTTGTTTTGATACGCCCGCATGATCGTTTCACAGTACAAAACTGTAAAATGCTCTCTATGCATCGAAGTGAGACAGATACACACACCAAACCAGTCAGAGCGGCACAGCCCGATGCCTAGAACTACCAACAAACCAAACAAATTGTATTGTGAATACAATACACACAAATGTATATGTGTTCGTATATACCTACTTGTATGCGAGAGTTATCATGCTCTCTTATGCCGGCCCAGGTTTTTGTCTTCTTCACCGTGCTCGCAACCAATTGAATTGAATGCGTCAGTTCCACTGTTTTCGAATGCTGATCCCCGGGTAACTTACTTAAATGATTGAACGATTTTTGCACGGTTTTTGAAATTAAGTTCATTTCGGTTGCTTTCTCGTTCCCTTTGCTACTATTGTAGGAAAGAGCAACACAACTAACCAAATTTCCAAATATGTTTTCCGGATTTGATGACAACCACGAACCATTAAATTTTAAGGTAATGTTCTGTTCCTATTTTTAAATATAATTTGGAATCCGTTCATATATTTAACTTCTTTTACTTATCCCAAACGCAATTTTGCCTTATCACCACATTCACCATAATTTAAGCACAAGGATTTAAGTTTGGTTTCTCTTTTTGTAGTGCACAACTTTTTAAACTATTTTATGGGCAAATACCCAAACGACGTCGCACTGTTTCATTTGTTTGCTGCATATAATTAAGAAGAAAAGGTATTTTACCTAATCTTAGCAGTTTTCACTTTACCGTCTTCATTGCCCATGGGACTATTCCTTATAAATATGCATGCAAACAAAAAGGACTAAGCGTACATACATACATATAGTTTGCAGCTGGAAGTTTTTTGGTGAATTTAAATACTTGGGCTCCCAATACGAAATTAAGTTTAATTAAATGCATTTTAAGCTTATTTGCAAATATATTCGTTTCCCATCTACTTGCCTACTTTAATAAACATCATTAAAAAACTACTTCTACTTTAAAGTACATATTTTGTTGGAATCCATCCACGATGTCCTTTCCACACGGCACTGAGGATAGAATCAGGATGGGGTCTGACTGCCGCAAGTAGCTTCAATGCCCATGCGGAAATTAAATAATTTTCATAAGCTTTTGCTGATATTCGTTTTTCTGCTTACACTATGCTCCATACTGCTGCACCCTAATCAATCATAGCCACAACGAAGACGACAGATACTTCTCGAAATACCACCTGCCAACTGTCAAATGACAAATATGCAGGTGCTTACAACAACAATCGCATCACTGACCGCAAAGTATTTTGAAAGCCAATACAAATAAATATTTGAAATGCCCAAAAGTATTCAGCACAAAATGTAAAAAATAAATAAGAAAAATAAAAAAACAAAATGTAAATTCACATTTTCACATTTGTATTTTATATTAATTAACATTAATTTTCCCATGCAGTAATGGCATGAAGATTTAATTTACCACTTTCCAATTGTTATAAAGATTATTTTATATTGAGTTTTGTGTAATATACCAATAGGTATGCAATGCCGCACTCTAATGGATGAATTGTATTGCGCTCCCAAAAGTATATTGCAAAATATCAACCAAGATGACAGCTGTTTGTCTCACTTACTCTTTGAATAGCAAGTCTTCATTCTCCAGTTACTAATCTCTCGATCGTCCTCTCTCACGCTCATTTCGTGCTTATTCCTAGAGGTGTGAGACTTTGTGAATAGAGTTACTGAATAAAATAAATGGAATTTCACTTAACATTTAACAACTTAAATTAATAAATATATTTAAATATGTTTAAGATGTATTTTTATTACTATCCGATAGTTTGTTGTTGCGATATTTTGAGCACATCTCTATGTGCTTTGAGCTTACCTGTGGCTTTTGTGAATAGCCCTCTTGTGACTCGTTCATAGCCCGGTTACAATCAGTAACAATTTACCCGCGAAAACGGTTAAAACGTTGGAGCGCGCTAACTTCGAGAGCGCTACGTGAATGCAAGTGAGCGAGCGAGCGAAAGAGGTACATACGAATGTATAAAAATAGAAGTGGAAGGAAAACAGCAACAAATTGTTTTACGTGCGCATGCGCCTCAAACTTTATCTTCACAATTCGCCTTCTATGATTCAGTCTCCGTCTGTGTCTCTGATTCGACTCTCTCTCTCTCTCTCTCTCTCTCTCTGTCTCTGACGTCTCGCGCGCTACCTCTTTCTTGGTTATTGATTGATTTTGATTCGAGACATCGGCTTATGTATTTGTGCGTTTCGTTTATATGAATGTACACACACACACATTCATATGTGATAGCATGCAAAAACAAATTAAATTAAATTAATTGAAATAAAATACAATTAATGAAACAATAAAAAGGTGAAAAGTGGGCACGAAAATCAAGAAAAGTAACTACAGCAATCACAATAGTAAGCACAGACTGAAGGAATTGTTGATTTAAGAGGTAATTTAATCTGAAGTCAAAATGCCAAAGTATGTACATACAAAGGTATGAATCGACTATCAAACTGTGATGCATGATTGCAGTGGCCTCAGCCTTGGCATAGTTTTGAAGTCCAGTACACAGTTTTAAAAGCATGTGCCAAATTTAAAACCTAAAAACCACGGAATGCGATCAGTTTATTAATTATCTAACAAAGTGATAAGAGTGTAAAATACGTATACTATATTCTTTATACCCTGCGGTCGTCATCTTAAACGCTAATTTTGGCGATAAAACCTTTGTTTGCTTTTCGAATTTTAACCATTTCACTGTATCCGAATGAAATTTAAAAAAACCGCATCTGGTTATACAATATAAATGGAATACGGAATAAAGGCGTGGAGAAAGAAACGAGTTCGAGTTCGAGTGAAATTTAAATATTCTTCGAATATCAATTTACAAAACATCGCAACATAAGTATTAACAAATGCCGTAAAACCTTTTCCTCTAGTGATTATATCTAAAAAAATGCATGTATTAATGGCATTTTTTCAATTATTATTGTTACTGCTTACAAAATGCGCGCTGTCAAAGTGGCTCTGTTCCTAAGCCAGTGAGCAATGAAGCTCAAAATCCACACGCTTAATAAACTCAATAATAAACATTTAAAGCTTTTGCCAAAGCAAAATATGTTGGCCTGTTAACTGTTTTTAATGGCCAGCAAACAGCAGCAGCCACTTGCATAATAATTGTTGCTTTTTGATTTACTTTGCCAGTCTCTGTGCAAGTGTATGTGTTAGCATGCCGCACACAGAGCGCTACTTAACACTCTCCTCCTTCTCCCCAACTCTTCCAGTGAACAGTTTAAACTATTACATAAGGCAATTTCATTTCAGCGCGTTTATTTTTCTATGCGACATGCATGCGATTTTCATTATTTTTGTACCCTGCGGCAGATCCAAATGGGGTTTTTTTTAATAACAACTTGCAGCCCTTTTCCAGTGGATAAAGATTAAACATTTAACATTTGTATTTATTTATATGAATTCTCAAAATGTATTTGTTTTAAGCATCGCGATAGAGTATATCGCTGCCCTGAACTTCTACACGACTTGAACTATAATTTACTTGGGGTTTTCCTATTTGTCATGAGTCGCTTCGCTTCCGAGTCCCCCTCATCGTCCACAGCTTGCCATAAGGCAAATCCAGCTCTGGGCTGGAATTTCAGCTATTTCTCAAAGCAGGTTCGATCAACACATTTGTTTTGTACGGCCGTTTTTATCAATTCCCCAGTTTACTTCACCTGATTTTTATTTGTGCATTTCTGTCGCGCGTATTTTTAGCTTCCGAGTTTCTCTTTGCCATTACCAAACTATGCTAATTTCCTTTATGAACTAGGCTTTAACTTTTGGATTAAGTTTATTATTTATGATGACACACATTCCATAGCAAGATAATAAAAATGTAAATCTTCAAAAAATCTATCTATAATAATATATTATATAATATAATAGTGTAATTCTTTTGAGTAAACCACGCCTTTTCATAAATAAATGAACCTTAAGACACTGATGGTATTGATAGTCTAGTTATAATTATATATACGTAACGACATATTTATAAAATCATTTTTAAACACGTATATAATTATCATATATATTTAAGTTACAAATATAGTAATTGTCAAAATAATTTCCCAATTGTAGCTGTAATATTCCTAAAATTCCCAACTTTGTTGATCAACATTTAGTTTTGCATATAATACAGTGTGACTGGCATGTGAATATGTTGATGAATTGCATGCAACCTTAAAACAAAGCGAATGCACAATACCCATATTAACGCTAGGTCACATTCGAAAATAAAAATATTTTTAGTGAGCTTTTGGTTAACAAATAATTGTAAGCTCAAAGTAGGAAGCGCTAAATTTACTGATTTGTAGTGATTTCAAAGTTTTTTATGCGAAGTACAAGATGCTATATAAAATTAATATGTATAACTGACAAACAACAAACAACTTATCAATGACGTTTTCTTCATTGTTGACCGGCAACTTTCCCATTTTTAATTTTTTCTTTTAAATATGCATATATTATACAAAATATCTACTTTATTTAACGGATGGACCACACCATTTCTGTGGTTCGATCGCCATAAACAAATGAAAACGAAAGTGCCGAAAGCAATACGCTTAAACAAATTTTATTTCGGAATATAAATTATGGAAAAAATGTTGATCTGGGTATAATGCGTGTTTAATCTTTATACTTTATTACATAGTATGTATGATACTTTAGGGTGAAAGATTCCTCGTCAGCCATGTACATATATCGTTTGCCACTAAATTAAACGACCCTTTTACTTATAGTTATCGGGTATAGCGCAGATACTCTCACACTTACACTGAAAGCTAACAACTAAAACAGGTTCTAGAATCAAATTTTATTCACAAGCCAAACAAGAAAAAATGATCCCCGACAGACTGAATGCACGAAAAATTTGAGGCAACTTCAAAATGAATTTGGTAAAACCGACCTCACGAAACTGAGAGCAGCATGTCGGCCAGCACCAGGCAGCCTGTTTCAGACTCAGGGTCTGAGGCAAGCTGCAAATTCAGACACAGGTACTCAGATACACAGAACACAGATATACACGCTCATACCTCTAATACTCGTGTTATTTCAAAGCATCTCTCGCCGTTGCCGGTTTTTTTTTCTGAGCCAAGCGTTTCTGTACCCAGTCAATGTCGAGAGCTTGACATAATTTGTATTTATATTTGGGAAAATAATACTGTAAATACCTGAGTTGTGCAAGTTGTATAACAAAAATAAATACAATTTTTTATATCAATAATTCAAGAGTAAGTGATTACCAGCTAGTCTTCATTATCTATTATGTGAATTAACATAAGTTTATATACTCTTTTGTACAGATAAATGCATGAGTAATTGTGTTTTTCTGCACACAACTTATATAGAATTAAATTATTTTGCTCATTTGAATACAAATCCATTGGCTCATCACGATCGCGTATATTATATTCAACTCTTCAAACTTTCTTTGAAAATTATGTTATATTGGTAAATATTAACATTTTTCTCTAAAAAAATATTGCATATTGTTAAATTACAATTTGATTTATTTTAAGCTTAGACAATGATCTCATCCAATAAACCTTCAAAGCTTACATAGTGAATTGAGTTGAAATGAAGTTGAAGTTTGTGAGAGTGTTCCTTTACTTCAAAGTTCACTGCGTTCTTTTGTTTATCAATAATTAATAGATAGCTACAAAATGTGAACGCAACTTGTTTGACATTGGCGCATTTGGATATTCGTGTTAAATACTAATGACGTTATACGTCCGATTGCACAGAAACATCTTTAGATTTTAGAAGCTTGTTAATTTTATTCAAGTTTTATACTCACTTTGCAGGTGTCTACTATCGCAGACAAGGTTGCGGGTCATACATTATTTGTTATTGGCGTGGAATTCCACTGCTCAAGTGGGAATACGGTAAATCCTTTTCAATTTGGGATAGATGTAAATAGATTTCAAAAGAATGAAATTTCAGTATACGTCAGATAAGATTGGCCTCCATGACTATGATATAGGGCATATTCAATAAACATAACCAGTTGCCCCAGAGGGGCACATTACTAACCCGCAGTGACAAAAGCAAAAACTTTAGCATCTCACTCAGAAACAGGAAAGCTCAACAGAGATCAGAGAGAGAGAGAGACTTTACATACATATTTATGTAGTTGGGAACTAGAGCCCTCTTCACTCAGTGCATTATAAGCTGTTAATGAGTTCTTTGTTGCCTAAGACGCAACATGTGAAGTTCTTTTTAAGTGATTCATGAAAATGTTTTTCCAAGTTCCAATGACACTCTGTCATAGCTGACGATTAGCTAGCTAAAAACGGTAGTTTGGTAAACAATCGATAGTAAATAGGAATGCGAAAGATAATTGAACTACAATCAGGGCCAAATTGATAAAATCCCTTGGACATTGGTAATTAAAAGCGAACCTCGAATGCAACAATTGTTCTTACCTTAACTCTATAAATACAAATACAAACATTTTCCAGAGTGCTTAAGCCTTATTTATGTCAGTAAAACTAAATTGCTCTTGGTCGACAATCTTATAGCTAAATACTAAAATTAATGGGTTTTATGAACTTTATATGGTTTAAGTAAGCGACAGTGAAAGTTCTGGGTGCTCACCCCATACCCTTCTTTTATTGCACACTAATAAAAATCTCGACAAAGCAGTCGAAATGAACGCAATGTTACCAACAATTTAATGAGTATAATTTACTGTGTCCACTCGTATTTAATTGTTGCTAGTGTACTATATAACAACCTATACGGGCATTTCTAAAACATTTTCCTTTCGAATTGTTTTAGTCATCGTCTTTAAATAAAGTCGTGATACCTCATTAAAAGTGTATGTAAAGAGCTTTCATAATGATTAAACATAAATGAAACTTGCCATTTGAACTTGAATGTAAATTAATTACAATATTTTGAAAGCGCGAAATGATTGTTTAAATGCATGTTTGAAGCAAAAACTAAATTGAATAAAAACAATCTTGTTACCTTAAACATTTTTATATATGAGCTTATATTAATAAACATTGTAAACTAGTAATGGAAGCCAAATAATAATCCAACTATTCACGGATATAAGATAAGTGTTATTTCCAAATTTGTGAACTCGTATAACTGAGCCATTCTAGAAGTAATTTTATACTTTCTATTAGCACATGACTGACAGAATTCACACAACATCTAATTTCACAATGGAAGCTTAGACAAACCTTACAGCAGTAGTCTCTGAGAGAATATGAATGCCAAACAAACTCTTGCAAAGTACAATAGAGTACGAGTATAGCTTATGTAACTTGCATGTATGTCGCTGACTCGTACATATTATTATATTATCTATCCGCCAAGTACGAGTAGAACGGCAATATATACTATTTTAAAGTTGTGCAAAGAGCTCTTATCTTCGGAATTCCGAAACTGCTTGAGTTCGTAGGCGGTATTTGCTTTCCGCTTGGTTATCAGTTTCAAATTATATTTTCATTCTTGAGCATGCTAATATTTGATGTAAAACAGTATGAACGATTGGCGAAGTTAATTAAATTTTTCTACAATAAAGCCAAATACAAATTATGAACGGAAATTCATCGATTCGGCTACTATCAGGTGAATATTATAGTGTTTTATAATAAATGTTCATTCTGAAAAAAACCCAAAAAAAAAACTGGTCAAATTTCCGTTTGTCTGTGAATCAGGAAAGATACAAACGATATAACAATAGTTTTTAACGGACTACACAAGAGCGTAAGAGTTGTCGTATCATAACACGTAGTTGTTTATTTTCGTGTTTGATATGTGTGAAATACCCGTAACAGACACCGGTACTGTGAATCGGAGACGGATATAGACTCTGACAATGTACACAAATAGTCAGTCAGACTGTCAGAGATCTGACAACTATGTACCTGTGTGCTTGGGTGTATGTACATGTACACCACTAACGGCTAATTATACCCGCTACCCATAGGGTAGAAGGGTATTATGACTTAGTGCCAACAGAAAATGTATGTAACAGGCAGAAGGAGGCATCTCCGACCCCATAAAGTATATATATTCTTGATCAGCATCAACAGCCGAGATGATATAGCCATGTCCGTCTGTCCGTCTGTCCGTCTGTCAGTCTGTCCGTCTGTCCGTCTGTCTGTCCGTATGAACACCTGGATCTCAGAGACTATAAGACATAGAGACACCAAATTTGGCAAAAAGTTTCCTTCATACCCTACGCAGATCAAGTTTGTTTCAAAAAATGGATGCCACGCCCCCTTCGCCCACAATAAGCATTAATCTAGAAAAAGTCAAGTTTTTTTTTTTTGTAATCCGCGTATAACTCCAAAAGTTCTTTGTGTAATGATGTGTAATTTGGCAACCCATTTGCGCTTGACACTCTTAATATACCCTGTAATTTTGGTACAAATCGGATAAGTAGAACAAAAGTTATTCGTGAAACTATTTATCAAAATTTTTGTGCCCAGTGCATATGGACGTATTAAGTGTGTGAATGACCTAGAGATATCAAATTTGGTGACAGTATTCGTGTAGGTCTTTCGCAGATCAAGATTGTTTTAGATTTTTGCCACGCCCCTTTCCGCCCCCAAAAACTGTAAAAGCCGTAATAATAGACCTAGAGCATTGAATTTTGGTATGCATATTAATAATTATATTCTCAATGATTCCTGTGAATTTGGTTGAGATCGAATGAAAAACAAGGAAGTTATTAATGAATCAATTTTATATGCAAAATTCACTTGCAGCTGCTCGCGCTTTGTTTGTTTAGTTGACAGTGTGACCATGTCGGTGTTGTGGATTTTTAACCGTTATTTTCAAATATATACAAACAAAACACAAAATACAGTATATTTTTGGTATATTTGTTGTTAAAATACCATTAAAATTTTTTTTTTCTCTCGAAATGGGTTGCGGGTATCATACGGTCGAGCACTCTCGACTGTAGCTTTCTCACTTGTTTGTTTTAATGATGAGAAACTGCTTAAATAAGGAAATCAAACAACAACAATACAAATAAAAAACACACAATAGAATCAGTCAGTTTCGTGGTCCGCGGGGAAGTTCTCGATTGTGACTGATAAAAGTTGTGGGGATTCGTACTAGAACGAACTTCATGCTTCATTGCAAATTCAATTAAAGTTTGCGCAAGTCTGACGGTCGAGCATCATGAATGAATATTCCAGTGGCTCACATCCGAAATTAGAAGCATCAACTTAATAAATAATATGGTCAACATTATAATAAATACCTGTGCTTGTCTTTTGTTTAAAAAAAAAAAAAATAAATAGAGTTTGTTAGCTACCATTTTAATTATAACTTTGGTAGCAATTTTAATCCATGTGGAATCAACATGGTGGCATAGAGTAACGAAAGGCATAACTAATTCGAGAGTTTGCCATCAACTTGAATAATTTATTAGGAGTATAGTGATCGAAATCACCTCACACCTTACGTGTCAACAAATAAGTCCTTCTACTCGTACAATAATAATATTAACTAACTGTTAGCTAACTACGGAGCAAGTACCCAATATTTATTTACTTATATATTTTTTTTAAATTTATTTATGACGCTTTCAAATGTCAGTTCCGCTTCCTAATACGACAAGTGCTAAGAACACACACAACATTCACAATTATTATTGTTTTTTATTATTATAATTTTGAATTCGTGCCGCTTTTCGTGTGCACAACTGTGTATGTACATGTATATGTAGTTGCTTGTTTTTTCAGGCAGTATTTAAGCTTTTTGCGCTCCATTGTTTACTTTGTTTCATTAAAAATCGCTTACTATTGAAATATGCGAGCTTCAAACTGTTCTCCAGCAGCCAAGGTCGTCTATTAAGCGCATCTTGAGAGCTAAATAACAACAATAATTTTGTTGAATAAATTAGGTATAGGCATGAGCGCAGGTGACGCTGATGTTGATCATCAGTTGAAATTAATGGGCACGGCTTCAACTGCAGGTTATGCCCGAGAAGATGTTATCCATTAATCTTATGTACATATGTTTGTCAGCAAGAGATGATTCAGAAAGTAAATATGCGTATATACTCGTACTTTTTATTTGAGAATCTTCATATTATATGATTATTTTAATGAAGTTGATCTTAGATCGCCAGAACAACATCGATGTTCGACTCAATTAAGTTTGTACACATCACTACTTGTAGTTTGATTTTGATTTTCATTCTATAATATATTCCATGTTAATGATCCGATAAATGCGGCACAGCGAAAATCGGAAATTTTATATTTCTCCATATGTGGTTTTCCCCAAATCTTTTTTCTTCTTCTTTTAAGTCTTCTATACGAGTATAGTTTCGTAATTTTGACAGCACGGTTCATTTGTCTTAATTTTTTCAAAGACGGTTAAAAATCATGCTGTTCACGATTTAGGAGAAACTCTAAATTTTTTTATTGTCTGAAAAAAATTATTGAAATCGTCGAGCTTAAGTTAATTTTATTAAAATTGTTTGAACCCTGACAGGGAATTCCTTTTTCCTTAGATGTGTACATGTGTAAATGCAATTCAAACAAAAGTTATATAGAGTATATTATAAACAATTAAGAAAGCTACGATCGAGAGTGCACGACTGTAAGATACCCGCTACCCATATCGAGAGAATACAGAACACTTATACATGGTCACAATGTCAACTAAACAATCAATGCGCGTGCACCTGCATGCGAATATTGACCTATAAAGTGGTTTGTTGCAACTAAATACATACATAATATAATTATGTAATTGCAAATACATTTAAGCATCGTGAACTAGATTTTTCAAAAACATCTAATATTATATATAAGTGAAAGTATCAACAAAATAAACAAATTTTTATCATAAAATAATTGTTTAGTAATTTTACAACATAGACTTAAATTCTGGGTTGCAATGAGCTAGCAAGAGTAACTATAGCCTTTATGTTGACTCCTAAATAATATTTTCTTAAAAATATATTTTTATTAAATGCCGAAATGCTTCCAGATAAAAGAAGTACATACATACAAGTTATAATACCCTTTTACCCCATGTAATGGGTATAAAAAACTATATTCGGCAATCCTTAATCTATGAAGTACTTGTTGTATGGCGTTTCTGTTCGTAAGGTACATAACGTTTAACGGAACGTCTAAGAATGTAAAATTTCTCACGTAATACTTGTGATAAGAATGTCGTAAATTCTTGCCTCAGCGTGACCTCATACTAGTGGAATTCCTGTGTGATGATATGCTCGATTTATAAACAAAATAAAAAACTTTAGCCGACGGAACATTGAAAAAAAATACAATTAGTAATTTTAATACTAAAAATCTTATTGGAATACAAATAAATTCAATGCTCTGTGAAGCTAAGTAAAGACATGCCTGTTTGCAAAATGTTCTTAGCACTGATCTAAACTAATCCATTATCGCTCATTACCTTGCCGACTTCAAATTATTAAAATTATTTTAAATTAAGGTATTATATAATCATTGTTATGTATACTTCAAGTTTAAACATCAGACCAATACTAATTTCAATAAGAGAAAACAAGTATTTGGAGTATAGGAGAGAAAGCTTTAGTCGGATGTGCACGACTTCGACTTTTTTGCTCTGAAGAATTATTTCTTGATTAAATAACATGTTTTCTATACAATCGGACCCATATTGTGTGGGATCGTAAAAACTATGAATTTTACAGTGTATAGCAGATAAACTTCCTGTTGTCAAAGAGTTGTAATGCTGTCTGGGTATAATGTACCCCTTTTTAATTATGATTGACAAATAAATGCCATACAAGCTAATACTTACGTTGTTCCATTGCAGCCATGTCAACAACAAACACACCCAAAATGCCGACACCACCCACATTACCACCGGGCGTTACCAAAACGTGTCACATAGTCAAGCGACCAGATTTCGATGGCTATGGCTTCAACTTGCACTCGGAAAAGGTGAAGCCTGGCCAATTTATTGGCAAAGTAGATGCCAATTCACCGGCAGAGACCGCTGGTTTGAAGGAGGGTGATCGTATTTTGGAGGTCAACGGCGTATCTATTGGTAGTGAGACACACAAGCAAGTGGTCGCTCGGATCAAGGCCATTGCCAATGAAGTGCGACTCCTTCTCATCGATGTGGACGGCAAGGCCCTTGATATTATGCCGCCAATGGCAGACACGGCGTCGACATGTGCATCGGAATCACCAGCAGCATCTCCGATAGTTAATGGAAACGACCGCCAAAGCAACAGTCCAGCCAGCTTTGAAGGCACAAAGCAGGAGCTTCCCGGAGTCAGTGCCAACATCAGCAGCATCAGTGTGGTCAGCACAAAGCGAGTCTCCAACGCGAGCAGCATCCAAAGCGGGAGCACAATGAACGCCAGCGATATGGATGTGGTGGATCGAGCCACGCCCATCGTGCCCCCTAGTGCTGATCCCATCTCAGTTCCTCAGAATGGCAACAAGTCTCCTCCGCCCGTGGCTATGAGTAACAACAACAACAACAATATGATGATTAGCACACCCCCGCCCCCATCGGCAACTGTAGCCAATATTAATAATAATGGCAACGTATACAGCAGTAACAGTAGCCACAGTACAACGAATCCCACTACCAGCATAACAAATGGTAGTCCAAATGCAAATGGCAATATCAGTGCAGCCCCTTCGACGACAGCCCCCAATATGGGAATGAATCGGGCAGGAAGTTTGAATTTGCCGCTCACAGTTGCCGAGATGAGAGCCAAATTGGCATCAAAGAAGAAATACGATCCGAAGAACGAAAGCGTTGATTTGAAGAAGAAATTTGACATTATTCAAAAGCTTTGAATCTGAGTCGAGTCCAGATACAAACTAAACCCAATCCTTATATCATACACATTCCATTGCAATCACCGTACTTGTTATTATTCTACACAAAACTTGCAAATGGAAGAAACTACTTCAAATGTTGGCTGGAAACTCCGGAGTAACCAAGAATGATAATAAATTTTGTTTTTGTATTTCGCTTCCACTATGGCAAATAAATAATTTTATATCTATAATATGCAGTCAATTATGAGATAAGCATGCTTTTTATAAATTTAGCATAAGCTAAATACCTTTTCTGCAAGAAGACAAACAAACTATCAACCGAACCGTATAAACACTTATCGTACATATATATTTAAGAGAGTTTAGTAAAATTGAATTGAAGGAAAACACTCTGAATACGTGTCAATTTAAATTGTACCATAGTGAGCAACAAACGAAAATTATTTGCACATTTGTTTTTATTATTATACTTTTTAGTATAAAGTTTATACCCTAAGATTTGCAGCTGGTTTGATTAAAACTCGTTTAATTTGTAGTATACGTACATATATCTATTTTTCATCATAAATAAAGTAAAAAAAATATATCTTTTGTAGCATGTTTTTTGTTTGCTTTATTTCACCCAACTTAATTACCAATCAACCGAAAAACCAAACATCAATTATCATATATTTATAAGCATCGTTCGCCGGTAGCAAAAGCTAAACGGCTGGACAAATAGATCTTAAAAGCTAGCGACAGAACTGTGTATATCTTAATGGATACTAATATGAGTACATATGTATGACGATATGAAGCAAGGCCTGCAATACAATTATAAATATAAGCAAAAATAAATGTAAAGGGTCAGTAAAGTCAAGTTCCAACAGGAACGACAACAATCTACAGTACATACCAAGCATAACTAAATTTAAATTTAGTTGCAAACGCTAAATTGAAGAAAGGATTCTAAGTATCAAAATTATTACTAAAGACGCTACGTAATACACAATTATCTAATGCTACAACCTTAAAACAGGTGACATAATTTACAATTTTAATCTTTTGAAGCGCTACTGTTGCTGCAGATTACACAGAGCCGCCGCCACAATTAAAATCTCATTGAGATAGCTCAATAAAGACGTTTGCTGCAGGGCACCATGATCTAACATTTTAAACTCTCTTAATGCATCAACCGTACGTCGCATCTGAGCACGGCAAGCAGGCTCGTTTACACGCAGCGTTGGCAATTGAAAGTTTGTCGCACGTGAGGACGTCAGAGCGCCATCTGATACACACAGCGATTGCATGTTTGCCATTTGTCCTTCTAACCTGTGTTCGTTGTATTTGCCAAAAACTTTCTTTGTTTCATCGGGCGCATCAGATTCCTCATCTGCTGTAGAATCATTCTCTCTGGTTTTTGGTTTCAATGTACTACGCGTCCGTCTCACAGATTTGCCAGGCTCCGCACATAGTGTTAAGTAAGTGGGTATTATGTCTTTGAAATTGCTGGTCTCAAACAGTTGCAGATCATCACAATCGCCTCGAAACGCATCTGACACATAGCTTATGATTCCTGAAAAGTTGTTTATTAATGTTATTGTCGATATGTAAGGCAATAGAATAGACATATTTACAACACTGATACATGTATCTAATGTCTACGGATGAATCACAAACCATTGGTATTGAGGCAAAGTATGAATTTATAGCTGGAGCAACCAAAGTTGAGGGTCTCACACACCTCCGTCTCCACACATTCAATGAGCGATCTAACATGCAACAAATTGGACCTGTAATCCAAAGGCATGTGTTTCAAGCGCTCTGAATAATGCTTAGCATCTGGCCAGCAGATGAGTGGACGCAGGCAACGGGCTAGCTTGACAAGGGTCTGTTTAAATGTTTCCTTCAACACGAGCTCGCTGAGATCAAAGAACTCGGCAAGCAACGTAAATGGTTCATTGAGACGAATCTTTCTCAGAGTAATGCAGCAGTCTAGATGCGTTAAATTCCCGAATTTACATATGTGTCGTTTGAAAAGAGGCAAAAGTTCACTAGGCACTCCAAGGTAAAGTGTTGATGCTTTTTCAATAGCGCTCAATGTCATACTACGCATGGTGCGTTGTTGCATATCTCGGTTAAGAAACACTGCTTGACGCACTACGGAAGTGACTGAGGACGTTGCTGCTGCTGCTGGAGCAGAGACAGATATACTCGAAGCATTGACATAGCCAGATAATGGATTGCTACTCGATCCAAGCGAAGGTCGAGTAGTTGCTTTGATAATCGTGTTTGGCGGCAAAGAGCTGATCGCATCACCAAGGACTTCCTTTTTTATATCAACTACTGGAGTGGATGGTTGCCAAGGAACTGAAGTGGACGTGACACCGTAGCTGGTCGATTGCAGCACAAATTTTGGAGTCTTCAGAAGTGGAGTGCCTGGAAACGTACGAAAGTTAATGAAAGTCGTGGCAGAATTAGTGCATATTTATTTACTTGACGTGGTAGAGATGCAGGTGCGTTTCATACTCGGTTTTATTATGGCTCCTGCTGACAGCCTGCCGATTGCGATTTTATTGTTTGTTAGCTTCTGTAATACATTTTTAAATACTTCTCAAAGAATGTACACAAATATTTAGCCACATGGTCTCAGCGTTGCCACACCACTCAGTTCTCAACAAAATCAGCTGTTCACATAAACATTGAGTATGAATTGTTCACATACATATGTATATACCATGATGCACGACTGTGGTATATACACAATATATACATACATACTATGCATGATACAATAACATGTATCATGATACTATGCATACCTTTATAATTTGTTGGGGCTGCATTTGAATCTTAGGTCTTAGCACCACAGAAGGTGATATTGGTACAATGCCATCTGATGTTCTGCGATATTTAACAATTGTAAGCGACATTTTTAATTTGGCGTGTGATTTTCACACACTTTGTATTGCACTTTTTCTTTTTTTGTTATTTACGCGATATTCGCATCATCCCTTCAGCCCAGAGTAGCCACAACATAGTTTTGATAATATCCTATTTTACTCCTAAAAATATACCAAAAATACCAGGTAAAATGGCCTGCCTTCAGTTATTCGAAAAAGAACTAGTTTTCCTGATCGATCGGTTTTAACGGAATTTTTTGAATTTCCAATTAGTGATCGATCGTACATATGATTAATAATGTGTTTTTATTTTTTTTATTGGTATTTTGGTACGATAAATAAAATCTTGAAAGATTTAAATAAAAATGCAAAATTCACTTAATTTTTCGTAATAGCCATGCTGGTAATTTGTAACAAAGAATTCAAATGAGGAAAATCAAAGTGATAAAACCAGAGTGGCTTTTGAACATATAAAGTGTGACCAGGTTAAAAACTAGAAAGTACGATATTTACTATATTTTTTGAGACAAAAAAGTATATTTGGTAGTCCCGATTGCGGTCACCCTGGCTATGAAGGTTTAATCGACGCGCCTCTTTTACTTTTAACTGTATGTGTTTATTTCATTATTATCGCTCGACTACTTCAAACGCGAAAACGTCAACTATTGAAATCGGTCTCAAGCAGTCGTTCAACTGGCTTTAACTTCCACGTAAATTTAATTGGTTTGAGTGTTGTTTTTTTAATTACAATAAGATTATTTTTGTATTTAAAAGCGGGTGATTTTAAAAATAAAAACTATTTTTTACACTCGCCTGTGACAAATAATTCATTATAATTATATATATATTTATGTGTGTGCATGAATGAAGCAATAACAATAAAAACCCTGAACCAAACCTGTGACCGTGAATACTCAATACCCCAAAAACACAGAACGCTTACATAGTAGGTAATTAAGCTATTTTCATGCACCTCAGCTCGCGGCTAACAATAACAATAAGGTAGTATACGAGTACGATCCGCCGATTTTTTTCTACTTTTGTTGGTACAATTTATTCGAAAAAAAAAGCTTACATATATTCAACACAAACTGCGCATCCAACAACAAAAGATAAACAAGCGTGAGCGTATCAATGATATTATTTCTTTGATAAGAAATAATGGTGTGGTTTTAGCATTAATTGTGTCAATTCTTGCTTAAAACAAATAAAATAAATGAGAAAGATAAAGTCGATTAGGTACGCATTTTTTGATAATGCCATCTGAATTTAATAAAATTAATTATGGTCGTGATCAAAATCTCTATTTTTGTAACCGGTAAAATGAATTTTTGTTTAGTGTGAACAATCAAATACCGAATTGAGCCATCGATCGTGGGATTCTAAATTAGTTTGTGTATAGGATAGTGCCTCTTTCTATAAGGAAATCAACTCTGCATCTCTAGTGACTAACGACCTAAAGGCAATCTGCAAAATTGCCCTATTCCATAATCATGGGAAAGGCCACTTTCTAATTAAACTGGTTCAACGTAATCTCCCCCTTTAGTTGTACTATAAGCGGATGTGGTAGCACAATTTTAATTTAATAGAGTTCTCAGCTTTCTCATCGTGCGATTGCCAGTGATTAAAGTTTTGTGCTGGATGATACAGTTACTATTTCAGTGCACACCCCCACCACTTATTAAATTGGAATCTATGTTACATACAAGTACGGAGTAATCGTTTCGATATGAATAATTCGCATTACGTGGTCAATTTTGTTTGCAAGAAACTTGGATCACTAAACCACAATATTTATTTAAAAGACAGTGCATTAATATTGCACAGAATAAAAGCGAATTGCGAATAAGTAGCAACAACTGAAAAGTGAGAGGTACTTCAATCATCTCAATAGACATCGCCAAATGGACGTCTGAGTAAATATAAATATATATAAGATGTGTCGCTTGGCACACCTTTCGATAGAGTACAATATTTGTAAGTTTTAACTTACACGCTCGAATTGAATGACGTAAATTGGTCAGGGCATAAACATGGTTTAGATTGAGAAGTGTACAATCAACAACGAACTCGTAGTTAATGATCCTAAACATTCATTTTTAACACTTGCAGCTAAATATAGTTACAAGTAATTCAGTAAGCGACAGCTAATTTTGCTCGCTAATAGAAGGCATTTGTGGTTGCATTGTTTTCACCCGGCATTTGTAGATCGCAATTACTTGGTGTTTAGAATTTGTTCAAGTGAGATTGGAGAAGGAAATATCATATACAGCGCTGGCTTAATACAGTGAACCGAAACCGATCTGTTATATACATGTTTTTCTCAACATATTTATCTTCTTAAAAATTGTTAATTTGATTGCACATGTATTAAAACGGAATAAAAAAACGTATTCATTATTTATTTGTCATATAAAATCCAGTATGCTAAACTTAATTTACAATTAAACAAGCACTAGCTGCTGGGACTTTCGACTCGAAAAAAAGGTATCAATACATAAGCACATAAGCAATCAAATAAACAATTTCTAGAATTATTGTTTTAAAAACATAATAAAAAATTAAAACGGAATAAAAAAAATCGTGGCGTTATATAAACAACTAAACTGTCACACCTGCAGTTTCGCCTGCGATGCATTTGATGTAAACATTTTTATTTGGTTTAAGGTAATTATGCCCTCTTCCACCCATGCAAATGGAAATTAAAACCACAGCCAATAAGACTAGAGTTAATTGGTTGTATATGGAACATATTTTTAAGTGGATATGGGTGAAAACTACAGTCAATAAATACAAATAAAACTATTGGTGTTACAATTGTTTTTCGGTAGATTTTGACCTTGCTGTGTTTTTTTTATATTAAAAATATTTATTTTGGTTTAGTTGATCCCTATTGTTTTATATTGTTTTTCATATGCGCTACACTCCTCTATAGGGTCGAAGACAACAAGTTTTTCATTTGGTTGCCACGTTCACGATGCACATTCGAAAGCGAATGTCTTCTACTGTAATATAAATGCTGACCAGCACTTTTAGGCACATGTTTATTCAATATTTATATTTTTTCTATTTTTTATTTAATTACCTGTTTTTAATGCAAGTGTCATGTGTCTTTAGTAACGAAGGGGGGACAGTGGTTAGAGCATGCATTTGTAACCTTTTAGTATAAAAGCCAGCGCTTAGATTCGTGTTAAAATCTCTATGGGGACTTCTACTAGTTGTGACCCTAGATGCGTCAAGAAGCAATTCGCCCATTCATACGATCATAGCAATAAAGCCATTGCCTTGAGGTGAATATTCTAAAGCCAAACTTAATTATATAATATATTTATTATACCCTGATCCCATTAAAAATGGAAATAAATATGATTTTGAGCAAATGTCAAATGTATGTAACAGGCAGAAGGAG
This sequence comes from Drosophila formosana, assembly GCA_035045625.1. Taxonomy (NCBI): domain Eukaryota; kingdom Metazoa; phylum Arthropoda; class Insecta; order Diptera; family Drosophilidae; genus Drosophila; species Drosophila formosana. The sequence goes on from JAWNOW010000476.1 coordinate 6,101,142, forward strand.
ACATCTCCAACCCTATAAAGTATATACATATATATTTGATCAGCATAAACAGCCGAGTTGTTTTGGCCGTGTCCGTCTGTCTCTCTCAGAAACTATAATCGCTTGACACATAACATTTGGTACGTAGGTTCCTGCATTCATGGCGCATATCAAGTTTATTTTTAAGTTTGTATGCCACGCCCCCTTCTCTCACAATATTCGAAATCTATAACAAGTCACATTTTTTGAAGAAAGTCTTTGTGTAATTTTGAATAATTTGGTAAATCATCTACGCTTTTTACACTTAATTTTAATTTGTGATTGAAAGTTTCAAGATATTCAAGAAACAATATTGTTGTGCAAAAATCAGATAAAGCTCCAAGTGATTTGTATATTATATGGTACAATACGCAATGTTTTCAACGTACATATTTGTGTACAAAATATACTATATTTTCGCAATATCTTTTTTTAATAACAAAAAAACTGTTTTCTATTTTCTCAATATGAAGAATGCACATAAACGGGAGGCAATAACAACAACAATAATAACTTATCGAAGATAATCAAATTTATAAATATTAGCAGTTTAAATAATTTATTTATGACCGAAATACAGTTAAAAAAAAACTTCATTTAAATAAAAAAAATAAATATCTTAGAGCATTGCGGACGTAGCTACAATAGTAATACAATAAATTTAAATAAATAATATTTTTAAAATCAGCGTACGTGGACGAGCCTTCACATTTATTATTATTGGATACGTGATATTCCGACATACAAAATTTGCACATGCTCATTTAAACTTATATTTTAGCTTTTAATAATTACTATTATATTCACCAGTCACAAATCAAAATCAAATTGCCTTAATTGTTTGGAATATCCCAACTCAGCCTTTACTCAAAAGTCAAAAAATGTAAATTTAAAAATAAAATGGTGCCATGCGAAGAGATGGAGGAACTGGGAGGGAAGTGGACCATTCGTATAGACTTGTAGCGCCTGCTTAACTGTCAACTGTTGTAAGAAATCAATAACACAAATGTTAACATGCTCAAATAGCCACATAAAAAGACATTGCAGCGATTTGGATGAGGACAGGTACTGAGTATAGCATACGAAAAAAAACAGGTAAGAAAGCACAGTCGAGAGTACTCGACTTTGAGATACCCAGTATTCAAATCATGAGTAAACGAAACTTTATCTCTAATAGTTCGAGTGGAGGTTACAGTTTCCCTTTACATAATACATTTAATTAGTTGGAACAATTCAGATTTTTTAATTTGTTGACATCTGCGTGGAAAGATTATAGTGTGAGATTATAGATTGAGAGGTGTTAACTTATATATTTTAAGCTTGCTTCAAAATTACCCTTCATCGCTATTTATGCCGGGTATAATAACTAGGTTGAAATAACGACAATGTGTACGGCCAATGGTAGAAAAGAGATTAACAAAAACACACATTGTACTGCTGTGAACAAACCAATGGCGATTGGAAATTTGATGTGAATACAACAAATTTTGCGTTCACATTTGGTTAATAAAACTCGCTAATGAGTCCGCTGAGGCGTGACTAGAGTGATTTTTAATTATTATTATTACGATTTGTCACTCGGAATGCAATTTAATCATTTATGGGAGGAGTGAATAAATTTATGGCACTCCATTTACAATGGCTATATTAACTTATTGGCAAATAATTACTTAAAATTGATTAACTTAAAAAATTACAACAAACTATATTCCCTTAAATATATTTATTGGAAAATGTGCAGTGCTCATTATGACAGTTGGGTTGAGTTTGATTAATTTTGATGAATCTTAAATATTGAGTTCATAACAATAATGGACAGAGCCCATTCATGAATCTAATGACTTACATATATCTGCTGCTGGTCATTATAAACAGAAAGCTGCAAAACGACTCAATATGAGGCTCAAGACATAAATATTTATCCGAAATTGCTAAATTGGGCACCAAGTAAGTAGTCGCTAGTTTTAACAGTGCAAGAGACACATAAAAATACTTGCGACCTGGCGAAGCTGTTTCGTAGTTTCAGTTTCGGAATAAAAAGTGTTTCTTTTCGGCTTAATAGTTGCTGAACCCGTAGCGAGTACCGACTAAACACAGTTAAGTGTCAGTTGAGTTTGGCGCACTACAGATATGTAGACGGGCTGGCGATTGGACGATCGGACAATCTACACTTAATTTATGTGCATCAAGTAAACATTTTGGCTGCCATTTGCGACAACGATAAAGTAGTTGTTATCCATGCAGCCGTTAAAGTAATTGTTGTTGTTGTTGTTGCTGTATCCAAGCACAAGCCATGTTGCGGAAAACGTGTCGATTTTATTAATTAGCTCAGGGAAGACCTCAATGCTATCCATAAGATATATGTATCTATTTTATTTGTACCAGGTACACATTGGCTTAATAACTTTATGAAAATCAAGAGTGCTACAAACCAGGAGAAGTCATCCCATACTCCATTAATTATATTTATTATTATTTGGGTTATAATACTTATTTATTTTAGAAATCCAATTTTAATTGGTTGATAGCTATCAACGAGATCCGAATATTTTACAGCAAACATTAACTCTGAATTATTTAATTTGTATTCTTAAAATTGGGTGTCTTTGAGTAGTCCACATTAAGATTAATACTTTTGTCTCAAAGCTTGTCAAGAACCAGAAAAACCCTAAAATTTCCTCAATTAGAAAACAAACTTTCTGCCTGATGAGTGGCCGTCAAAAACTAAAATCGAATGAATACCAAAATTAAAGCATCAAATTGGATTCGATAACTTAACCAATTTTAGACCCTAAAAGCAAATTCCCAACATTTCTGAGTTAAAAAAAAATCCGTGTCACAAATCTATTTTTTTTACTTTTTTTTTGACTAACATTTTGGTGTTCATAAATACATTTTTTGTAATTGCTATCTTACTGTGTTACCATGAGGTGAAGCTAAGGTAAATGTAGATTAATTTCAATTATTTGGGACATATTTTCACAATACCCTGAATATTCAGTTCGCTCCGAAAAAGCACTCCCCATGCATATTCATTCTGTTTTAAGAAGCTTTTTCATGTCACGTAATTACCTGACACTTACTTTAATAATTATCTCAATGTCTACTGAGACCCCCATGTTAGATTAGATCGGCAAATTACTGCTAATTGGATACCATTCGTGCTGACAGCAGCGATTTGGCTGGCCTAAGCAACGAGAATTAACATAAAAAATGACTACAAATTGCACCAAATAACAAAGCCAAAATCAGAAGCGAGTAACTCGCGTATTTGGTTTCATTAAATGTGCTTCAAGCGTGAAAACGTGCTACAATTTCAGTTTAGAGTCTTGCCATAAAAATCAAAGTTTGTAATTTCTGATATGCGCTTATGCTAGAAATCAGTCACCCATCGTATTTCGTGTTCAGACGTGAATAACTGAATATTGTATAGAAGCGGAGGAAAGTAAACAATAATTAAAACTTTAGATTGAGAGTCTTGTCACCAGTGAATATTTATTCAATAATCAATTGGTCTCTCTATTTTCCGAATTTGTAAACTGCAACTAAAGCTACACCCAGTAACAGCAACATCATTCCCAAGCTGCCAAACAAGGCAAATGACTTTGACTCTGCAGCGACATTCTCTTTGGGCAGCTCCGCCTCTGACTTTAGCATGTTTGGCATATTCACTCTAAATGCGATATGCGACAACTCGGACGCCTCTGTGGGATGAACGAGCGTTGTGTTAGGACTCGCGTTCCGACGACGTCGCTGCGCTACACCTGGCTGGCAATCCTGTGGCTTCACCTGACAATCTTCATGGTCCAGACAGCCCGTAATGCGCATGGACATCACCAGCAAATCACCGCTTAGCATGCCCGGAAACATGATGGCCCTGAAGTGTAATCGTTGGCCCAGAGGTGGCTCAAAGTTGGGCTCATGAGCGCAAATGCTTTGCATAGCCGGGTTGAGGCATCCGCTCCAGGTGATTAACTGAGCACTGTTCAGAACCTCGCCAACTGGAGACAGCCGTTGGAGCTGCACATCGCTGAGCTTGGTGTAATTCCACCCTGCAAATGGATGCAGTAATGCTGGGTTATACAACTGAATCATGCCTTACCATCGCCTGAAAGGACATGCGCCCTCAGTAGGATTTCCTCGCCGAGTTGCACGGCTCCGTTGGTCTCAAGGTGTCGTGTATATCCGTTGGTGCCGCGTCTCAAGAGTTCGACGTGCGTTCGAAAACGATTTTGGTTGCCTCCTCGGGCGTAGGTGCCACTGTTCCGAGCCTGTCTAAAGGGAGAAATGCTAAAGTCGCTCCTATTAGATACGGCAGGAATACTCACACGTCATTGGCCACGCCCATTTTCAGGGCTTGTACTTTGGATGCCACACGATCCTGCACCTTGCAGTTCAGTGTCAAAATGGAATCGCTGCCGGTGCGCAACCCTCGAATGGCTGGAAATCGAATTCGCAAGCACAAATCCTGTCCACAGGCGTGAACTCCGCATCGCTCAAAATCTGGGCCTGCTATATCCAATAGAAGAAAGCTGCGCGACATCTTTAGCTCGCAATGTCTACTCTGCTCATTCTCACTGTAATTATCCAGCACTGGTGAGGCGCCCAGAAAATTGTCCAGCTTGAGTATGGCTCGGAAATAACCCGACTGCAGGCAACGCATGTCCTTGAGCCGAAGACGCAGTTGTTGTTGGTCAGGACTGCTTGGAGCTGGTGGCAGGTACACGGGCGCCGGAGTTGAAGGATGCTGGAGGGGCGCCTGATAGTCATAGCCTGGCAAACCCGATTGCTCGAGCTCAATCCCCTCGTTGGGATCCTCGACAATTATGGGACGCTGTGTACTTGCAGTCGTTGGATTTCTCGTGGTACTGCTGCTGCTGGGCTGTGGGTAATAGTAGCCAGCAACGTCATCGCTGCAGGAACAAAGACAAAAAATATGATGTGGTGACTGGACTCACTAAAGTGCTCTCCAATACCTTGGCTTAGGGGCTTCATAGTTGGGTCGCTCATCGAGTGCGGGAGGCAAATAATGTTGAGTTAGGGGTATAAAATTGACAGTTCGTTGACTCAACCCCTTGAGGTCGCGGTTCTCAACAATTTCCGGCAGACTGAATTCGGTAGTAGGCGATGCTACTGGCGCAGGTGTAACGGGATTGCTAACCACTGGGCGGCCATATATAGACGACTGCGACAGGGGCAGCTGAAAGGAGGCGGGGTCAAGCTGATGATAACTTCCGAAGTCTGCAGGTGCGGCAAAAAAGTGAGCCACATCTGCCGTGGATGGCGAGAGCGAAAGCAGCAATAGAGCGGAGCTTGAAATTATCAAATACGTCCAATTGGTTGACATTCTGTCAGATCACTAACTGATTGAGCCGGGCGTGGGAGTGCTTTTATAAGGTAGTGCGTCGCAATCGTGATTAAGGCTGACCCACATGCTTGCCAATAATCGTATGTACATAGAATACTCACTCTTTACCGTCGACGCCGAGCGACACGATTTTGTTTTCGAAACTTTCTTCACTCACGATGAACAGTCGTGTTTTCGAAGTATTAGGCTAGGTTATGTGAAACAAATTGGCGTTAGTAGTCCCTAGACAATTCCAGTTGCAACACCCATTCGTACAGGTTGACGAGTATCTGTGACTTCGCATCCTATTGCAATTCTCATGTGACAGTGGCAGTCTGGCAAATCTACAAATCATTTGCCATTTGACATGCCGACTAATAACAACACGTATACTCAACTCCACAGCAACATTTTGCAGATACTCGTACTGCAGATATTCGCTTGTTCAAAAACAACAAGACGCCAGCGCCAATCAAATTTAACAGCCCATATACGCCATCGAGTCGTTAATTTGCCCAAAGATGGTCAGACAAAGTAGTGCCAGCCGTAATGCGATAACAAAGAAAAAAATATGCGCATGTATATTGTTTTCCGGCCTATCAATCTAATAGATCATTACACACAGTACTTATTTGAGAAAGGGCGGACTAATCGCCTCTTAGCTATTGATTCATGAGTGGGTTATCCTGTTCCAAACACAATAAGTTGGTGAGCTGATATCATTCGAGTATACCTATTATTTTGCATTTCATCTAAATTTTCAATTTCGTCGATGGGGTCGATGTGTTATTAACAAAATATTTTACTTACCAATAATTTTAAATATTTTATAAATGTATATGATATTATTATTTGTTGACAAATGTAAAAGAGGTGACTAAGCAACATTTTTCCCCATGAGATTGCTATAGCGAGTTTCAAGTACTACGGTATTTGAAGCCCCCAGCGGGACGCATAAAAATGATTTGATCGCCTTTCTTATGAAATTTTTGTGTCCTTTCTTTTGATATAATTTGCAAAACTCATAGCTTTTGATTATCGCCTGATTATTTTAATGAATCAAAAAGATACAGAATTTGTGTGTCATAATATTTTGGGGGTTTTCCACAGTACGAATTTTGAAATTCATCGCTAAAATTTTAAACAAAAAACAAAATTTTGTTGTTTAAAAGACATATTCAAATGTTTTGTATTCTATATACAAACAACATAAAAACATTTTTTAAATTAAAAATAGAAACAACAATTTATAAAAGGATTTTTGTAAAGTTCAAAACATATATTTTAATATTCATTAATGAGCTCATTATCAGTTTAGCCGAATTTAACAACTCAAAATTTGATTACATACCGAGTTTCTGAAAAACGAGCCACTGTTCGTCGGTTTAATATAAGATGTCAAGAAATTTTTTATTATTATTATAATATTACTGCAATCTTCGCATAATTTGCTTTTCCTCATTGTGCTTTATGCGGACACTGCAACTTTAATGCTTTGTATTTTACGATATGATACAATTATTATACCCTGTTGCCATTACAAATAAAATCAAGAAAAAAAGATAGTGCTCTCTTCCCATTAGTTTGTAATCATGATGCGTTTACAGATATAAAAATTACGGGGTATATTAAGAGTGCAGAGCATAGATGGTTTACCATATTACATACCATGACTCTAAGAACTTGTCAAACAATTTAATTTAAAAAATGTTTATTTGGTCCTGGTTTTTTAAATATTTTGGGAAAAGGGGGCGTAACATCAACAAATGAAAATAATTTTAATCTGCGAAATGAATACAGGAACCAAAAACGCGTTTGGGACAGACAGACGCAAATGACTTTGATAAATTTAAAATTTGTAAATGAACTCGTGTCAAATGTAACGCTTTTGATTATTTTCAAAATTTATACAAACCATAAAGCTACAGTCGAGAATGCTCGACAGTAAAATACCCTCAATCCATTTTGGGAGAATATAAAACACTTATGCCACAAGGCATATTTGGTATTCGAATACACATTTATGTTGAAAATATGCCACCAAGTACAAAATACACTATTCTCAATCATGCTACCCAAGCCCAAGGCGCTGTCATGATCTTTGCCATCTGATATTGCTTATTAAAGATTGACAACTACGACCAAGCACATTTAATGGAGGCCGTGACAAATGATAATTGATTTAATTTTACCCAAGATTAATGAAGTGAATAACCTTTAGCCGAATACCTTTTTGATTATAATTTGATATGAATATAATTTTAAATTTTAAGAAATCTATTTAATAAAAATAAATAATACATATAGTTTTTTATGAAGGTGCTCTTTGTCGGATCACGATGCCGGGTACATCGTTTCCCACGAATAACGATAATTTCTCCTATGGATTTCCTACGGCAACCACACAGAGCGAACGCCTGCTGCAAGCCCAGAACCGACGCAAGTTTAGTTTCCCCGCCACACTCCACTCAGCTACGCTGCTCGAGGTAGGTCAACGAGAGACGACCCGGAGGCGTCTCAGTAACGTCAGCGATGTGGTTACTCGAAAACTTTCCTATACCATTGGCTGGAAGGCTGCACAAATACCAGCACAGGATATAATTACCCAGGTAATCCGTATGCATTGAATCCTTTTTGAGTATATTCACAATAACCTTTACGAATAGGGACGATGTCTTTGTGGACACTACATCAAACGCCGACTACGCCGTTCAGGACTTTTCAATAAGAAGTTGGGGCTTCAGCGCATTAGAAGCATTTTGGGCAACAGCAACACTTCATTGGGTATTGTTCGCGATGTATTTCCAGCTGTGCAGGTGGTACGTAAAATTCTAATTTCTATATACGACACGAATATTTCAAATAACATGGTATTTTCATCACAGTTGGGTGATGAACTTGAGCGCATGCATCCTCGAGTATATAATGGTGTCGCTCGACAAATTTGTCGAAATCCTGGCGGTGAGTTCCATACACCGGATGCCGTTAGTTTACTCCTGGGGGCGGTTGGTCGAGAACTATTTCGAGCTGAGATCACTTGGAGCAAGGTAATCTCACTGTTTGCTATAGCCGGTGGGCTGTCCGTTGATTGCGTGCGACAGGGTCACCCAGAATATTTGCCAAAACTTATGGAGAGCGTGGCCGAAGTAATAGAGGATGAGCTGGTTCCCTGGATAAACGAGAATGGTGGATGGGTAAATTACATTTTAAAACTTAAATCAATTAACATTTAGCAAATATTCATCGTAGAACGGCATTAACACACACGTATTACCTACAACCAGCAGTTTAAATCCTCTGGAATGGACAACTCTAGTCATCGGGGTTGTATTTGGCTTGATTTTATTTTTTATGTTATTACGTTTTATTTTTAATACATTGATTCCGAAAATATACCAACGGTTTACGTACTGATTACGAAACTTCACAAAACTACACCTAATTTATTATACACTTAATCTTTGACATCAATGAATGGTGTTAAATTTTGGACTAAGTTCCGATCAATGATTAATAAATTATAAAAATTTTCTATCTGAAAATCAAACGATTCGAGGCGATCATTAAACAAAATATATCAACGAAAGATTTTTAAATGTACATACATACATATGTTGGGTTGCCTTTATTTTATTGAAAAGTTTTCTACCCTTGTTGTGAGGCCATTCTGTACTTTTTTCAGGTGCATGGAAAAATTTCTATCGATAGAAAAGTTGACCTAGTATAGGAATAAATTTATTATATTAAGTTACTTCGAAAAGTAAATTTGAAGCAACTCACATGGGGGCGACTATATATATTTTTTTTTAAATATCGAAGAAAGTTTAAATGCAAGTTAAAAAAAATTAAATTTTGCATAATTATACAATTATTTAATACTTAATAGCTGTTGTTGTTCATCAATTCAAAGCATTTCAGTAAATATAGAAGAATTTATAGATCAAATTTAGACATTTTTTATTGGCATAAATAAAGTTTTCATAAAAATATTTTATTCTTTCTGTTATTTTTTTAAAAGCTTAACAAGAATTTTTCATTAAAACTACTGAAAAAAAATTTTAAATATTGAACATTATGTCCTAAAAAAAAGTACACTGCGAATTTTTGGCTTTTCTAAGAAAATTTAATTGTATTAAGTGAAGTCACATTCAATATTCAAATATTGCCAGCCCTGGATCATTCTAACGCATTTTAAGCATGCAGCGCAGCCCTAATTAAAAGTCGTTACTCGTCTGTTGTAACACCTGTGTTATTTGTTATGATGCAATCTCGACTTTCTCAGTAGAATGAATTTTACCTCGGGGCATTTCAAAAATAAAATTAAAAGTAAGGGCACAATTAATTCAATTGCTGAAATCCTCTATATATTTTTTGCAACAAATATGGCCAAATGTGGAATATAGTATAATACAAAAAAGTTGATTCAATTTTATTTAAAAAATGTTCGAATATTGAACAAAATATTAGGGTTTTTAATTTAGCTTTTTATGAATACCAAAAATATATTTTTTGGTAAAACCCCCTTTTTTAAGCGGTAAAAAATTATTTTTCCATTGGATGCTGGCTTATACCACGTTATAAGAATTGCGTAAAATCAATTTTTTCCTAAGAACAAAGTTAATTTTTAGCCAATTGTAGCCAAACATAAAAAAAAATGTACTTTTTATATTTCTATTCTAATCTAGTTGTTATTTATATTATTTTTCACACATTTAACTTAACTTAAAATAATAATTTTGTTGGAATTTTATTTAGATTTATTTCACGCTGAGCAACATTTTGTTGCTATCAATCAGTTGTAGGTCTGCTGTTATATCGTAGTTGAAATAGTTTTGGGATTTTTTCGATGTAGCACTATGTGAAAAAAATATACTAACAGTAAAAATTAAGGTTTTTTCACAATCAGCAATCAGATGTGAAGAATTATCGATTTGTATCGAATACAATAAGTATCCAAAGAAGTTGAGTGATTTGAATTGTATTTGGATCATCAAAATATAATTTTTCTGTTCACAACGCTTACAATTCATCAACAATTTAATAACTGTTTTTTTATTATTTGTTTTTGTTGTTTTATTTGGCGCCAAAATGTGTGTAACGTAACCATTCAGCACGCACGACGAGCAGTCGATATTGTCGTCTCGCTCTAAAGAGCTTTTGTTGCGTGCTTTTTTGGAGCTTGACCCAAGCAGGCAGCGCAGTCATGCGAGGAGAAGCAGCGAACAGCAGCTGAGTGCTGAGTTGACGGCGCACACTCTCACGCGTAGAACATCGGGGCCGCTAAATTGTGACCGAGACAGAGCGGCAGGCAATACGGCAACGTTTGCACAACATTTTGTCTCGTATTTTTCTCGGTTCTCGGTTAAAAGTTCAATACAAAGTGAATCAAGACAACAATAAAAACACACGCGCCGCAGCACTAGGTGAAGATAGCAGCAAAAACAAAAGTGAAAAGAAAGCAGGGGGCAGCTTTAAATTCGATCGCAAAGCAAAGCAAAGCAGCAGTAACAAGTTTCTTAGGTGTTTTATTTTTTATGTGCGTCGTTCGTGAATGTTTGAAATTTTTTTTCAAATTTCGTTTGTTTTGCTCACTTTATCAACTCGGTTCAGTCCAAAAACTGCATCCAAAAAGCGTAAAACGAGTTGTGTTAATTGCACAGCGAATTCAACAGCTATAATAAAAGCTCTACTTTTCCAAAACTTACATCGCCTCAGAGCTTACAAAGCAACCGAGGAGGAGGCGGAGCCGGAGGAGGCAGCGGAGGCAAGCTTAATTCTATCTTCATCTCAAGCACCCGATCAGCTAAGCGTTTTGCACAACGCCGCATAGATGATAATGGGCATTACTCCGATCGGCGCAGCTACGTCGACGGGCCCTGCACCCACATCCAGCAGCACCCCCAAATTGGCCAAGTTCAAATCTTCGTCACTGGATCATGAGATATATACGGCAAACAGGCGAAGCACTATCGCCACCTCCGGCAGCGATTGGAAGGCGTTACGGGGCTCGCTCAATGGTAGATCGGTGCATGTGGGCAACGTTAATGGAGTGGCTGGCCACATGACTCGCGCTGCCTCGACTTCATCGCTGGCCAGCAGCACACGCACCATGACCAACTATCAGGAATACAAAATGGAAATTATTAATCAGGTAAATCAGAAAGAAACGATAAAAAAGTGTCAATTAAAACGCATTCTCGACTGGTAAATACCCTCTAGAATAGTTTCTTTAGATCGTAAGAAACAATTAAATTATTCTGAATTGAGATTGTTTTACAATTTGCCTTTCATTGAAAAAGACTGTTGGCGTAATTTTAAACATTATGATTAGAGTATAACTATACAAAACAGTTGATTATGACATTTTAACAAGATGACCTGATATTGAGCAGGTAAATCAGCAAGAAACGATAAAAAAGTCAACTATAACCAAATCTCGACTGGTAAATACTCTCAAGTAACAAATGATTATTTCGTTATTTTCAAACAGGAAAAAAGATTTATACTTTATATGTTTCATTTTTTGAGCGAAAATTAAAAAAATAAAGAAATAATGATTATTATTTAAATTGTTTCCCAATACGGTTATTGTTATTAATAATAATAAGAACTCAATTATATTAATTTTTACTCAGTGACTTACGATAAACCACTAGAGACTATAATTGTAAAAAAAAAGAATATAATAATATAAAAAATGATGATAATTGATCAAGTTAATATACAAATCCAATATTCATTAAATAATTATTATTTTGTCATTTTTATACTAAAACTTATAACAGTGGTTGTCTAGAAAAGTTTCTGTTGATCGTATGAAGCAATCGAGAATGGTAATAAATTAGAGAAAATAATTCTGAATGAAAAGTATCGGCTGAGATTGTCTTACAATTTGCCTATATATCTATACTATACAAAACAGATGATTAACACGTTTTAACCAGATGACTACGATAAGATAATAATGGTGCAAGTTATTCAACAGACAATTTTGTAGTTTGAATTGTTTTGTTTGTTTTTGTCTTATTAATTATTTAACATTTTTGAAAAAGCAGACTTTTATATACTCTCTGAGAATGTTGTATCGAATCAACTCATTCATTGTCTACTTAATTTTACCGAAAACAAATTACATATTTATTTAAGTTTTATAATTAGGATCAACTTTCAATCATTATATTTTATACATATATCATATATGACGTTGATTCTGACTATAAGTTAAAGCAAGGAATTTTTATTGCGTTTGTAAATTTTAAACCCATTTAATCTGTTTGCAACTAAAATTTAGTACCAAGTTTGTCAGCTTTGCATTCTACATTCTTTAGGGTCTGGGTGTTTCATTCTTTGTGGATATTACTTAACAATATAATTGGAGAAGAAAAGCAAACAAAACACATTTTGAAAAAACATAGTTTATACAAGTGCACATAACACCTATGGATGATGGATTCGTTGAAAAGTCTGCTCAGAATATTTAGACCACCAGGTGGTAATAATTATGTCTGAGCTGTATATACAAATAAATGTATAAATGTGATAGATTTATGGATGAAAGAGTACAGTATATACGAATGTAGCTTTCAGGTAGGTGATTAACCGCTTGGGCGAAAAGCACGACAGGTTACTTATTTTTCAAAAGACTTGTTAACGCTTCAATATCAGGGCAAGGCCACATTTTTTTTTTGGCGATCTCTATTGTGCAATGTGCAAACACGCACATATATAAATATATATATATTTATACAATATCTTGCCCATTTGTTAAATGTTTTCCAAATTGGTTGGCATGACAAACTGTAATTGAGCAACTAAAAGCAATAGACGAGACTATAATAATTGTGAGCGGCATCACATTGTAAATTAAACTACTGATAAACATAAAATATATTTGTATGATAGAAAATCGTATGCAATCTACATGTTTATCCTTTCGGTTGTGCACTGATAATTTAGTCAGAATAAAACGTTTCAAAACTAAAATAAAACTCCAGTTTGATTCCCGTTTTTGTTCAACCTGTTGAATTATTTAAATTAGTTATTTTCAGCTGTTAACATATTTAAAATATATTCAGCTGTTGTTAAAAGTTATTAATGACAAATAAAACTAGAAAAATTAACGTCAACGCCGAATGTTTAAATACAGAAACGTTAAATACAGAATTTTGTCAGTCCCAGCCATTGAACCATTTGTAGTCTCACAATCTTGTATATTATTATGTGCAAGTAATTTATACATAATCTTATACAAATCATTTTGGTTGTAGCCGCTGATCAAGAATATACATATATACTTTATTTATGGGGTTTGAAATGCGTTCTGCCTATTATATACTGACACTGAGTTATAATATCTTTCTACCCCATCCATCGAAAGCAAATGTAAAAACAATTAAGACAGTTACAACCAAGAATAATCGACTGTATCATTTTAAGTGCATGCGACACATATTTCATATATAGTATTCTCGCCATATTTCTTTGTTCTATAAAAGCCGTTTATTTTTTCATCTCCCAACAGACATATTTTAGTTTTTGTTAAGAGCTACGCTATATTCAATAACTATCTAACATTTCTATGAACAGCTTTTTTAGCTAGGAGCTAGCTATTCACATTCTTCCATCCACTTAAATAGCTATGTATGTAGTATCATGTATCACGACAAATCTAATTGATTACACGAATCCGATGTACATTTTAAACATACCTCGAAAGGGGGATATACTCAACAATAAAAGTGTTTTTATGACATCTTTGACTTCTTTTATACCTCTAAAGCAAACGCAAAACAAAAATTGTATGTTGTTTCATAAATGAAGTGATGATTTTTATTTTTTAATTTCAACTTCAATTGCCTTGTATAAAGGGTTTATAATATTGTTTTAACATGTTATTGGGTTTCCACAGCAGACAATTTAATTTTTATTTGAATAATGCTAATATTTGTTCCATATTTTAATTCGGTGTACTTCTTGGGCATTCAGACCTTTGTGTAATGTCAGCTCTGTATATTCCAAGCCAGTTTAAGTAAACTTTATTACTTTTTTATTCAAGAATAATTTATCTACCAAATTTCTTTTTTTTACTAGTGGTATGAATAGTCCATAATATAAGGCCTTGCGTTGACAGTTGTATTATGTAGTCAGGACAAAGAGATTTTCCCAAGAAAAAGTAAATATGTCTCACACTCCCAAATTGCGTACACGTTCTGTTTGTATTCTTCAAGACTGCCTTTAATGATGAAAGTTGACTTTGAACTATAGTAAATTTCAGTACAGAAAATGTGTGAATGAAATTAAGCAGGTATCACTCGCTCAGAGACGCCAAGAAACTCAGAAGCATAGTCCACAACAAGTAAACTTTTGTTTAGAAAAAGATAGATACCCCATAAATTTCCGTGATACCAACTAGTAAATACTCTTGCATTGTGAGAATATATAATTTTACGACACATATGTATAGGTATATGTATTTAGGTACATCTGTTTGATTTTATAGAATGATATCAACTTTGTCCCCCATATTTTCTGCAATAATTCTTGTTTTCGTTGGAATAAATTTATAAACGTTACATTTTTAAATATTCAAACGATAACGCTCTGCACAAGGGAAACACAAGCAAAAACAGCTACAAGTTCATTACGTCGACGGTGATAAAATCGGAAAATAGAAAAAATCTTTGAACTGTTTCCGATGAATTAATAATTTACGATTTCGCCTACCCGGGAATTTTGACTGGCAATTGATGAATACACCTTCGGATTGAACACTTAATTTTTAAATTGGCAGTGATGGACAGACAGTGCAAAAGCAAACCGCAATTGAACGTACGACTTGGAATAATTGAATTTATAACTTATTAATTTCCGTTTCTTTTCTTTTATTCATCAGGGCAAGTGCCTGTGTGGACAATATATTAGGGCGCGGCTACGTCGGGCAGGGGTTCTGAATCGCAAGGTGATACAAAGACTGCGTAATATACTGGAGCCATCATCCCATGTCGTCTACGAGGTGTTTCCAGCTCTCAACAGCGTACGTATAAATATAATGCATATGTGAAACCCTTTAAGATATTCCATTATCATTCAAGATGGGGGAAGAACTGGAACGTATGCATCCACGCATTTACACAAACATCTCTAGGCAGCTGTCACGTGCACCATTTGGTGAACTGGAGGACAGTGATATGGCCCCCATGCTACTAAATCTGGTTGCCAAGGATATTTTTCGGACCAGTATCACTTGGGGAAAAATCATTTCGATATTTTCGGTGTGCGGCGGCTTTGCCATAGACTGCGTCCGTCAAGGCCACTACGATTACTTGCAATGTCTGGTCGATGGTCTAGCCGAAATTATTGAGGACGATCTTGTCTATTGGTTAATTGATAACGGCGGTTGGCTGGGACTCCAGCAACACATACGGCCGCGAGTCGGTGAATTCACGTTTCTTGGCTGGCTGACTCTGTTCGTGACCATCTCGGCTGGCGCTTACGTGGTATCGAATGTTTGCAAGCGAATTGGCAGCCAGATGTACTCGTTATTATTTTAGTATCGGGCTGCCTTAGCTTTAATTGTATAGTCAGTGAGACATAGTTTCAATCATTCCTCCTTACAATTTTTATTAGCACGTAATGAATTATTTTTAATGTTTAATATTGATACTTGTTATATTGTTTTTGTATATACTGCTAACTTAGTGCCAAACACATAGAGTAAATAAATTACAATACGCATTTTACATTTGTTCACTTACCTAACAGTGGAGATCCTTTGATGGTTTTAATTTTTTTGTAATAATCTATATTTTATGGAATACATGGATGATTTTGCAGCCCATTAATAAAAGTTAATTTATTATTGAATGATTTTTTTTAATGAACTGAATCTTTTCTTAATACAAAAAGACTAGATACGGTAGCCATTGAAATCATAAAAATTACATTATTTTTATTTATTGATTTATTTGTGATAATAAATATTATTTTTCAGAACAAATAAACTAAAAATTCTGATTTTTATATTTTAAGAGGTGAAAGACCAGGACAAAATATAACTTCAAAGTATAATTTTCAATTTTCATTGTGCAAATTGAAACGCATGTGTTGTTAATAAATGAAAAAATTTCCTTTTCTGTGTTTTCGCCAATTTTATTTAATATCTTCGTAATACATTAATACAATACTCTTGATGTTCGTTTTGATTTTAAAAATATTATTGTATATACAAATAAAAATCATAATTTTTATTTTGAAGTTTTATTTTTATAACCAAAAATAGGGTTTAGTTTCAAAATCGAAATCATGATATGGATAATTCGTGTAAACGCGTGACTGAGTAAATATACTGAAATATGTGGGCCGATATATGTCTGAAAATATGGAACTGAATAAGGTAATGTGAAAAAGCAGCGTGGAAAGAGAATATATTGCATTAAATTTAATTTTGCATTGATATCAGCATGCGATGAACGACCACCAGTATCAATGCAAAATACCTTACAGCATTTGAATAAAATATATCGATGTTCGTCTTCATAAATTTGTTTAAAAACATCGATATATATTAATAGTGTTATCGATGTTTCTTCACCTCTAGAATATATCAATTATTTCTACTCATGACATATGTGTTGTGGATGCCAAAGTCAAAAACATAAACAAGTGGTTGAATTATAATAATGCTATGTCAGGTGCATATCTGATAAAACATTAATCCAAGATATTTATGCTTAAAGTGATTACTATTTGTAGAACACTCTGGGAAAGGCGTCAAGACAACTTCGTTGCAGTCACACGTGGAGAACAAAAATCAAAGTATAGATCATTTTATAATTGATACGTGTTCCGATGAGATCTACTACTGCGAGGACTGTGGCAACGACTTCGATAGCATCGATTCGTATAACAGGGCGCACAGTGGAACGGACAGTTGCACTGGGGCCGTTGAGACCAGATCTCTGGTCACTGTGCACTCTATTGATGTTAAGGATGAACTTTATTTGGGCGAAGATGCAATTGATGGCGAATCGGTTGTAATTGAAGATGACTCAATTGAGGAACTAGACGATGTCAGCGAGCCGCAACTGTGGGAAGTGTTGGAGGATAATGAAGTTGTACCTGTCTGCGAGTCCCCAACCGACAGTCTTCCTCAGACGGAAGCTGATGTTGAATTCGAGGAGCTTCCTAATAAATCGGAGCGATACTTTTGCTTCGATTGCCACAGCATCTTCGAGACGCGACAGCGCGCCGAAGAACACAGCTGCCCTCAGTCCGAGACGAATGGCGATCCGGGTTCGAAGCAAAACAACGCATTATTTGCCAAGACTCAGACGCCAGTAAGGCGGAAAGTGACAAATAACACTGTGGCTGACAGCAGCAGCAGTAGCACAATATGTAATATTTGCTCGACAAAGTTTAGTTCAGCGAAATGTCTCAAGTTTCACATGCGAATCCATAACGAACGTGCGTCCAAATCCATACAGGATGCGTTGCCCGTTGGTGCACATCAACAATACAGCGAACTGGATCAATTCTATTGCGAAATCTGCAATAAGAGGTTTGGAGCAACTCTCTCACATTTCCCAGTTCCTAGTTAACTTGGTTCATTTCTCTTACAGCTTCGAGCAAAATCTGTTGACTGTGCACAAGCAGATGCATCAGAGCCAGAAGCAGTTCTCTTGCGGCACTTGCAATCGCAAGTTTGACAGTGTCACCAACTACGAGATGCACCTCAAGATTCACGAGCGCCAATCGATGAACAAAAACAACAGCAGAACCACCGGCAATACAAAGAGCAACGATAATGATAATAAAAAGGCCACCGCCAATGGCAGTGATAAACCAGGATTTGCCTGTCAATACTGTCAGCGAGTGTTCTCTCGTCCCTACGAAAAGGTGAAGCACGAGCGGGTTCACACCGGAGAGAAGCCGTACAGTTGTGAGGTGTGCGGCAAAACCTTTCGCGTCTCCTACTCTCTGACCCTGCATTTGCGAACGCACACCAACATACGTCCGTACGTGTGCACGACTTGTAACAAACGGTAAGTGATTAATCCCTTAAAAGTCTCTCTTCTCATCTCAACAACGTTGTCCGCAGATTCAAGTCGCATCAGGTTTACTCGCATCATTTACGGATACACAGCACGGAACGTCAGTATGCCTGTGATAGTTGCCCCAAATCATTTCGCACCTCGGTGCAGTTGTATGCTCACAGGAATACGCATACAAAACCGTATCAATGTGCCGTGTGCAATCGACCGTTTGCCTCGCTGTATGCCGTCAAAGCACACATGGCGACCCATCGCACTGGTGACGCCAAGAGCATCAGCAATGCGGCAGTCAAGAGTCAGCAGCTGTCGAATAAATATTGGTGTGTCACATGCGGTGCGGAATATGCGCGTCCCTTTGCCTTGCGGCTTCACATGAAGGCGGCGCACGGCCATCCCGATGATGCGGACACTCGCCTAGCCAAGGAGTCGCCAGCCAACGACGGTTCTGCCTGCGACAGTGATGAAGTCATGGTAACGGACACGGAAACGGCTGTGCTCATAGCGGCGGCCAATGCAGATTCGGCTTATTTGGATGCTGGCGATAATGATCTAGATTCGGTTAGTGTTGTCCCTAAATACGAGGAATGCATTGAAGTCTCAACGGATGCAGTAAGTTGTCTACTATATAGTCTACTATACAATCGTCAATCTCTAATACTCTTCTAGTTTGATGTGGAGACATTTCACAGCGAAGAAATCATTACAGACTGGCTCAAGTGACCAAACCAAACCATCATTGTGAATATTTATTTGGAGACCAGTTGGATGTCGCATATAATAAAATATGTTAGGAAAACGCTAATAAATTGATTATTGATTACAACTACTTTCATAATATTAATTATGTATATACATATACATATGTATTTTTAAAGTAAAACTATATACCTGTGTATAACGTTTATAAGCATTTTAGTATCATCTGTTGCTCCTCTGTTTTCTCCGATCCATCGCTAGCACCTTCGCCGCAGATCTTCTTCAGCACCACAACCAAATTTGCTTATTTGAAATTCGACAATGATCTTTATGCGATCAATGCATAGAAGTCGAAACCCATGCAGTATGTTGTGCATTGGAATTTCTACTATATAGTCTATTATATCATATATAAGTGAAAACCATAAAATCTTTAGCTTGTGAATATTTATTTGGAGACCAGTTGGATGTCGCATATAATAAAATAAGTTAAGAAAATGCAAATAAATTGATTACTGATTACAACTACTTTCATAATATAATATTAATAATATATATACTAGATAATGTTACAAGTAAAACCATAGAACTGTATATAACGTTTAATAGTATTTTAGCATCATCTATTCCTGCTCCTCTGTTTTCTCCGATTCATCGCTAGAGTCTTCGCCGCAGATCTCCTTCAGCACCTCAACCAAATTGTTGGCCGTGTCGAGTTCTTTCCGCATGATGTTGATCTCCTCCTCCAGGCCTTCGATTCGCTCGTGCAAATGGCGATTCTCGTCCAGCGTGTCCTCCAGGGCAGAGCGGCGCTGCTCTGCCAGTAGCTTGTAGTAGTTCTCGCCCGGCTCACATTGGCTCGTCAGATCCTCGGCGGTGATCGGTTTATCTGCATCGTTGGTTTCAGTTTGTGTGTCAGCGTCCTGTGTTGTAGTTGTTGTTGAAGCAGACTCGACGCATTTTCGTTTGCCATATTTTGGCGTTAGATTTACGCCGGCCTTCAAGCGACTGAGTTGATCCACAATGGAGACACGTCCAGATCCCGCGAGATTCTCCTTGTCGTTGAGGTTCGCCTGCAATGGCTTTAGAGTTTTGCGTTGTTGCTTCAGATGCTCCTGTTGTTCAGCCTCGCTCTCGACTTGAATGTAAACTCTTGCAGCGCCTGTCGACATTTTCTAGTCGTTTCGTTAGTCGCTTTGATAAATTCTGTGCTCGCTATTTTTTAACACATTAAATTAAGCGTTTTGGCTTGCGTTCTTCAATCTTGATGTTTGCGTTGTGATGGCCGCCAAAAAGATGCCGCGTGCTGCTGCACAGCACTGTTTCTGATTTTCATTTTACAGCACTGAAATGTCTAGTAGTTGAAATACCAACGCCGGGTAATGGTCACACTCTGGTATATTTTAGTAGCTGGCCAGGGCTGGCAATCCTAAACAGCTGATTTCAGTCGCGCTTATAAACGTTTTTGCGGCATTCTTCTTGTGAAACGAGAAAATGGCAGAAAAAACAAAACCGGCAGCGCACATTGAGTTGAAATTTGTAAGTAAACCTTTATCGTCTCCTCACTTTGATTGCTTTAATTGCATATTTACATATAGGACGAGGAGGATGTGCCCTACGAGGAGGAGATTCTACGGAACGCGTATTCAGTCAAGCATTGGCTGCGCTACATCGATCACAAGGCCAAAGCAGCCAACCATGGAGTGAATCAGGTCTACGAGCGCGCCCTCAAGGAGTTGCCGGGCAGCTACAAGATCTGGTACAACTACTTGCGCACCCGCAGGAAGCAGGTGAGGGGAAGAATACCCACGGATCCTATGTACGAGCAGGTGAACAACACCTTCGAGCGGGCTTTGGTCTTCATGCACAAGATGCCACGTATCTGGATGGACTACGGGACGTTCATGAGCTCGCAGTGCCGCATAACGCGTACCAGACACGTCTTTGATCGCGCCCTGCGTGCGTTGCCCATCACCCAACATGGCAGAGTTTGGCCATTGTATCTGAAGTTTGTTCAACAATATGAAATGCCGGAGACAGCGCTGCGTGTTTTCCGACGCTACCTCAAACTGTTTCCCGAGGATGCCGAGGAGTACGTCGAGTATTTGCAGGTAAGAATAATAATATTGTTCAAATCCAAATGATTGCTGATTGATTTAAACAACAGGAAGCCGGCCGATTGGACGAGGCTGCTCAACAACTGGCGCACATTGTGGACAATGAGCACTTTGTGTCGAAGCACGGCAAATCGAATCATCAGCTGTGGAACGAACTCTGCGATTTAATATCAAAGCATCCCCATAAGGTGCATTCCCTCAACGTGGACTCGATCATTCGTGGTGGCTTGCGTCGCTACACGGACCAGCTGGGTCACCTTTGGAACTCGTTGGCGGATTATTATGTGCGCTCTGGTTTATTTGATCGTGCTCGGGACATTTACGAAGAAGCCATACAAACTGTAACCACCGTGCGGGACTTTACCCAAGTCTTTGATGAATACGCGCAGTTCGAGGAGTTGTCGCTGAATAAACGCATGGAACAAGTGGTCAATGATGAGGAGGCAAACGAAGAGGATGACATTGATGTTGAGCTGCGTTTGTCTCGCTTTGAATACCTCATGGAACGTCGCCTACTGCTGCTCAATAGTGTCCTGCTGCGCCAGAACCCGCACAACGTGCACGAGTGGCACAAGCGCGTTAAATTGAATGAGGACAAGCCCGAGGAGATCATCAACACCTATACTGAGGCTGTGCAAACAGTCCAGCCGAAGCTAGCGGTGGGTCAGCTTCACACGCTGTGGGTGGAGTTTGCCAAGTTCTACGAGACCAATGGCCAGCTGGAGGATGCCCGTGTTGTCTTCGAGCGGGCTACGCAAGTGGAGTTCGTTAAGGTGGAGCACTTGGCGGCAGTGTGGTGCGAATGGGCCGAGTTTGAGCTGCGTCAAAATCAGTTCGAGGAGGCACTTAAGTTGATGCATCGTGCCACGGCCGTGCCAAAGCGAAAGGTGGCGTATCATGATGATACGGAAACGGTGCAAACCCGTCTATATAAATCATTGAGAGTGTGGTCCATGTACGCTGATCTTGAAGAGTCTTTTGGTACCTTTAAAACTTGTAAAGCAGTTTATGAACGCATTATTGACCTCAAGATCTGTACCCCGCAAATCATCATCAATTATGGCCTGTTTCTGGAGGAGCACAACTACTACGAGGAAGCGTATCGTGCCTACGAAAAGGGCATTGCGCTGTTCAAATGGCCAAATGTCTACGACATTTGGAACTCATATCTATCGAAGTTCTTGGAACGCTATGGGGGCACCAAATTGGAGCGAGCACGCGATCTCTTTGAACAGTGCTTGGATCAGTGTCCGCCGGAGCATGCCAAGTACTTCTATTTGCTGTATGCTAAGCTCGAGGAGGAACACGGGCTGGCGCGTCATGCCATGGCTGTTTATGATCGCGCCACCAGCGCCGTGAAGGTCGAGGAAATGTTCGATATGTACAACATTTTCATTAAGAAAGCAGCCGAGATTTATGGACTTCCGCGTACACGTGAGATCTATGAGAAAGCCATTGAGGCTTTGCCAGAACAGCACATGCGACACATGTGCGTCAAGTTTTCCGAGCTGGAGACCAAGCTGGGTGAAGTGGATCGTGCCAGAGCAATCTATGCGCATTGTTCGCAGGTAAGATGGATTCTTCATTCATTCATAGTTGCATTTAACTAATACTTATTCATGTATTCTCGACAGGTTTGTGATCCTCGAATTACCGCCGACTTTTGGCAGACTTGGAAGGAGTTTGAAGTGCGTCATGGCAACGAAGACACAATGCGCGAGATGCTTCGCATCAAGAGATCCGTGCAGGCCACCTATAACACCCAGGTCAATATGATGGCTGCCCAATTTCTTAACAAAAGCAGCGGTGGCGCTGCTGATGCTGGTGCTGGTTCCGGTTCCGATGCTATGCGTTTGCTGGAGGAGAAGGCGAGACAGGCAGCGAGTGAAGCAAAACAGAATCTGCCGGAGAGAGCAGCCTCAAATATTATGTTTGTGCGTGGAGAGACTCAAGGTGGTGCCAAGGACAAACATAACACTGTCATCAATCCCGACGAGATTGACATTGGCGACAGTGACGAAGAGGAGGAGGAAGAGGAGGACGAGGATAAAGTAGATGATGAGCATGCATCAAATGGAACATCAGCAGCAGTCACAAAAGCCGATAGTGAAGGTCTCACAATGAAGAAGCTTCGATTCGAGCAAAAAACTATTCCTGCCAAAGTCTTTGGCGGTCTTAAACCCAAAAACCTTGAGAATTCTGATGAGGAATAACGATGCTTATTGCTTGCATATTGTTGTTTCTTCATATATTGATTAAAATGAGCGTCCTCTTCTAAAAATAAAATCTAAAATCAAACAGTTTTATACAAAACACCAAAAAAAGTTGAATTTCATCAACACCAACAATGTCAAATACAATAGAATTAAAACTTTAAAGTAGGCGGTGCTCTAGACTTGGCACTCAGATTAAACCCGACCGAGATAAAACACATTTCACATTCGTATTCACATTACACATATATTCAGACGAATTTCGAAGTATTAATTACGAAAAAAGCTTTTACAAAATAACCGAGATAATGGCCAATTACATTAGAAATGCGCTGAGCAAGACCAAGGGGATGCACAAAGGACTGCAGTACATGAGGGCTATCAGTCAAGTCGGCGCGTCAACGAGACCTTTAGCCCGATTATCGAGTGTCGATCAGCAGGTTCGGGGATATGCCGTCAAATGCGAGGACAACGCTTGTGTCAAAGGCGTTGTTGTGGGCGTTTATTCGAAAGAGGGCGACAAGGATCCCAAGCTGACGTCCAGTGGCGAGAAGTTCGACGATCGTGCTCAGGGCAAGATATCGGAGCTGGTGAGAGAAACGGGCATGAAGGGTGACCTCGGCAAGGGACTCGTCTTTATGAATGTGGACTCCGAGTTCAGTGCAGTTGCTGTTGTGGGTCTGGGGCAGGAGGGAGCTGGATTCAACGACTTGGAGATGATTGACGAGGGCATGGAAAACGCCCGTGTGGCCGCTGGTGTCGGCGCTCGTGCGCTCCAAATGCAGGGAGTTACCGATGTCTTTGTGGACTCCATGGAGTACCCGGAGCAGGCAGCCGAGGGAAGCGCCTTGGCCATTTGGCGGTACAACAGCAATCGACGCAAACAGGATCGCACGCACATACCCAAACTGGAGCTATACGATTCCCCAGACATTGATGCCTGGACGCGAGGTCTCTTCAAAGCCGAGTCCCAGAATTTGGCTAGACGTTTGTGCGACGCGCCGGCCAACCAAATGACGCCCACCATCTTCGCGCAGTCCACAGTGGATGCCCTGTGTCCTTGCGGAGTCGGTGTCGAAATACGCTCCATGGACTGGATCGAAGAGAATCGCCTCAACTCATTTCTCATGGTGGCCAAGGGCAGCTGCGAGCCGCCAGTTGTGTTGGAGGTCAGCTATTGCGGCACGGCGCCCGAGGACAAGCCCATCCTGCTACTCGGCAAGGGCCTCACATACAATAGCGGCGGTCTCTGTCTGCGTCCCAAGAATTGCATGCACATGTATCGCGGCTGCATGGCTGGCGCCGCCGTCTGCGTGGCAACTATCCGGGCAGCGGCTGCCCTGTCGTTGCCCCTGAACGTGAGTGCTGTGCTGCCGCTGTGCGAGAATATGCCGTCGGGGATGGCGGTGAAGCCGGGCGACGTGGTCACCCTGATGAACGGCAAGACCCTGGGAATAGTGGACGTCAGCAAGGCGGGAGCGGTTGTCATGGCCGATCCCCTATTGTATGCACAAGCCAATTTCAAGCCTCGTCTAGTTGTGGACGTCGCCACCCTGGGATATGGCGTCTGTTGTGGTCTTGGAGGCAGTGCGGCGGGCATTTTTAGCAATTCAAATTTCGTGTACAAGCAGTTTGAGAAGGCCGGCAGCTTGACGGGCGATCGCGTCTGGCGCTTGCCCCTCTGGAATTACTTCAAGCAGCTGGTCACGCCCAACAAGACATTCGACATTAGCAATCGTGGCCGTGGCCCTGCCTCCAGTTGCATAGCAGCTGCCGTGCTGCACGAGCTTGTTCCCTGCGTGGACTGGGCTCACTTAGACATCCGCAACGTGGGCCTGATGACGCGATACAATCCATTGCCGTATTTACTTGAGGACCGAATGACGGGTCGTCCCACACGCACCATCATCCAGTTTCTCTACCAGATGGCCTGTCCAGACAACAAGTAGAAGCAGACAAATCTTCTCTTTTAGCATTTGGCCCTCAGTGTTTTTAACGTTTTTGTGGTTTTTATTTTTGTCTTCGTGTCGCCGTCAACTTCAAAATCTACTTGTTTTTTACACTGTTCTAGAGCGCGCAGATAATATTTTGCAAATCATTAACTTTCAAGAGGAGTAACGTACGTAGTCGTAAATCTGCAGAGTGTATTCGTACTTATGCTAGAAAAAGAAAACAATAAATTGCACAAAATGTAGCCGAAGAGGTGTCTATAAAATTGACTGGGTTCGAATTTCAGGGATTATTTCGGACCGAAATGTCCTTTTAAGCCTGCTCACTGCTCTCAATCAGTCGGGTCAACTTTTCATCAAGCATGTCGCATATTTCAGATGTTATTTAATTAATTTAATTGAGCAAAAATGTCAAATGGGCTTGAAAGTGATGTTAAATATCGAGGTGGTCCACTGAACGCTTGCCTTTCTTGTCGTTGCTTTTTTGTAGCCTACTTATGGGCGGCTTATTAGGCTAATTGCATAAAGTTGGCTTTAATGAGTTGAAAAACGGTGCCAGGCTGGTCACTAAAAGCCACAAAGTGTAATGTTGTTGTTTCAGTTCATTTTTGTTCGTCTTGTTGTTATTGTTCGTTTGTGCGGTGGCCTTTGAATTTATGACATGGCTTTAATGGGTTAACTAGGTTAATGCTCATCCTCCATTCCTTTAAAATCCTTCATTATCAAGCGAACCCTCGGCTGGTTCTCAGGCTCTAGCCCTTAAATAGTTTCCCCCTGCAGAGCCAACATAAATTTTAACAATTAAGCAAACATTTTGTGCTCATCTTCGCCAATTTGGCAACTGAGAGATGCTTTGAGAAGCACACACTCTAGATTTGCGCTTCTTGAACACGACGCGAATGGGCACAAGTCATTAGGCCACAAAATTACAATTTTAAATCATTTTTCTAATTATCAGATGTGCCGACACGAATACACTTCCAATGCTGGTTGTCCATTGCATTGTCAACTGCATAACGTACTTTATTTTTTGTAAGTAATTATAGTATTTGAATATTGTAGAGTATTCAAAAGTGTACTTCTTGGTAATGTGCCCTCGAGTTATCAGTTTGGGCCACATAAGGGTTGATGCTTCTAACTGAGGGCTCGTGCTGGAGTGCAGCCAAATGAATTTACTAATGAGCAATCAGGCTTCAAGCATATACAATTTTTATATAGCTTATTGGAATGCCAAATGGTTGGCTGAGTAACCAAGAGATCTGGCAGTGGCAAAATTAAACGACCACTAGCCGCTGAGATTTTTGCCTTTTAGAAAATAGCAGATTCGCCACAGTGTTAATCAGTAGTAATGACTACAAAGCTGAAATCAGCGAGAGTTGTGATTTTATATTAAAGGCAGAACTGTGATTGGACTCGTTTGTGCCGTTGCCACGACTAACTCAAAATCCCAGTCCGGTCCAGAGTCGCTCATCATTGCCGTCTACCTTTTGGGTTTGGCTGCAACCGAAAAATCCTTTGCCGGGTCTAGGAAGAATAGCAATTGTGATAAAATTCAGTGTTACTAATGCCGACCACAGCAAAATGCGATAAATTGCGGCTTGTGATTCCTATACTCTCCACGGGGGTTGTATCACTTTGTCATAACATTTGTAATGTGTCGCTTAAGAAATGTAACTAATTAAAGTACGGAAGCAGATCTAATTCGTTTAACAAGTTATTACATTTCGAGTTGAAATCAGCTAAAACTAAAGATTTTGTTGGTTGGCATTTATAAAGGAACTGTTTGCTGAGTGATATTTGCCGAAACGAACATTTTTTTGCATTGAACTCTTTTTTAAGTTTATTTAATTACATAGAGTATTTGTTCGCTGGCATCTATCAGAATTGTACAAGTCTGCTCACTCAATAACTTTCTCGCTCACTCTCTTTCGTGGTGAACGTCCTTCTGCCGACGGACAGCTGCTGGCTAAAGTTTGGCGACTGTTCCTATTTAATTTTTTTGTTCGCTTTGGGTTTTTTTGGATGTCGTTTTCTATGAGCATTTTTATAGCACTGCGTCTTGCCTTGTTTTGCGGCTGTATAGAAGAAAAAAAAAAAAACACAGTTGCTGGAAATGATAATTTACACTTCAGCGCACACGTGAAAATGGGAAAGGCAATGCGATGCGATGCGATGCGATGCTATCCATGGCCTATGGAGCTGGGGGCGCGCCTGCTGTGGTTTGGCTAGGTTCTGCTATAAATTGCCAATTAATGGCAGAGACGCGCTGCGGTGGGTTTCATTTGCATTTTGCTTCGCATTGTTGCTAATGCATACATACCAACACACACACACACACACACACAATCATACATCTGTCTATGTATGTATGTGTGTGCGAGTTTATTCACATTCACCTTCGTCGTCACCCACACAATAGCATTGCGATTGAATACCGAATTCTTTTTATCCGTCGGTCGCCCACGCGACGTATGCTTAATTTTTAGTGCATTCTTTTTCGCTGCTTTTGTTGTGTTTTGGCTGTCACACTTCAGTGGTTATAGCGAGCGCCATTTTATTTTAAATTGTATGTACGGCACTGCATCCCAATGCCATCCCAGACAGCCAGATTTCAGCTCCAGTGGCGCCCTCTTGTCCAATCCGGTCAAGCGTCATGCTAAATTCGCTGCGGTTTTTCTAGTTCTTCTCGTTGTCACAATAAATATAAAAAGCATCGGGACAAATTTGGTTTGATTCAAAAGTAGAGTAAAGGCTGCGACTGAGTAATGCAGATGCTACACACATATACAAATAAAATGCCACTCATTTGAAAGCTGAGTTTAAAAAAAAAAGTTAAAAAAAAAATAATTATGAAAAAATTGTCTCTAGTCTTTCGTTGTTACTCACAGACCATAAATTAATATGATTCAAAGGCAGAACGATTTTTTTTCTTAAAACAAATATAAAATAATAATCAATTTTTCATTCAATCAAGCTTACAAATAATTATTATTCGCTGAGTACTAAGGAATAGCTGATAAAAAAATAATAATAAGTATATCAGATAATATAAATTAGAAATCTGCTTATCATGATGAACTAAGAACGGTATAACTCTTAATCTCATATATCGTACTTACTTTTGCTTAGCCATGGCAATATTCATTTTCAATTTCAAAATTAGCTGAAAGTTTAACTAAATTCGTATGTGAAATTGTTATTGTCATGCATAGCTCCTCTGAAGTAGAAACAGTGTCGATTTATCAATGGTAATACCAAAGCCAATAACATTTATGTACTATCGGTATTTGTTATTGTTGTAGCACGCTTAACATGCGTACGTGCCGTAGACATATAAATTATATGCACGTCATGCAATGACACATACTACGCGAGGGCTGCATGATGGGTCGAACTGTAAATATTTGTCTAACAGATATTTATGTATGGCGTATTTATGTAAATAAAACTGTCTACGAAAATGCTAAACAAGTAACTGCAGCGACCAAGCAAAATATTCGATGATGGGCGGTACATATGATAACGATAGCAGAATATTAGAAACCAAACCTCAACAGAACCAACCACGAATTTTGTTTACTTTTGAAACTGCAAATGTGGACTTGACCTGAAAGGATGTGTAAATAAGCATGGGTGCAAGAATATTATATTAACAAAGATATATTTACATATATATTGATAATATAACAAATTAAAATTGTGAATTATTCCTCAAATATAAAAAGTTACATATACTCTTATATACTAATATGTATGTTTATTTAGGAAATCTGAACTTGATAAGTCATACCTGGGGGATTACTGACAACCATATAAAATTTGTCCGTTCCAAGATACATTGGTTTTTGCTGATATCTGATTATCCAATATCGCAATCAGTAAATTAATAGGAAATTAATTCTGCTTCATATTAATTTTTTGTGTATGAATAATTCCAATTTGCAGCGTTCACAAATTCATTACGTCATCCCATTCTGGTGAACCATAATAAATTAACTGCCAATTAAAAAAATAAAGCGTAAATTTAAAAAATAATATTTTATTCTTGAATGGATACAGCGACTAGGGTGAAATTTAACACTGCGAGTTCAAGAATACAACTATACTGAGTTAATTCCTTCTAAGAAATTACGTTGATTTTTTAAAATCCTATTCTAATGGACCTCCACTTCTAAGAACTGTACTTTCTATTTTAGTCATATGATGCAACTCATAATAACATTTGAGGTGTAACATAGTTGTTGTTTTATTTTGTTTTTCTATAAATAATACGTTATATGGACTTTGGAAGGGTTTTTTTAGAATTGTTTTGATTTCAGTGACTGTCAGAAACAAAGAAGGTAGCTATACCCAATCTTTGATAGTTATAGACCCTTCAATATTAATTGATCTACTCGAAATCTTAGTTCGATTTGTTGGCATGCGTTAGTGAGTGACCTGACACTGGACAAGAATATATATACTTTATGGAGTGGAAGATGCCTCCTTCTGCCTGTTACATACTTTGTCTGTACGCTCTTTCCTATGGATAGCGGGTACAAAAGGGAATGTATTTATATTGGCTCTCAAATTGGTTCAATGTTGCATCGAGTCGGTTTACATTTAAGAGTAAATAAATACATTAAATATTGTTTTAAAATTAAATAAATAAGAGTATAAGCGGGCACTTGACCCTTTTGCAATCTGGCTGGCTGGCAGCAATTGCTCCGTCAGTAATGCTCTTTGTTGCAACTCTCAGTACCAATTTGGCTCACTATTGAGCTGCTTTGCGTGACCTGGCCGCAGAACGAGGAATTAAAATTAGTTTATTTGAATGCACTGTGCCGGCTAATGGACATTGGACATTACCAATCTCGCACATTCAAGCCCCTCAACCCCCAGTTCGCATTCCTGAACCCAATTTTAAATTGTTCAATGCATTCGTTGCTCATACACAGCCCCATCACTTTCAGTTTATCGGGTGCATTGTTTGCTCTTTGGCCACGTTTGCCAGCTATCTGGAACCCTCACCCCAGCCCAGCCTGTTTGGCAACCTATTATTATGCTGCTGCTGTCTGTGACAATATTTTACGGTTTGTTTGATTTACTGTTTATTTATTGTTATTATTGAGTTGAGATTTTTCTGTTGTCTGGCGTTGGCAACTCGGTTCACGAACGCCAGACAACGAATTTAAAGTCAGATAAAACTCTGCGATTGATAAAGATTTAGGAATGCTTTATTCGCACTCGTATTTATTATTCATACTCGTACAATATTTTATGATTTTAGCCAGAAATAGTGTTAGATATTAAGATCGTTCATTCAAATTGATGGGTAGTGTCGTTTTGTTTGATTTATGGAACAGAAAAATAAACAAAAGCAGCAAACCTGTATTTAGCCAATGCAAAGCTAGTGAATTTTGTGAAATATGCTCCATAAAGCATCACAATAACGTCGCACAAATTTTTCACAATCAAAAGCGTGCCACGTTGAGAGAAGTTGTGCACTTGGGGGAAAACCCAGATATAAAGTGTACATCAATGTAACAACACTGCTACATGACTCTTTGTTGATGTTAACTAAACAAATTGCAGTTGCCGACACCATCACGTTCCTGTTTCACTTCAGACATAAAAGATATTTTCATTTTTATTTGCCAATAATGAATACGAGTATATTGAAAATAGTGTACAAGGCTACAGCCCAGCCTAAAATGGGGTCCTTTGTGGCTGCTGGTCCACTATTGCATGGAATGAGACCCACTTTGGAGGTGCAGACGCAGGCTTCCACCTGCATGCCCGTCGGATGCCTCTGACGGAAGCAACCATTGCTGCTGTTCACCTTGGCACACATATAGGTAATATTTTGTACTACATTCAGAAGAGTAAACAGAAATGTATCAAATTGTTTTCTTTAACTTTGTGAAGACTGAACTTACTGCCGCCCTTGAATATGTAGGAGTATTTAATGCACGAGTAGCCGGGTGACATTTGACACAGATAATGCTCTCTATTTGGAAAATCCTTTTTCCACAGAGCTTTCACATCAGGCACCGAATCGTTTGCTGATAGATTCATGGATCGTTTACAATTTCTACAAGTATTTTGAATAGGGATACTCACTAGTTGCTACCAATGGCATCTCACAAGGTATTCCATTAAAGTCCCCGACTCTTGATTCGCAGTTTTCTTTTGGAAGATTTGATTTGTTCTCATAGGGTCCTAGCCAAGTGAAATGAAAGCATTGTGGCACTATTAAATGGGTGTAAATTAGTCATACACATTGGAATTCACTCGTCACACTTCACCAACAATCAGCAAATACATCCGGGTAGTTTAAAAGTAGCAATGGTAACAGCAGAATGAATTTAAACAGATGTAGTGGCATTTTCGATATGGAATTTTTTCGTTAGTTATGAACAGATAAACAATAATTGAAGATCTTGAATTTTATAACATGCACTGCTGTTGCCACTGTCAAAGACGAACTGGTATCGAGAAAAGTATTGCAATCTTTCGAGAATCGATTGCCTTATCAATTTAAGATACGATTGTTTTTTTTTCAGTTTTTGTTTTATCAGAGCGCAACATGATTTTATATTTAAAATATCGTATACTCTGCAAATTATATCCATATAATTGTTATGTTTAGTTTCAAAATATAGAAACTTTGGATTTTCATAATTTCAATATAATTGTAAAAATTAAAATCAACGGTTTTGCAACTGCAAGCAAATCGATCAGTTAATTACTATCTTAGTTTCCAGCATTGTAATGGGAATTGAAGGTCGCCACCTCTTAAATAATATGTATGGTTGTATTTTTATGTTTATAGATTACTATTATTACAGTCTTCTTGTTTAATTCGGCAATCACTATAATGATTAATATATATGTATGTTTGTATTATGTCCAAGGAGAAACCCGATTTATAAAAATTAAAAACTGTTACACGTGTATAGTAATTATACGAAAATAGTGAAAATATTATATCACGAAAATGAGTGTTGAATAATGCTGTTTGCTCGTTGAGAGTATATAGTTAAAGAGAGATAGAGAGATGAAGTGAATGAGATCCCAGGATTAGATAAGATAGATATATAGAGTGACATACAATTAAATAACTGCAGTTGAACCTTTTTTTAACTAAAGTCTGCAAATTGTATTTTGTGTTAATTGTCCGGTTGTTGAAGTTGTGCGCTAGCCTTGCACGAAATGAGTTTGGAAACAAATAAAAATGTCAAACGAATGAATAAAAGTTGTCTAATTTAATTTGTTTAGCAGGAGCGGCATTTGGACAGCCAAAATACACAGTCTCGTATACTCACCGAGAGTACTCACATACATACATATTATACATGGACTCACGTAGCCAAACAGTTGCCGAAATTAAATAAAAATACAATTTTTCCCATCTCCCTTCACGTTAGTATTTTGGAATTAAATTTTTAATTGTTCAAAACAATTAAAACTTATTTGTAAATGTAATTGTTGTTGCTCTGTGCCTAACTTTCGCAGCAGCTGTCGACCAACTACGTGCTTGAATACTAGCTTTTAAATTGTTGCCAATGAATCGTAGTATTGGAATCCCTTGGGGTCGCACACATCCATCAAGCTATGCTACCTTATCACACACCCAAGTCACAAGCATCCCTCATTATCCAAAATGAGGCTGTTAATACATGGTGTGGTACAGCTCCTATCCATTAAAATGATTGATCATTTTTATTGACTTGAACGACTACTAACCCTTGGCAAAGTCAAAATGAAAAACGAAAAAATGAACAATACTCGTATACCTACGGAAATTATCGTTAGTCAGGTATTTTACGTTAACACAAAGAAAACAGCTCCTTCACAATTCTAAAGCAATTGAAGCATGAAGTATTTAAAAACCAATCTCGAGGCTTCGGAATGACGGAACTTTTTATACCCGCTATCCACTGGGTAGAAGATTACTATGACTTTGTGCCAACAAACAATTTATGTAACTGGAAGTGCTTTTATATTTTTTATCAGTGACAACAGACAAGACGATATAGCCGTGTCTGCTGTCCAAGTGAACACTCAGATGTCAGAGACTAAAGCAGCTAGAAGAATATAACTTGGTAAAACTCATGTTTGTCAAACGCTGATAGATTTTGTTTTAGATATTAGCGCCGCCCTTTTCACAGCTATTGTTTAAAATTTTGGTACGCACAATAATAACTATAATCAAATTGAATCCTGATCGAATGAGATTTGGTTACAATCGAATGAGAAGGTTATTAGTTATTCAAGAAACTAATTTAGAGGGTTGGGTTGGTTGAAAATGTAGCCATGTATTTTGTGGTATGTTTTTGGTACATTTTGATATATTGCCGTATATTAAAGAAGTATTTTGTATTTTCCCAAATAAGGTTGCGGGCATATCATAGTCGAGCACTCTCGACAAAGTTTTCCTTCTTGCAAGGAATATTTTTAGTGTTCGCCGCTAAAAATGTACAAAGATTAATGTGAGAGATTTTCAAACTCCTGCATACCCATTATGAGAAAAATATATAAGACGACTGACTAACATGACTAATCCCGACAATACCACTTAAAGAATTCACGAACTAAAATTCACATAACTAACTGAATTTCATGCATTAATTATGCAAATATTTTTTGGTCATGTTGATTAGGCTTCCATCTAATTGCGAGTACAGTACAATCATAGCAGAAATTATGGTACCAAAATGCAAATATCACAACTAGATTTAGAAGTAGTATTGGTATTGAAGTGGGTAAAAGGGATTGCCAATTAGCGCAAGTTCCTCCAATGCCAAACCGAAAACAAAAGCAAAAATATATACGAAAAACGTTGTTCTATTTAGGGCTATTAGGGAGGGATGCATAAAATTAGCATTCGATTAAAATAGTTAATAAGATTGGAGCCTTTGGGAGCATTATAGAGCTTGGCTTATAAGCGTAAATACAGTTGTTAATGTCTTTTTATTCGTCGCTGACACTAACACCTAATTGCTCGTATCATATTTAGCCCTGCAACTTCGACTAATGTTTGTAAATTTAATAAATCTATCTGATCTGGCGTTTGCTGGCCTGGGTTTCTGGGCGCCGCTTAAACCGATTTGCGAAATTACAAAGATGCCAGGACGAAAATCGCTCGATTCTCTCTTTTCCCGTGTCCTCCTAATTATGTGTCGGCTCTGCACGTCCAAAGTGGGGCCATTATGTCACCTGTACGAAAAATGGTGCACGTAAGCCGGAAGAGAGAAGAGTCGATTCGAGTGGAGGCGGAGGAGGAGGCGTAATGTAAGGGGACAACCAAATGGCTTATGGTGCGGAAATCGCATTTGACAAGCAAAACCAGTAGCGGAGCCTGAGACCACCTAACTAACACTAACGAGCGCGTAATACGATTAGTGTCATAATACCGGGGACTTACTGGAACTTAAGTGTGTCAATAATATCGCATTTTATTCGCAGCATTTGGTGCACGCCTTGACCGCATTCGATGCCATTTTCAGATCGTAGATTGAGTATCGATGATAGGAATAATATTCTGGATTCTTGTAGCATTCACACTTGCCCGCATTGGGACCCAATATTTCCTTCTTCTTGATCGGCCTGAAGATCTTGGGCTTAATGAAAGCTGGAATTTTAAATGCATTCGTTTCTAGACGTTCGGGCTCATAGCAAGTCGGAGGATCATAACGACTGAGCGGTTTTTCTCCTATTGGGCATGGACAAGACGGTTTCTTATTCTTTGAATATTGTCGAGAGGCTCTACTTCCTATTGATCTTTGATCCCTGAACTGTTGTATTACCTTGCCAAGCACACATCGCATATTATTACTCAACATTATTTTCAAGAAAAATATTAAACGGTATAATTTTGACAAAACCCAAAGAAGTTTAACAATAACATGTATTTGAAGTGCTGCTAAGTTATATATTTTCATTTCGTAGAGAAAAATTACGAGTACAATTTATAGTTTGGGCAAAAGAATATCGGGTTGGTAAAATTTTTATTGGGAATTTCAGTGTGCGACAAGCAGCACTTCGCAATCTGATTCAGAATTTGAATCACAAGTATTTAAATGGTACCGTCGAATTGATTGTATTTCGGTCTCAACTTCAAAATTGTTAGGTTCGTACAATTGCTGAAGTCTTCTCATTAAGGTATTTGTCCACTTAACTTGTAGTGTTTGGTTATGGGAACACAACTTTCTTTTGTAGTTGAAGGAACTTAAGGCCGAAACGTTTTAAAAAAGCTTAAATGATATAAGCAATTAAGAGGGGCGAGATTCGAACAGATAGAAATAGATTACATTTCTGACTTTCCACTTGCGAGTATTAACTTACGCTGCTATAAGGTATCAGGTATCAGGTATTGTTCAGGTTGAAAAATTATTGTAAATATTTAGTGCTTAGTTCTTAAGTACTATAGTCCCAAGTTGCTGTATGCTGATGTATTTTTGGCTTAACACATAACTAGTTCAGTTGCAATACTCACATTTGACTTTTGATGTGTGGCTTCGAAGTGATAATGTTATCAACTTGATCTGCGTATTACATGAATGCTCACCAAATTCATTTTTTCTAGCTCCTATAGACAGAAAAACAGAGGAACATGGCTGAAGAATTATTACAGTTAAACTCTGTGCAAGTTAATCAAATTATGATTGAATCAAGTGTAATAAAATAAAACGATTCTGCATTTAATTTTAATCTTAAAGAACTATTTCTAAAGAACAACAATTGTTATTGAGCTAACTATGGACTGACTTTTGAAATTTGCACCGAAACTTTAAAGTTTCGTTATCTTGTGGTTATTAAAATATTAAAGTGACATAAAGTGTATGCGGTTGTGGCCATCAAGGCTATGGTAAGTTAAGGCTGATTAAGCTTTATGTCTTGGATATGCCTTTTATGTCTGCCAGATATGTATATAATAATTATACCAAATTTACCTCAATGGCAACTGCAAAACTGTGAAAATGAGAATTTGGCTGGTTGCTTAATTAAAATGCACAAGCAGTGCGAACGCTTCATTTGGCTAGCTAAATCGCTGCCACAGATTTCCATCAGCTATCCTCCCACATTTTGCGACTCGGCATTGTTTCTCTGCATGTACAGTGTCAAGTTTTTCATTATAATTTGCATATTTTTCGCCAAGGCTCCAACTTTTTGCTTGTTCCGTAGCCATTGCACCCAGCGCAACCTTCCCAACCATACCAAGCCTTGTAAATGACAACATTAAGCGCTGGGCCTGGGCCTAAATAGTAGCTAGGAGGAATCTTTAGTAACCTACTCCTGCGACTAAATCTGCAAGATACACAGAATGTATCTTATAAGTTATTTTCAAGTTTAATTTTTTGACTTTTTGTTTTCGTGTGCGCCACGACGCGCCGTCCCTTCTCGGTGGTAAGAGGCTTTTTCTAGAGCTGAGATCCGTTGCTGTCTGGACTGAGCCGGGCCGTATAATCACGCGAAATCTGAAAACGTGTCTTGTATAGTAATGAGCCCTGATTATAACTTGAAATTGTGTGTGAAAGTACAGTTGTGTGCGAAAGTTATGCTACGTGGGGTTCACGCTGATGTTCTGAGTTTTCAAGTCTTAACGAACACCGCCGACAAAGTCGTACAATAGAAACAATACAATATACTATATGTACAGGGACTCTTTATTTTATACAATGCTTGAGGAGCAGAACAAATTATATTACGTTTTAATAAATCATAAAGCTTTGTTGATTTGCATTTGCATTGGATTTTATTAGTTATTATTATGTAATGTTATACTTTCATCAACCACGGTTACTTTAGACACGCATAAATATACTCCAACGATTTTCTGTGTACTTGTACTTAGACTCGAAAATTATGTCTTCTTAATCAACTGTCAAAAGTCAACGCTATCCTGTTCTATAATGTGTCAACATACCCATGTACGCTACGCTAACCCACAGAACGTGTCGTGCAAGAAAAGTTCTGGGGATGCAGTGGAGTACAAGGATATGTGACGTCACTCTGAGAACCTGCAGAGTATTATACCTATAATGTGAGGTAATTTGAATGTGAAGTGTGCGGCAAGGAATGAGCTTATAACTTACAACAGACGACAGAGACGTGTATCTCATTATGTTTATCCTTTCCGTTCCTTCCCTTTCATTTAATTTTGTTCTTTTCTCTTTTGTCTTGAGCATATCAATAATGCCGCCCAGTTGCTACTTACATGGGCATGTGCTTTGAGGCCCTACGTATGTTTAACATGTATGAATAAAATTATTCATAACAAGTGGATTACCTAAAATGATCGTATATTGCAATAGCCAGGGTCTGCATTCCTCTTCCTGGCACACTTTTATTTTCGACTTTGATATTCAAATTAGCTGAAATATCTTTTGTTCTGCTATTCGAATTTTTAGATACTATTACATTAAGATCTTCTTAAATTATACGAAAAAGTTATGCGCGAAAGTGGCGTGATAGCCAGAAAAGATAAACTAAATCTGCCAAAAAATGCAGCAACTTATATAACAATGATGCTATTAGCTATCATAGTTTCTGAGATCCACGCACTTGCACGGACTGACGGATAGACAGACATCGCTAAATCAACTCGGCTGTTGATGCTAATCAAGAATATACATATGTATTTACTATACAGAACCGTCGATGTATCTTTAAATTTCACAAAACTGTAATACATTTTATTTATTTTATTTGCTTTACACTAAAATATTAAAAAAACGATTCAACGTCTAACCCCTAGAAGGCAAGGCCATTGCCGTCATGGAGTCCGAAGATTCCAAACACAAACTTAAGCTTTATATTAAACTGTGATTAAAGATAGTTCGAAAAGGTATTTCACGAAAATGATTGTTAGTCCACGATAAGATTAAGATTCGCTTATGAGATATCTATAACCATCTTGGGAAAGCAGTCAAGCAGTCTGTAGCTTTCTTACTTGTTAATGCTTTTTTTTTGTTCTTGTTTATTCTTTAGTATCTGCATTGGGAAACAGAAACTTCGTCCAAGAACCGTGTAAAAGCTGGAAAGATGCTGCGGTTGAACAATTTAATAAGCATCAATTTTCACCGATTCACCGAACTTCCGTATTGAAGCAATTACCACGGAAAGTTCAAAGTCAGCTTACAGAGGCTATCAGCATTACAATTAATACGGCATCTTTGGAGCAGTTGCGGTAAAGTCGAGATAACCTTATCGCAATTATTGAAACAGTTCTCCTCCTCGATTTCCTAGGGCCTGCATTGTGAGCACCCACAGCAAATGATTTTCTCTGGGGCATCCGGGATAAATGTTGGCAAGTTTTGAGCTTATAAGGTAAAGAGTTGTATCTGGAGATTCTACATTCTAAGAACACCCTATAAATAGGCTTTTAATTCACAAAAAATAAGTTAAAACGAGGTTATACAAGCCCATAATCGATTAATTATCCGGCGAATTGGTGATGCTATAAACTCTGCAGAAGCCAAACCTCGGATATCGAGAGTATAGAGCAGATACAGTTGTTTTACGGAGCTACGACGATTTCAATTATTAGCTTTTAAAATGATAACATCAATTCGATAGAGCCCCAAATAATCATTGACTTTTTAACCGCATTAAATTACAACAATTGTTAATTTTTTTTATTTATTGCAATGCGAATTTCAATGCATTCAACCGCATTCTCTTCCAAATAAAATCAGTCAAAAAAGTTAATGTACTCGTGTAATGTGGACGACTGGCATTCGATTTGTTTTGGTTCCTTCAGCTGAGCAGACAGAAAACGATTTCCACAACAGTCGCACACAATAACTATCACAGCCGATTAATTTCATTATCTGCGGCACCGAAATCAAAAATCCCATTCGATTTATGTGATTTTCATGGCTTTTCATTTTTATTTTCCCATTAAGGTTATGCAATGTATAGTCTAGTGTGGCTATAAATCGCATTCATGTGTAGCCTCTGGTATTTTACTGCTATCCATTGAATAACAGAATGCCAATGGAAATGTATGTACCAGACTTTTAAATTCGAGTGACATTGGGATAAGCAACAGAATGCATAATGAAACACTCACTTTGCAGCCGTGTCCAATTCATTTTTGATTATTATTATTAAATCGCATATGGGTTAAATTGTAAAATTCCAAAGAAATAATTTTCATTATTATTAATTAGCTTGATCTGCGTAGGACCTACAGGATTACAGTCTCCAAGATTAGTTACTCCGATTTCTAAAGTCCTAACGATTTAGGTGATCATGCAGACAGACAGATAGACGGACAGTGGCGAGCAAAAGTGAGTGCATGTTTGTATGACGCAGACTTCGGTGCGAATAAAACAGAAAATAGTTAATTAAATTAATATTTTTTAATTATTATATAATTAATTCATTAAATTGGCAAAAAACTAAGTTAATTTTGAAAAACTTTATTTAAGATATACAACATCGATTTAAAAATTCTATTCAATTCAATTAAGATAGCTACAGTCGAGAGCACTCGACAAGGAGACAAGCGCTACTCATTTTGAGAGAATACAAATTCCCTACACATATGATATTTTAAAAAAGAAATATTCCATTATCAGCGACAATGTATTGCCAGCTTCGTCTGCCCGGCTGTCTATCTGTTTTAACTTGGTGTCAATTCTCGAGTAAGTTTTACGCAAATCAAGTTTGTTTTAGATTTTCGCCACGTACCTCTCCGCCCCCTCAACTGAATAGAAAGCGCGACAATCAGATGCAGCTGAACTTAGTTATAGTTCACAAAATCAGTCACGACAAAAGGTGATATAACATATGTTACATAGTATATGTATGTATGTAGCTAAGTTGTCAAATGATATAGCAGTAATTCAGACAAAACTACAAATTTATTCATTTTGAGTAGAATAACAAATATTGTACTACAATGAAGTGTAATTGCGAATTCATCAGTAGTTGGTATCCCTTTGTCAGTATTTGTGAATTGTATCGTATAGAAACTTTATTATTATAAACACGATTATTATATTACGATTGGTCGAAACATTCTCACTTCTCTTCTTATATGTGTAAGTTCCATTATTACTTGTTGTATTGCCGCACTTTTATGTTCATTTTAAGAATATTAAGAAATGTAATTGCAATCCTCTTGACAATACATTTTGAGAATAATAATAAAAATAGTACTACAAAGAAATGTAATTGCAATCCTTTTGATAATATTTGTTCAGACGTTATTATTATAAACAATAGTGAAGAACTTATTACGATTGGTAGAATCATTTCCACTTCTATTCTTATATGTGTAAGTTGCCACGCTTTTATGAAATGTAATTGCAATCCCTTTGACAGTATTTGTTGAGGCATTATTACTATAAACAATAGTGAAGAACTTATTACGATTGGTCGAAACATTCTCACTTCTATTCTGATATGTCTAAGTTCCATTATTTCCTGTTGTATTGCCACACTAGTATGCTCATTTTAAGAATATTAAGAAATGTAATTGTAGTCCTCTTGACAGTATTTGTTAATTT
Organism: Drosophila formosana; assembly: GCA_035045625.1. Taxonomy (NCBI): domain Eukaryota; kingdom Metazoa; phylum Arthropoda; class Insecta; order Diptera; family Drosophilidae; genus Drosophila; species Drosophila formosana. Next base: position 6,142,034 of record JAWNOW010000476.1, read on the forward strand.
TATCGTATAGAGACGTTATTATTATAAAGAATAGTGGAGAACTTGTTATGATTGGTGAAAACATTCTCACTTTCTATTCTTGTATGTGTGTATTTCTTGTTGTATTGCCACGCTTTTATGTTCATTTTGAGAGTAATAATAAAAATAGTACTACAAAGAAATGTAATTGCAATCCTTTTGATAACATTTGTTTAGACGTTATTATTATGAACAATAGTGAAGAACTTATTACGATTGGTCGATACATTCTCACTTCTATTCTTTTATGTGTAAGTTGGCTGGTTTCTTGTTGTATTGCCACGCTTTTATTTTCAGGGTACATCAGGCCAGGATGTTGAAACCATCAGAGTTGAGTCGTAGCGAGGACTCTGAGTTGAGTGCGCTGCGTGCATTGCTGGAGGTCATGTTTGGCTTTTTTACCCCTTTCAATTTATGGGTCTAACAGCCGACCCTTGAGGATATCCCACCAAAGGAGCTTAATATTTGTGGTGTTGTTGTTGTTGCTGTTTGTGCTGCTGCTGCTGCTGCTGTAGCTGTTTGTTTGTGTCTCATTGAGCGAACGAGCGAGTTGTTTAATATGGCGCTCAAGCGTTTTGAACGGATTTATTTGCCGACTTGATGCAGAGGCGAAGCAGTAAAAAGTTCATTGCCTGCCTCCGCACGCGGTAACTGTAATTGTCATTATGCTTCGGGCATTGCTGCCACGCCCTCCCGTCCCCTCCCCTCCCTCGAACATGCCATTGAAGCGCCCACAGTGGCCCCTTGTGGCCCATCTGAATGTTTGTCTGTGGCGTCGTGGCCCAAGAACGCGAGGCAAGTTCGAGTAAACGACTTCAATCTCGAGCGTCCCTCGATTGCTCGAGCCCCTTGTCTAGCAATTGCTTTTCAGTTCCAGCTCCAAATTCTGCATGATTTTTCCCATCATCGTTTGCGCTCACATTCTTGTAATCACATTCCTCATTGTCATTATCGTGTTTGCAATCATCATCATCGCCTAAACTCAGCATTAGCTTGTCTGCTGCCTTGGGACGCTGAAAATATCTATCAATATTTGCATTTATAAGTTCTTTGCCTTCCAGCGTATTTGTTGAGTTATTAACTGAAATTAAGAAAATTGAAATGCGTTCGTTTCGCTCGCATTTGTGACAGAGCGTGAAATTGCTTCGACTTTTACAACAGATCCCGCAGAACACCCGAACACCGAACACCAGACTGGACGACTGGAAAAAAGTGACCAACGCAGCTCGGTTCAGTCGTTTTAACTTTTGTAATTATGCGACAAGATAATTAACTCCATTTTTGTACCCCCGAACAATCAGTGGGACAACAGCATGGGCTGCAATAAAAGCAAGATACACAAATATTTTGCCTTCATGCATTGGCCATGGCCGTGGCCATGGTCAGAGCCAGCGACAGAGCCCAAAACATTTTGGCAACCCTTCGTTATTAACAGCCAAGCAATTGCCACAAAACAGTGGCTCCCTTTTGTAGCACAACATGCGGATTGCAAACCAGACATCAGCATTATGGCCAATACGTAGAATGGTGTGGAGCCCGACCCATTCCGAATTCCTTTGTTTTATTTTATTGCCTCGAATTTAATCTTATACAATTTCATGTAATTGCTTCTCACAGAAGATAGTCGAGCGAAGTTCGCAGCAACTTTAAAAGTTGTCGCCAAATCGTTTTTTTGTCTATGGGAGTTTCTGTTTCTCGACTGCTGTGATTTTCAGCGAAATATTGATTTTCGTCGAAGAGAGTGACTTTCGAGATACGGTAAATTGGCGGAAGAAACCAGATAAATGTATGTTATGTAGTTACACATTACAAAATGAGACATGGAGACATAAAAATTGGAAGTTATTCAAGACTTTGTAGGATTGTTCTTGTATTCGTATAATCTAATATTTCACATAAATGTCTCGCCATCCATTTAATAACAAGTCGAAACTTATTCCAAAACTCTTTACAACTTTGTTGTGAGCATTTGTTGTATATGTGTTTTCAATAAAATCATATTGCGGCATATGTGTATGTACAGATATCATCCTCTACATAGAATATATACATTGATGCCTGATAATTCGAACTGATAAAACATTGTTGGAATAAATGCGTCTGACTCTCCCCTGGAATCACAGTGCGATGAGGCACTTGAACGGTGGTTGAACTGATGACTTCCGCTTCTATTGTCCCGTTTTGGAGTGTCGGTGGTGTCAAGGGGTGTACTTACATACATACATATGTCTATATGTGAAGAAATACATCGTTATAAAAAAGACAATATAATGAAAGTCCTGAAAAATTCTTATAACAATTCTTATATACAAGTTTGTTCAACAACATTTATATTTTGCAAAATACTCGTCGAGTCACTGACATGAAACAAACAAATCGGGGTTAATGACATTTTATTACCGCAAGGAATCGTTGAGTTTAATCCGTTAACTCTATCGGATTTGCATATCAAATAAAGTTGAAAAACATAACGAAAATAACTAGAATATAACAAGTAAGAGCGCTCTTTTCGATAGTGCACGACTTAGAGATTTCCTGTAATTATAACACGTTTACTCTCACATATATTATATATTTAAGGTCCAATAGTACTGCAATGGAATCGGGAGGAGATTCAATAATAAATTCGTGCAGAATAGCGAACTACAGGAATATATGACGCGTGCTGTAAAATTACGAGTATACCATATTGCAAGTGAATTTGTGCGCCAATTAAATAAAATCAACAAAAAAATATGTTATCTAATAATGCTATTGGAAATTGTGAGTGGCTAGTATAAGTTTGGATGGTAATCTTGAAATGTATTGGAATCTTAATTTTGGTTATGGTTTCGGTTTTGCGTTGATAGCTACTAAAATATTAGAGGGAGAAAATGAGTTTAAATAGAGAGAGAGAGAGAGAGAGAGAGATTAAAAAAGAGAGACAGAAAAGGTGCCTTCGCTAAAAGAGCGTATCCAAAGTCAAATAAAGCTCACCAAGATATTTCACGTATAACTTAATAAACTGGAGTGCTACAACATTTTTTCATTTTTCGCAACGTGCTTTTTAAGCATATTTAATGTCAATACTTACTTTCTATGCACATTTTTAGCTGTAAGTCCGTCTGTGAAGTGTGTGAATCTCAGAGACCATATGAGCACAGCATATTGGTTCTACGTGTATGTACATACTTATGTAGGTTGTACATTCAGTATGTAGATAAACAACACAAATCACAAAAATTCGCAAGTAGTCGAATTTGTTGCACAAAATTGTGATAACTTGTAGACTTTTTAATGTTGTCGAATTTGGTAGAAAGTGTATATTCTATACTCTAAACCTTGGTTGGTTGAAATATGACCAGCAGAATAAGAGACATTTGAAAAAAAAATGAAACTCAAAAAGGTATTTAAATTTCTCACTTCACTTGAAGTGTGATCAGCTTAAATAACCTTACAAAAATATCTGATATAAAGAAGATGGCGAGAAAATTAACGCAACACAATACGTCGAGTACTTCACCCCACACAATCCCCCCCGAAACCCTCACCGCAGCACTAGCTCACTCCAACGCCAACACCGTAGAGCTGCCAACGCCGCACAGTAGCGGCCGTAGAACAAATCCTGTGGCAAAATAAACAAGAATTATGAGCGACGATATTTTGAATAAACTCATATTATTTAATCAACTGAAATTTTTAATTTTTTTTTATATTTTTCAACATTAATGGAGAATAAAATTAGTGCTACGACTCGCTACTCTGCCACACTAGTATCAAACTCTTCGTTTGTTATATTTGAATATACGTAATATAAACGTGCATATATTCCTTGGAAAAAATACAAAAAAGTTGTGATTTTATAGCAAAAAATCGAATACGACTTACGAGTGTTATTCTACGAAGAAATTTCTTGATTTGGATTTTTAGATATATTTTTAGCAAAATGTATGCTCTCCTTATTGGTAAATTTAGCTGTATTTTTTTGGCATTTCACATAAGCGGATACCTTTCATTTACTCTCGACAGTAGCTTTGTTGCTCAATTTAATTAGAAGAAAATTGCTTTGTTCAGAAATTTCGTCACAAATATTTTATAAGTAAGCATCTATGTGGCATCTATCTGTAGCACTTACATATTTTATAGGATGCAGATTAATCTACCTCATTTGGTTCAAAAGATATAATTTTGCATTGAAAATACGCATTCGGCACCATTGTGTGCCGTCTGCAAGGAAGCTGTCAAGCGTTGAATGTAAATGCCAGGCAGCCAAAAGATAAGCCGCTCAGAAGCCAGGCAAGCAGCAGACAAGCAGACAGTGTCATTTGGTTTCTTCCTGGCCAGCTCCAACGCCATCATCCAGTTTTGCACCACCCGAAAGGAGACGACTTAAATTAAAAAGGAAAATAATAAGAAATCGGCGATGCCAACTTGACACAATGAACTTAATATTAATATTAAGTAAATAAAATCAGCCGACCAAGTGCTAAAGTGGAGTAAACTGAGCTCAAGTTGAGTCCATTATGAGAGTATGTGTGTGTGTGTGGCGTTGAAATGATTTATTGCATAAAAATGTAACGAAACTTTAAGAAAAGCCCCATAAATTAGCCACTTCAGGACTACCAAACTCCACACTGCAACCCCGAAACTGAGTTTGTAACTGGTTTTTATTTGGACAACACATGGCGCAGCCTTTTATGGTCCGCCCTCTATGCTATGGCTTTGTATTCGTTAAGCATTGCTGATAACAGCAACAAATGATATTTTGATATCTTTATGAAATAAATTTATTACATAGCGAAAATATTAGGAACAAAATAAATTATTTTTGCTGGTTCAAGAATTTGTTATCCTATAAAAACTTTTTATCGTAAACTATTTTTTGGCTTGAAATCTAAAAAATCTGGGTTTAAAAATAATAAAAGGTTTAGTCGTGTGCGAGATATTCCCTACAAATTTTGTGCAGTCCAATTTGAAAATATACTGATGAATGATTAATATTCGAGCGACATTAAAATATATCACAAAATTTGTACTTGATCACGTGCAGCTCCACCTGAATTTTGCAGTACACGATTTCATCTTGAACAACCTCCATTATTAATAATTATAATTAATAAATGTTGTGAGTTTTTAAAAGATAATTCGTCCACTTTTGTGTACTATTTGGAATGATTGAAGTGTACTTCCAAATGACATCATATATAGTTTCGTTATATGTGATAAGAATAAATAACTAAAAAGAATTTAAATTAAATATACAAAAATAAATGTTTTTTTCTGAAATTTAATATTCATTCTTTAATAATTTGCTGTTGGGATTCAATTTTTTCTAGAATTTTGGTCATGATTTAGGAATTTATTTCCTTTCATAAGGAAATGCCCATTCGAATGGGCATGGTAAATTACTTTTTTCATGATTTTAACACTTTTTACATAGCAGTATAAAATTATTGGTCAACGTCAAAAATTATTTTTTTTTTAAATGTCGTACCAATTTAAAATGCCCATTTAACACTATACAAAAATACATATCGACTATAATACTTTCAATAAAACGCTGTAACTTATTTTCTCTGTCTGCGAGTCCTACAACCTTTGTTCTTATCCTTTATGATTCTGTGAATAATTCACCACGCTCTTTAGTGGTCTTACCTTTTATTGTCACAATACGAAGAGTGGCTTATGGGCCCCTTCTGGTTTCCGTTTATTGTTATTGATGTTGTTATCAGTTGCAATTATTTTTTTGATTTACTTATTCCACCGAACCATCTCTTTTGCTCTCGTGTTTTTATACCCGCTACCCATAGGGTAGAAGGGTATTATGACTTAGTGCCAACAGAAAATGTATGTAACAGGCAGAAGGAGGCATCTCCGACCCCATAGGGTATATATATTCTTGATGAGCATCAACAGCCGAGATGATATAGCCATGTCCGTCTGTCCGTCTGTCCGTCTGTCCGTCTGTCTGTCCGTATGAACACCTGGATCTCAGAGACTATAAGACATAGAGACACCAAATTTGGCAAAAAGTTTCCTTCATACCCTACGCAGATCAAGTTTATTTCAAAAGTTGGATGCCACGCCCCCTTCGCCCACAATAAGCATTAATCTAGAAAAAGTCAAGTTTTTTTTTTAGTAAATCGCGTATAACTCCAAAAGTTCTTGGTGTAATGATGTAATTTGGTAGCCCATCTGCGCTTGACACTCTTAATATACCCTGTAATTTTGGTACAAATCGGATAAGTAGAACAAAAGTTATTCGTTAAATTATTTATCAAAATTTTAGTGCCCAGTGCATATGGACGTATTAAGTGTGTGAATGACCTAGAGATATCAAATTTGGTGACAGTATTCGTGTAGGTCTTACGCAGATCAAGTTTGTTTTAGATTTTTGCCACGCCCCTTTCCGCCCCCAGAAACTGTAAAAGCCGTAATAATAGACCTAGAGCATTGAATTTTGGTATGCATAATAACAATTATATTCTCAATAATTCCTGTGAATTTGGTTGAGATCGAGTGAAAAACAAGGAAGTTATTGAAGAATCAAGTTTATATGTAAAATTCAGTTGCAGCTGCTCGCGCTTTGTTTGTTTGGTTGACAGAGTGACCATAACGGTGTTGTAGATTTTTATTCGCTATTTTCAAATATATACAAACAAAACACAAAATTCAGTATATTTTTGGTACATTTCTTGTTAAAATACCATTAAAATTTTTTTTTTCTCTCGAAATGGGTTGCGGGTATCATACGGTCGAGCACTCTCGACTGTAGCTTTCTCACTTGTTTATTGTTCTTTTGGTAACAATTTTCTCGCGTTCTCGAATTGCGAGTAGGGAAGTGTAAGGGGAGCATTGTCAAGGACAACTCGATTGTGGTTTGGCTGACTGATAGGCAGGCAGTCATGTATGTACATAGGTTCAGGCAGCCTCGCTCATATAATGAGGGCAGTGCTTAGCTTGTCTGATGCTTCAAGGGTGATACAGAGTAAGCATTTTACATTATTGACAGTTGTTGTGAAATAATCTGATTTAAAATGTTAAATGTTGTCGTCGTTGCGTTAGTTTTTGTCCCTGGTTTTGTGGAGGCAATTGGTCGATGAGTTGTCGACCATATTTGCCTGCCGTTGAAAATCATTGTTGTTGTCTTCTTGGCTGTTATCTTGCTCCACATTTTTGGCAAGATTGCCACAGAATGGCTGTGAATTTCAGTTGCAATTTCCTGTGGTTGCTTCCATTGTTTTGTGCCCTTACCCACTTGAGCGTATAATGAAAGTTAAACGTCGGTCAAATGAGCAGGAGCGTAAATAGGCTCAAAAAGTCGAAATGTCAGTCCTACTTTCAGGTAAATTTCACAACATCCTTGATTGTTTTATAATTAAAAGCAATTCCTCAAAATATGACATGAATAAAAAGGACGGTAAATTGAATTCAATTCAATTGGCCATATTATTGGTATACATATTTTAAGTATATATAGTATTATAAGGTATATTCGTTCCCTTACCAATAAATCTAGGTAAACAATACAATTGAATAATTGAAAGGCAATTAGAAAGCCAATTCTCTAGTAGAACTGTTTATGTTCGTGTTGCGTTAAAAGTTAAGTTGTCGACGTAACGTGTTTGCGAGTGTTCAACGTAATCACGCTGCAACGTAATCTCACATAAGGTGTTGTCTAATGTCACGTAAGCTCATTTATCACATTTAGTTCACTGTCATGGAGGTGCGTCCACCTCCTTCTTCATACCCTGTTATCTTTAATTTCCCATTGCTCCCTCGTTCAGTTCAGCAAGTGCATTTGCTCTACACATTTCAGCATTGCAGTTGGAGTATTCCTAAGCACACACACACACACACACACACACACGCACACACCCACACACCCATGCAAATACATTCGTGTATAATCAAATTCAATTGCTCATTCAAAACATTAAACTGTTTATTTTTGGATGGGCGACAGACGGCGGAAGGGTAGAAGGGGCAAGTGGCAGCGGCGGGGTCCTGGACGGATTGGCGTTGACGTCGGCTCAAGTGGCAAAGGCACTTCATCATGCCGCCTAATCATTTGACCCACTTGAGAGTTGTGCAAATACTTTTTACGTTGTCACCACCCACTCATCACAGCACACAGCAGCCATCCCGCTCCCACCTATTCTCTCCCCTCCTCCCCACCTCCCCTACAGTTTGGCTGTCTTGTTCTTCGCATGCAATCAGTTCGCTGCTCTCCACTCCTCCAACCCAGTCTGATATTGAGGGACAGACGGAGAGAGAGAGAGAGAGGGAGCGGAAGAGGGAGAGGGAGAGGCACACATGAGCCGTTCTAATCCTTTCAACAGTCGACTTGGAGTCGTGAAGCAGTTTTGCATGCATGCAGCAATCATAGAGTTAAGCAGGGGCATGGAGGGGGAATGGGGGAGAGAGTAAAGCCTGGATGCCAGCAGCAGTGAAGACAAGGAATTTGGAAAATCTCAGCTCAGTGTCAGGTTGCACGTTGAAAATTTGTCGTCATCGTGTCTCGTACACAAAAACGGCGTTAAGCATAGAATTTTACCGAGCAGCCAAGGCAAAGAAAACGAAAGGAAGACAGGAAAGGAAAGGAAATGAAAGGACAGGCAGAAAACGGAACAAGAAGAGACAGCAGAGGCGACACAAGAGAGAGAGGCGCTTAAATGGTGGCTGATATAGGCGGATGCTGAAAGATGGCTGGGCAGAAGCAAAGACAAACACGTCAGGACGCGCCTTGGCTGCGACGCAAGGATAAGGCGCAAAATAATAAATTATATTTGCGTGATTTGTGTTTAGATGTGGTTTTTGTTCCTCTTCACGTTGCTCCTCGTTGCATACATATTTTGTAATACTTCAAAATGTAAAGCATAAATTTGGAATTTAACTTGTGGCTCGCTGCCCTGGCTGTTCTCTGTTCTCAGCTCCGTTCTCGTGCCGTCTTTGTCTTTGTCTTGTGTTTTGTTTTATGTTTTCCCCGTTAGTGTTAACGCTGCCCTAATGTTCAACATTTCATTTGCCAAGAGCTCGTCAGCTACTCTGCTCTCTCGTTCTCGCTCTCGCTCTCGCTCCCGCCTTTGCTCTCTCCTTTCGAAGACGCGTGGTATCTGGAATGCTGCGCAGAGAGCATCGACAGGGCGTGCAGTTAAGAGGCATGGAGCTCGGGCGGTCTCTCTTCGCTGCCACAGGGTTGCCGACATTGGCCAAATGTGCATTAAAGTTGATACAAACTTTTCCAAATGGAACGAAAATACATTACAATGCTGACTCGCAAATATTTTTGATTCTGCACAGTTTCTTTCTATCCTTCCTTACTTGCAATGTTTGTAATTTTTCTCACACACTTATCACCTGAATGAACCCAATCCTACACACACATACATACATATACATATATATACGAGTGGAGTAAATCAAAACAGCATTAGTTGCGCTTTGGCTACTTGAGGGGGCTTATATGCACCTTGGTATGACGACCCTGCAGCAGTTGACAGTTTGCAGTTTAAAAATCGAACCCGCTCAAGGAAAAATTGGCAAAGTCCGTGTGCAAATAGAAACCGTCCCCTCTATTCGCAGTTCACCGAATCAGTCCAATCTACTGTCGGACTTCGCCTCGACCCTCTCTAAACTTTAATCGCGTGTCTGGGTGTAAATGGTTTATCAAGATCCAACATTTCGCACAAACTTCAAGTGTCCAATCCCAGAAAACTATTATAAGTGAGAGTTTAAGTTATTGTAAGATTATATTATCTATGGGGATTAATTTGAAATCTAAAGTGAAAGAAAATTAAGAAACTCTCTCGTTGATAACGTTCGACTAGAAGATACCCTCTGGCCACTGGTTTGTTAACCACAAATACGCATTCCAACATGTCCCTTGATCAGCGTATTAAACAACATACATATTTGTCAATTTGTTTTAAGTACATAACAAACATTTTGTCAAAACTAAAACACCCATTTTGTGCACTTTCAATGGCCACACAATATAAAAAATTGGCTCGGATTGTCAAGCAGATGCAGCAGCAACCCCTGAACCCGGAGTTCGCAATCCGAACCCGAAAAACGAATTCGAAGTCTCGTACCCCGCACATTGTAACCGCATCGCTAACAACTCTACAATTATGAGGATGCGTGCATGATTGTGTGTGGTTGTGTTTATGTGTGCAATGCCAATGACATTTCCTCTCATCCCTCACGCTCTCACATTATTCAAGTTCTTTCACATATTTTTTTGGCAAACTGCAACTATTTGGGAAGCACCTCGACAGGCCTGGAAAGAGTAGACAGTGATTGTTATTGTTGTCGATCCATTCCAATTATTAGATGTTGATACTTTTGCAATTTTTATAAACATTTTTTGTATTTTTATGTATTGATGTTATAGAAAATCTTATAGATTTCTTCGGTTGTTATTTGTTTTAAAAAAAATGTTCTCATCGCAACCAAGAGGAAGATTTCATCTCGGAACAGCGAAAGATTGGGATAAAAATAGCTAGGTGGTAAACGCGAATTTGATCACGCTGGAGATCGATTCTTAACTTGAAATTGTAAAGCCTTCATTATGCTAAATACTCCTAAGCACCTGCGACCAGCAACAACAGGTGTGCCCCTTTCAAAGGGCCGTCAAAGGCAGCAGGGCCATGAGAATTTGGAGTAGCAGGGGCTGGAGTGAAGAGATTTCGAATTTGGCCCATACATTGTTAGTGACTTTTGGTGCTTGGATGGAATCAATACAAAGTACGACATTTTATTTATTAGGAGCAGTTGAAAAAAATGGTGAAATGTTGAGCGTGAATGCAGCTAGAGCAGAGGGGCGGAGGGGGACGTTGTGACGTCGGAAATGCCGACAAAGGCGTGCACGGCAAACTCAAGCTGAACAACAAAAACAAAAATAAAGCCGGCAAAGCAGAAAAATGTCCAGACAAAAAGCAAAGAGCAAAGAGCGCGCACACACTTCCAGTTGAGAGAGATGAGCTGAGAGCAGCGAAGGGATGGATAAGGGTGAGAGCGAAAGCGAATGTGAATGCGAATGCGAATGCGAATGCGAATGCGCTCACTGGAAGCAGTTTACAATTGGATTTATTTCGCTGTTGGCTTGCTTCCATTATTGTATAGTTAGTTTGCGAGCATTTATCGTTGACATCGGACGTGCGTCGTGGAAAGCGCCTTCAATTCGATATTTGCTGAATGGCAACGAGCGACGCGCTGCGCTGCAAGTAAGTCTCAAACGGGACAGTGCATTTTCATCAAAATTGTTTGCGTTCCAAGTCAATTGTGTTAAGCGAAAGCCGTTGACAGTTCCGAAGTGCCGTGCGGAGTCACTGAAAAGTTTAGCATCGGCGGGCCTCACATGCCCAACGAATACGAGGCACAACAAGGCAAACATCGATAATTGCTGCTCTCTCTCTGTGTGATTGTCTTTCTGGGTGTCTTTGTGTGTTAAGTGGAAATCCAAATCAGTTTCATTTGAGGCATATCAAGCTTCACATAAATGTGGTTTCAATTCGAAGTTAACAGCATCAACTGATCAATCAACAACAACAAAAACCTATTGGAGTACTGTTGTGTCGCGCCGCGTCGAGATTCCCGTCGTCATCGCTGCCCCAGCTGCTGTCGTCGCCGTCGTTGCGGTCGCAGTCGCTGTCGCCGTCGCAGTCGCCATCGACGTTGGTGCTGCTTGTTGTGCGCGCAATTTCCGGTTTCCGTTTCCGCCGTGGGGTATTTGAGTTTGCACCGAAAAGCCCTAGCACCAAATAGTCCCTGGCCACAAAATTAGTCAACGCGAGAAATACTTGAAACAAATAATATGAAAAAGTGTTAAAATATCATCAATCTTGAAAAAGTGAGGATTTCCTCCTCCTCCTCCTGCTCCGAAGAGAAGTGCAGTTCCCGAAACTGGCGCGTTTTTAGTATTCGTTAATTAATCATTGCACTTGTTAAACAACACTCAAGAGTCTTGTTCACCTGGCGGCCGCTTCTCATTTTTGCACGGTTACCAATAAAGCACAGTGGAGTCTAAAACAGATCAGCTATCCGACAACAAATCTATAAAAGTGAGTGACAATCCATACTGCAATTATTATAAGAATAATTTTATATTTTATTGGCGTTTGGCATATCAAATCACTCTTAGAAACCCATTATTGTACTTTGCCAATACAATTTAGCAATTATTTCAAATTTATTGTAATAATTGGTAATTTAAATAAATCGTTTGGCCAGAAAATGAAGTTATTTATGGTTATTATTACAATATACCAAAATAAGAGTAAACAAATATTAATAGTTATTAAGAAATATAAATATCAAATGAAAATACAAATATTATTGTTTTATAAGCAATTTAAGAACATGGTTCTTAATTCGATAATTTGCTTTGTGGGGTTCATAAATAAATCAAATTTCATAATTTTTAATCTAGAATTGTTTTGGCATTTTTTCTTGATTTAAGAATTTACTTTTTTGTTCCAATTTGACATCATTTGAGCATTTATTCTCGATTTTAGTACATTTGATCCATGTCAACAGCAGAGGCAGCCGTTAATCGTCGAGAGTTCTATGAAATATCAAGTTTGGTGACAATTTCACGAATTATCTATTGTAAATATGTATTACTACTAAAATACTATATAATACTCTAGAATTGCTTAAGTATTTGTTTGGAAACCTCACACTTAATGACGGCAAAGTCACTTGGGTGAGAGTTACAACCTCTTAGTCGGAAAGTACAAGGCTCAAATTCTGCATGGGGCTTTAGAAAATTTGTTATTTTGAAATTAACATTATTGTGTAAAAATACAATACACAATTGCTAATAACATAACATTACATATGTGTGAACTAACAGTTCTGCATTAAAATATCTGGGCGATCTTCAGCAGTGGTCCACGGGTTAAAGCCAGCATGTGATAACAAAAGCTGAGAACGTTTTTGTATTTAAATGCGAATGAGTTATTTTCATATAAGCACCGGTTGGCTGCTGCGGGGGTTACATATGTGTAGTTTTGTGTAAGCAGCAATGTAATTTATTATTTTTTCAGTAAAATAGTTCGGTGAGCTTTATTTTGTCTTCGAAGTCGTCTCTATCAGCGAAGGCTAATAATTAAATTATCTAAGGGTTAGCGCAGACGTTAAGGAAGTCGGTTTGATCCAATTTTTGTAATGGAAGCGTAAAGTAATTATATTCTTGATCCAAGACAATATAATCATGTCTGTCTGGATTTTGTCTACCCTCTCAAAACGAAAATAGCTAAAATGAGATCAATTTTAAAGCTATAAAAAATAAGTTTTTCAAGAAACAATTTATAGGCATCAGTTGCAGTTGCTTAGTTTGTTTTGTTGACAGTCTGACAGGAAGCGAGTATCTCACAGTCGACTGTTGACTCTAACATTCTTACTAGTTTTTTTGGTATATCACAAATGCAAGTGTTTTGTATTCTCCTAAAATGGGTTCCTGTTAATTACCAGATGTCGACTGTAATTATTTACATATATCCGCTACCCATAGGGTAGAAGGGTATTATAATTAAGTGATATCAACAAATCTATGTAACAGGCAGAATGAGGCATATCCGAACCCATAAGGTATACATATTCTTGATCAGTGCTAACAGCCGAGAAGATATAGCCATGTCCGTCTGTCTGTCAGTATGTACATCTAGATCTCAGAGACTTTAAGACCTAGATATATCAAACTTGTTGACAGTACTCATGTATGTCTTTCGCAGATCAATTTTGTTTCAGATTTTTGCCTTTCCGGTAAGATGAACGCGCGTTGTTTGTTTAGTCGACAGTGTGACTTTATTGCGAATTGCCTCTAATACATACACCAAAAACAAATTGCGTTATATTTGTTTGGTATATTTTGCATTCAAATATCATATCAGTTTTTTGTATTCTTTCGAAATGGGTAGCGGGTATATTACGGTCGAGCACTCACGATTGTGGCTTTCTTATTTGTTTTCTTCTATCTTCGTTGTCGGTGATTCAAAAGTCAGATGCACCTTCTTAACTTGTGGGGTATCGCACAGAAAAAACAACAGCTGAAATAACATTTGTACAGACAAGTAATAAAATGCCAGGTACTAGCAAAGTTTTCGCGCGCCAAAAAGCAGGCAGCAAAAAGCAAAGGGTGCGAGCGAAGGCGAGAGGCGCACATAGGGAGCTGGAGAGAGAGAGAGAGAGAGAGAGAGAGTGGTGGAGAGGAGGTGCGAAATGTTTATGTGGCACATAAAACTAGCACGACCGTGTCGCATTGTTGGCGCAACCATTGCCCCAAAGGGGAGCAGCCATTTTTATTTTATGAGCTTTTATTATGATATTTGCCTTTGCTTTTTGTTGTGTCTCACCTTATTGTCAGCTCCCAGTTGGCCGTGCCCTCGCTGCCCTGCTTGTAGTAAACAATAATCATAATAATCGTAATCACACTCTCACTCGAATTCGCACTCATTCCCATTCTCCGTCCCATGCACCGCCGCACTCAACGTGAAAAAATTGGAAAATGCGAGGAACGAAGAGTGGGAAAAGTGGTGTCCATTTGCTCATTTCATGTCGTCCTTTTGTCTGTGCTCTGTTGTCTACAGTCTGCTGTCTGCTGGCTGTTTTTAGGCGCTTTCGCACGCTTGTTCACACCAAGTAAACCAATGGCCAGGTGGCACTCACTACACACATTACACATTCACATTACACATGCACACACACATTCAGATTCACATGCACTTCTGCTGTTCTACATTGTGCACAATTGAATGCATACTTTCAAGCATTCGAGCGTTTAACGTGCATTTCTTTGGACGCTCACGCTTATAGAATTAGAAAGCGCGCGATGTTTTTGCTTTCATCACTACGCAATTTATTTGTCGCACTTTTTGGCCTATGGCCACGTTTTTCGAGCCTGTGATTTGTGTTTTTGGAAACAAAAGAAGTACCGATTCATTTATATTATTATTTCACACGGCAACGCTCTGCATAGTTGCATGGACATAAATAAAAAGTCAACTTCCCATTTCTTAGGCATAATATTTATGACGCGCTTTTAATATTTTCCGAAACAAATTTAAATTAAATGAAATTTAGCAAAATTCGTTTAAGAATTCTAAAGTTGAGGATATGCAAATATACATATTTATTATTTCTAATTAGTGGCATCACTTTGACGCTTTTAAAATTCTTTTTAGATTTGAATTTCATTAGACCTTAGCAACTAATTGACCTTAATTCCTTTAATCAATATTATTTGTGCTCGTGATGCTGATGATAAATACCCAATAAACGCACAACACCTTAACCTGCACACAAAGTCAGTGCGAATGATTGGGCTTTCGTTCTTGGCATAATTTGATTGTATCGAACTCGACCAAAATGCCTTATTAGATTAATTACAGACAACATAAGGACAAGAATAAGCGCCTGAAGCAGCTTATTTTGGACAATTGCAGACTTTGTAGGCGATTGAGCTTATTACAAACACTCCCAAACTCAATATTTAACGAGTGCAATATTATATTATCCTAAGTTAGATAAAATTATTTATGTTTTAAGTAATAGACTCTACTTGTTATGAACCAAACATATGTGTGTAACATGATAGAATCGTGATTAATAGATTATTACTAAATCATTGTGTAATCCAATAGAATAATATTCGGCATTTTACTGATTGTGTTTTCGTATTGTATTTTCGATCCTGTTTCCTATTAATTTTTACTGTTTAAGTTTGTTATTATCTGTTACAAGCGCTCCAAGGTATATGATTGGCGTGACATATAAAGATGTCTGCCCTGGATTTTAAAAGTATCAAGCGTCAGCACTTTTGGTAGATTTTTATGCTCGCCACCTACAAATAGCGAAGATGAGTGCTAAGCGAAAATCTTATAAGAGGTAAAGTGAATATTATCTCGATCAGTGTCAACAGCCGAGACTAGCCGTTTGTTCATATAAACACATAGATATCAGAAACTAAAAGTTGGACTTATCAATATTGTTTACCATATAATTTTTGTTTTAAATGTTGGTTAAGTAATAATAATTGCAGTCCAAATACATCCTGATCATTTGGTTTGATGAAAATATTAGCAGTTATTCAACAATAAATTATATTTGCAGGAGCTCGCGCTTAGTTGGTTTTGTTCGCAATGTAACTGTATATGGTATATTTTGAAAGTATACTTACATGCTTCTTGGTATATACTTCTTAGTATATTTTTGGTATATCACATAGGTGTTATATATAGTATTCTCTTCCAATATTTTTGATAGTTTTCTATGTCAAAAGCTGTAAGTGAATAAAGAATCATTATTAATAGTGTTGTTGTTTGTGAAAGTGATACGAAAATTGGAAAATCTTCGGGTTGCCTTCGTTAGCCTGGCCCAATACATATGTCAGCATTAAAAAATCACGAAATTCACAAAAGTTACCTTCAAAATCTCGGTGGCAGCTGCGGAATGCTCGTTCACACCCACACAAGCTTAAACCCACGCGAAGACAGCTTTTGACAGTGACTTATTGTAGCTGCCATTGTGTGTATTCTTAGTGCGGGAATTTTCGATGGTGAATGGGGTTGTGCATAAATTTAATCACAAGAAACTTAATTTCAACAAATATTCGAACAAATTCTTAGACTCATAATTTTGTTAAGAAAGGATGCGTACGTCCTTCTAACATCAAACCTAAAAAACATTGGAGGATGTGGCACATACCAATAAATTAGCATTTTAACTGAGGTTTCTAATTAAGACACATGTTGAGATGGCCGGATTATATAATTAAATCGGCTCTAATAAATAAACGTGGTGTGAATAAATTCGGAGGCAGAAACTTGACAGCCATCAATGTTAGATAACCACCATTTAGTATGTGAATACAACTTGGCAATTATTTTAATTGTTCTTCTGAATAATTAAGTGAAATCTCTTTTTTTTTCAAAATATATTTATTTATAATTAAATGTTAATAATTTTTTTGATTTACACATGAATTAATGAAGTTGATCTTCGGTATTGCACAACAGAGCAACAGAAGCAACAGTCAATATATCAAGATCAAGATCAAGAAATATTTTGTAATATAAACGATTGTCTCACCAGCTCACTTCAATTTGGTATAGTAGTGGCATTATCAGGATATTTAAGCGATATTGCCGATTGCCTCTATCCTTACGCTTACAGCCAAACACAGTCATTTACATACATACGTTCGCACATTTACAATGCAAAAACGTTTCGCTCTTAGCTACAATTGCGCCTGCTTTGCAGCCAAAAAATGCCAATTTAAAATGCGTCGGCATGTCAAACATCCACAAGCATACACAAAAACTCCCACAGATACACACGCACTTTGAGGGCGCTGTTGTAGACAGGCGCATGGGATTTAAGTGCGATGAAAATCGATAAATGAGATACATGAGCATGAGCATGTGTGTGTGTGTGTGTGAAAGTGGGTGTGCTTACCGATGGCTAAGCTTTTACTATAGCTGTATATTTTACTATGCAAGTGCCATAGACGAGTTTGGCAAGAGGACAATAGTGGGAAAAGAGAATGGATTCGAAGACAGAGAAGAAGTGTGAGAGTCGGCAACAAATAGCTTAATAGAAAATAGCGCAAAAACCTCACTCCGCAGCTGCAATATAAAGAAAGCTCGAGTATAGAGATTGCGAAGGGTAACTTAGAGAACAAAAAAAAAGGAGATGGTGGGGGCGAAGTCACATAACGATGCTGGCGAAAATATCCTATCACGTATCGCGCTCAAAAAATCGGCAAGCACATTGCTATGTCCTCTGGACCATTTGTTGTATCTGCGACAGCTGTTGTGGAAGGGTTTCAACATGCACCTCGATGTACGGACGGGTCATCTCATTGGGTGTTTCTTATCGCACTCTTATAGCATGTGGTGTGCTCCATTAGTCAAATACGAATTTTTATAGCAGCCCTTTTTGTACACCCACTTAAGGCAACGATAAGTCCCTGCTTCTCAGAAGCTAGGCCATTGCACATCTCAATGTCTCAGAGAAAGTTCTTCAAACTCATTTTCGGAATTTTTTCAAGTATCAGCGAATTTACTCTCTTCAATTTTAAAATTACAAAAAAATATATTTTCTCTGCACATTTTAATTTAAAAGCATTTTAATATTGCTGGAGCTGTTAGATTGCGATCTGCAGGATGCGTCACACAAAAACCCACATAAATGAATAACATTGGCTATACCTCGACGATCTCCCTTCACCACCAACACACCAATCGCGCATCCTCCGTTTTCTGTATGCTCCTTTTCACCTTCTGCTCCTTCGCGCACAGAAGTAGGCAATAAACATCGTGTTTGTGTATATGGTACAAACATTTTAACGTATTTTTATTGCGTATGCAACGGGGGTGGTGTATGTGTGTGTGTGTGTGTTTGGGCATGTCGACAGGCTCATTGCTGAATTTATGAAAATTTTTGCCTTCTGATATGGGAAGCGGCTGCTGGGTCTGGAGGTTAGGCAAAAAAACATTAGCACCCAATAGAGTTTAATGCGTGCGTGTAGTCGACAATGCTGTGTGTGTATGTGTGTGTGGGGCTGTGAAATGAAATGGTATGGGTGCGTCTGACTGTATGTGTGTGTGTGTGTGTGAATAACCCTCAGCCGATGTATATCCTGTCAGCATGTGGCCCCAGCTGTTGGAATGTTGATACTGGCGGCAACTTCTGCCTAATATGAACGTTCCCAATGCCGACGACGTCGTCACCGTCGTCGCCGTCGCCAACGGCATTCCATCGCCAATTTGCGGCTTAACATCTCTGAATTATTGAGGCGTATTTTGGGGTCGCAGACTCTCCGACCATTGAGGTCCTGGAGGTTCAACACTCCGCATTCGCCTCTCTGTCGACTGTGTGTTCAATGCAAATTTAGGCTTTTATGAAAATGAGTTTAGCGGTTTTTGGGAACGTAGTTGTACAATTTTTGTAATTAATTATTCGATACCTCTTAGCAGTTTGTTGGCACTTTCTGAGCTCGTCAGTAGTTCACCTTCTGGCAATTTTCATGCGCCCATGATAGTGTCCCTTTACAAGTATGACATAGTTCAGATTTTTGATAATCGTTTTTTTTATTAATAATTAATTATAATAATGCTAAACACAATTACATGTAGAATTTAATATTTTTTGTATAAACAACATTAATTCCACCAAAATTTCACAAAATATATCATTTTTGTCTTGGTCGTGAATTGTTCCTAATATTTGTGTGTGTTCTTAACGATTTTCACATTGTATATCCGTATATTTAAAATGTCCCTTATACAAAAATTTCATGTCGCCCTACGTTTATTTAAAATTTCCGTCTGGTCAAGAGGAGGCTTTCTATGGCGATCTTATACCGTCAACTGTATGACAACGCTTGCAGCTAATCAAGCAAAAGTGGTTCCAATCTTGCTTTTGACGGTTCAAACTATGTATTTAACTTTGAAATATCCATAACACAAGAACACGCTTTTAAAAATACATATAACATAACACAAATTTGGTTAACAAGATTGCAAAACATTTCTAAAACATTTTAACGCCGACCACACTCAACTGTATTTTTTGTACTCTCTTATAATAAAATTTATAAAAATATATTGGTTTTATATTGATAATTGTAATACAATTTTTTTAAAATTTGTTTTTTTTTTTATTAACTAATTCAATTGCATTATCAATTAATATCATATGTTTTCTCTTCTTTTAATTTCACATTCTATTTTTAATTAGCTGTATAAAAGCAATCAACTTTACTTTTATACGCCGTTTTTAAATAGACTTGTTAGCTTTTGAAACAAGTTTATGAATTGGGTCCAAATCGATCCTGCGTAACAGGATTCATCTCCTCCCATAAAGTATATAAACTCTGACTAAGGTTCAACAGCCGAGTCGATGTCCATCTGTCCGCCTGTCTTTCCCTAGGAACGTCCTACCCATAAAAAAGAGAAACATCTGATTTTCTGCATATGTTTCTGTAGGTCGCTAATTTGAATGAATTATTACATATATTACAATTATGTTGCAGTATTTTTATATTTACATGTCAAATTAAACAATTGTGAACAGGTCTCCTAAAATCAGCCCGTGAATGTAGCTTTCTCAGTTGCTCATCTTTTTTCTGTGCTTTATCGCTATACAAAAATAAGTACATAAGTACATATTTATTGTGCTTTTTGTTATTCTGTTTTTTCGTAATGCCGTACGTATCCTATCGACCGAGCGACCTCTGTGACTCTTGATGTTCCAGAATAAAGCCAGTAGAGAGAAGTGCCAGGACAGCGTCACAAATCTTACTTGATGATGCCACGGCAAATACTTTAATTTATGCAATAATCCTATTACAAAACAGCAACACCGTGAACAAGGAACATAGAACAGAAGCTGAAATAAGACGAGGAAAAGGTAAACACAAAATAAAACAAGAAATAACGGTTTAGTTAATAGTGCTCGACTACGAGACACCCAGTGCTCTCAGTTAGCCTTAAACAATTTCACCCGAATGCTTGGCTGTAACTAGTTGTGTACCAACTACGCATCGTTGAGAACGCAGGATAATCTCAGATCTAACATTCGCGACAAGACAAAAATTTTAATTGTCTCAATTGAATACAAATGTCTCTAAGAGTATATTTTTGTAATTTATAGAAAATACATTACATTACATTACAATTATTTGATTTAACAAATAACAATTTTAAGCATAAATTCGATAATTAATTTGTTATAATTAACACATATTGCATTTTTATGTAAATATAAACTTTTCAACTCCATCGTTTGCGAGGTTGAAGGACTTGGGGAGAATAGAGCGAACAATGCAATTGGTCTTTGACATGATTTTTCTTACTCTTTGTCCGGCTTTCTAAGCATTTTATTTATTTTGCTTTCATTTTCTTGGTACGTTGGAACGTCGAAGAAAGCCATCCCATAAAACCTGCGCAATTCCTTTCGCTCATTCCCGATGCGATTCATTTACATTTTCTGTGCGTTTTGCCTTTGAGTTCTGGTATTTTTTGTTCCTTACATTTCCATTTTGTATGTCTTGGCTCTGCTATTTGCCGCATCTTTGTGTCTTAGCAGCAATTCCATTTATTTTAATTTCTGCTTTCAACACAAAAAATTACCAATTCAATTTTATGACTTTATTCTACGCCCCTGCCACGTGGCACAATTCTCAAAGCCGATGATGGAGATCTGCCCGCATGATGCACGTTTAATTGAAGTCAACTTTGCTAAATTGGTGGAAATAAAATGGTAGGCAAACATTGTTGTGAGATGTTCACATTGGTGTCAGACACGACTGGATAAAGATATAAGAATGATTCTGAAATGTATAGTTACATCCAGAAAAACGCACTTCTATCTTATAAATTCTACATATTATTGATCAGCATATAAAACTCAATTCCACGAGTCGACCAGTTACCCTATAGTGGAGCACAGTCGACCATTTTTACTTAGTTTTATATAATACACCTCCCCTCGTATTTTCTCTGTTTACAACTCGTCAATATGTCCTCGAATATCGCACTATGCAAATCCTTTAAATAAAGTTGTTATTGTATTGGGAACTTTGACGGGTGGCAGATTAGCAACTCAACTGCTTGTTTCTTGGTTGAAATTGAAAATCAGCTTAAGTCGATGCCGGTGTAAATGGAATGGTAATATTAAAAGAAAATCTGCCACCGGACAGTTAATCGGATAAAGTATCTAGGCTTTTTCACTGAGTAGAACAAAATTATACGCAAATCTTAAGCCATTTAAATTGTCAGAAAATAATAGTTGATAAGGAACGTAACGAAGTGGAGAAATGATAATAGAACTTGCATTCAGATTGATGTCGAGTGAAGCGACTCTAGTTGATCATGCCGGTTTTGGTTATATTCAACAACCTTGTGTTTTGTAAAGTTTATTGATGTTCTTCGTTGACAGGACCACGAAAACACCTGGTCTTCTTCCTTTTGAAGTCTTCGCAGAAGTTGGGAAAGCTCACAATATTTTTTCAATTTGGTTTTAGCCGAAGACATTCGATTGATGCAGTTAGTATAAACTCGATGAGACTTAATTTTAAATTAATATAAAGTTGAAAATATACTTATTGTTTTCAAATCAACGCACAATTTTATAGCCTTATTTACATTATGTTTTTTGTCTTTTCGTCTACAGACGAAACACTGTAAAAAGAGGGCGTTTAAAAAGATTAAATACTTACAATAAAGAGAGATGTGATTATTTATTTACATATGCATGTAGAGAACACCTTAAAATCCATCGTTCTACATTCTAATCTTCAGCAAATATCCTTTGTAATTTTTGTTCAAAAATAAGGGGCGTTAAGGAAGTAAAAATCTTTATTTATTCTGATGGTCGTATTACTTTAAATTCCCTTTAACTGTTACGGAATACTTTACACTATTACTCGTTTCGTTCACATTCAATGATAACAGGGTATATCAAGAATAATATAAAAACCGGAGTTCAATATGGCAATGCCTGCCAATAAAGATACTCTCAGCTTATGGTTTGGAACCAGGGGCACAAAGACGGAGACGGGAATGCCCATAAAAAGAAAATACTACCAGTGAACGGAGCTATAAACATTTCATGAAGACGCAACAAACAAAAAATGCGTGGCGAGGCATAAAAACTTAAGTAACAAGAAAGTTGCTGCCTTTATCAAGGATGAACTGCAGTAAAATTGAAGCTTGGTAATAAAAGCTCAAAGGAGGAGACGTTCAAACCTATATACAGCACATATATAGCATAAATGTTTACAAAATAGGTACGATAGCAATAAGTTTAGAATGCTCGAAGAAGAGATATTCTCTGTAACATATATGTTAATCAAATTATTTTTGACAAAATGATTGATTATACGTACATATTACGTATACGTATTTAAGTTGTTGAATACTACATATGTAATAATCTCTGATATGTATGAAAAAAATGGTATAACAAACTAATTATAATTTGGTCACTTTTATTTGTGTTTTATTTTCTCTTTTGTGAATTCAAGCTGTCTGGTTGTCTACACGTGCATTAGCGAAATAATTATCAAATATTGAACCTTCTGTCTTTATTCATTATAAATACAGGCTCGATTTACAGCAGGTTTTGGGCCCAGTTCACAAAGATTATAAAATTTAATAGTTCAATTAATTAAAAAAAAAATTTGTTTTTTCGTTCGCTCAAATTAGTGAGCGAGACTTCAACGTACTATATTTGATGAACTGGTGCCAAGCTTTAAGAGATGGACAAAGGGTCGCATTTGTTACTAACTTTCCTATCTACATACATTTAATAGGTTGATTACGGCAATAAAAATATTGTCTTAAGATAGCTTCTTTTTAGCATTTGTTAAAAGTTGATTTTTAGACCATGAAATTAGAATTAGAAATGATAGCATTGATAGCAAGTAAGAAACTCATGAAATCACTTGTTAATAATGTTCATAAAAATAATACAAACAACAATTACAAAGGCAATAATGATAGCAAGCCTTATAATGGAAAATTAAAATCAAATAGAAAATGTCATCATTGTAAGAATGTTGGGCACTTTAAAAAAGATAAATTAAAAAGTGATAATTATTATATTAGCTGGAGAAAATCTATTCAATAATCAAGTATTAGCCTAAACTCATTTTAATGAAACCAATGTTCATTATTATTTTTTGGGGAACTGGAGAACGTTGGTTCGATACTTATTATTTTTTATGAGTAAAAGAAGTAAATGAAATAATTTTCTTGCAAAAACCAAAAGAGGTCGCAGCTGGAAGCAACAGCAACAAATAAAAATAAATTGATTGAAGCTTATCGTTGGCGAAGCTTCTTCGAAGGCAGCTAGTATAATATATATATATATATGTACATATATCTTTTGTATAGTAAACGGCTGTCGAGTATCTCACAGTCTCTTGTTTTTCCTGTTATGTTTCTCGGTACTCATGATTGACAATATTATGCACAAAGAGGAATGCTCTTTGGGAGCTTCATTGTATCCCGGATTCTCTATTTGCTATATTTTGACCCAAATTTAATTAGTTCATTGGAATGTTATGACTTTCAGGCACCACATAAAAATGTTTTTCCTAGCTCTTATATTAAGTATTATTGTTAATAACTGGGAGAAAAAAAGGATGAACACGCGAGTTATATTTGAGTAGGCCCCGGCCACGAATAAAGAAATACAGCGTTCGATTATCAAACAGAACTTTATTGTTGAAGCAACGAAACGGTTTCAATGAGGGCTGGTTTACAACTGCCTTCTTCTGAGCTGATCGTGATCTTATATTTGCAATGTTCAGAATAAGTCTATTGGTTTCTTGTTTATGTTTACATTATGGCTACTGGTTTGGGCTGCATTGGTTTTGTTATGTTTATCAATGCTTCTATTCGTAAGTGGTGAGTGTGATGTGATATGCTTATGTTTATAAAAGAGTTCTTAATTGGTTTCACATTAGAGTGGATTGCATCGTAAGCAGAATAGTTGAATATGCTTATGTTTATAAAAGAGTTCTTAATTGGTTTTACATTAGAGTGGATTGCATGCCTGGCTTTAGTGTTAATGTTGATAGTTTATAATTGGGTACTGGGGACGGAGGCGCAGCTATCAAAGGTATAACTCCTCCACCGTTAGAGTTTGAATTCTCCTGAATTCTGTTTAAATTAATATTGATATTTTTTCTTTTTAATTTAATATACAAATAAAATACAATTACTATTGTGATTATTGATATTGCTATTGCCATTCCATAACCAATTTTCTTTTGATATTTTAACTCTGTTATTTCTTTTAAGTTTTCGAAATTTTCCAATTTAAAATGCTCAATATTTAAAGTATTTTTATATGATTGATTTAACAATTGTGTTGGGTAAAAGTATCGATCATAAAACTCAATTTGCTCGTTTGAAAATGTTTCGGATAGAATTTTGATTTTACAATTTACAAATTGTATTAAATAGTTACCGTTTAATATTAGGTTTCTTTCGTCACAATTTTGATACAATTTTTCATTTTTACTGTTTCTGATTATTATGGTTTCTTCATCGATCTGTTCAATATTTTTTTTATTGTTAAATATAAACTTACAGTTATCGCTGAGTGTACAACTTTTGCTTAATTTTAGTTTCTTTAGGATGACATTTTCTTTGTATTCATATGTTTTGTTTTTAATTTGAGTAATTAGTGTGTTTTCTTGGTTTATCTGAATGTGCTTGGAATTTGGTATTGACGTTATTAATTTTATATCTGCTTTTACAAAGGTTTTTGGTAATTTTATTGCCATAACAATAGCATTGTTTCTATAACTGAGGATTCCCATTCTGATAAGTTTGATTTTATAGAAGTCTATTTGGAATTTATCTATTTCTTCTTTTGTTAAAAGTTCTGGTAAAAATATGTTATTTTAGTAAACAAAATTATTCTTCTAGTTGTAATGGTCTCTTGATATTACAAGCATGAATATTCTCCAACTTGGCGTATCTGAAATACGGTTCGTCCTTGTGTCTAACACGTTTATAGTTTTTTATTGGTCCTTCTTCTCTTTTTTCTACGTAATTTTCCCTGTTTTGATTCAGGTTATTTATAATCTTTTCTTTGTGGTTTTTTATTAACTCATGGAGGTCCTGTGCGTTTTTCTCATTCTTTGCTTGATTAGGTGAACATTGGATTGTTGTATGGTATCTTTTATTATATGTGCCTACAGCTATTTGGATTTTTGTTTCTATTGAGGTGTCCTCTTCAATGCTATTGACAATTTCAATCAAGGTTGAGTGAAGTCGCTCTATGTCTGCATTGCCTGTATGAGCATTTGGTTTTGTTAGGTGTAATTCTATGTGTTCTTTATCCAAAAAGTGAATTATCTGTTCTGCTCTGAATTCATTGTCCATTATAATCTTTTCAGGTTTACCGAATTTTGCAAATTGTTCTATTATTATGTGTAATTTAGCTCTCCAGTTTCTATCTTTAATATTATAGGCTGCTGCAAATTTAGTGAGTTTGTCTATTATTGTCACGAATGATCTGTGTTTAATATGGAAAATGTCTATGTGAATTATTTGATTTTTGTCTTGTGGTGTTTCAGTGATTTCAAATTTAGGTTTTAGTGGGTTTCTGTCATACTTTGTTTCTCTACACTTCCTGCAGTTTGATATTACCAGATTAATATGTTCTTTTAATTTTGGAAAATAAATTTTGTCTTTTAATGAATAGAAAGTTTCGTTCATACCGCTATGAAGAGATTCTTTTGTGTGGTATAGTGCTATTTGCTTATGAAGTTGTTCTTCATTTTCTATGTCTACAGCTCTTTTGATGCATTTGGTAAATTTAATATTCTTTGTATCTTTGAATAAATTGATTATAATGCATTGTACCTTATAGTACACTGAATCTGGTACCTCTGAATATATTCCAATTTTGCCTTTACTAATGTTATTTTGTAGCTTTTGTTCTATTTCAAATGTTTCATCTGCTGGGTTGATTTCTATTATTTTTCTATTATGTGTGGTAACAATATTGTCTGTCGCCGAATATGTTACAATAATTTGTGTCTTGTACTTATTAACAATTTCTTCTTTTATGAAAAAATCTATTGGTTCATTTTCTTCTGCTGAATGCATTGTTTCTGACATTTCAAGGTTTGATTCGTCCTCATTATCTATGTTTATTAGCGGTGCTGTATCTTGTCTGCTTAAAAAGTCTGCTACTTTATTGTCTTTTCCTTTTAGGTATTGAATGTCACAATCAAATTCTTGCAATTTTAGAATCCATCTTCTGTGCTTGTCTTTTAAGTCCTTTCCTTTGTATTTTTTATTGAGAAATTTTATTGGTTGATGGTCTGTTATAATTTGAAATTTTGATCCATATAAATAATGTCTGAAGTAATCTACTGCGTAAACAATGGCTAAAAATTCTTTATCTGTTGCGCAACTTTGTCTTTCATGTTTATTTAGTGTTCTTGATACGAAGGCTACTGGTTGGCCTCCTTGTGATAAAACAGCGCCTATTGCAAAATCACTTGCATCTGTCGTTAGTGTAAATGGTTTATTAAATTCTGGGAATTTTAATATTGGATGTGAAGTTATCAATGCTTTTAAATTTTCAAATGAATCAATGTACTCGGGGTCATTTCGATTAATTGTATTTCCTTTTTGTAGGTATTTAATCATTGGATATGCAATTTTTGAGTAGTCCTTAATGAATTTTCTATAAAATCCTGTCATGCCTAGGAACCCTTTGAGCTGTTTTTCTGTTTTTGGAATTGGTATTGCTACTATATCTCGTATTTTCTTTGGATTTGGTTTAATGCCTTCTTTTGTAAGTACATGTCCTAAGAATTCCGTGTTAGTTTTCATAAATGAACATTTATCTGCCTGGATTTTCAAGTTATGTTCTTGTAATTTTTTAAATATTTTTTCTAATGAATTTTTATGTTCTTCCAATGTTGTTGAAAATATTAATATATCGTCTAAATATACGACACATATTTTGTTTATATATTCTCTGAGAATTTCATTCATTAATCTTTGAAAAGTTGCTGGTGCATTTTTTAAGCCAAATGGCATTCTTACATATTCATAAAGTCCCATTGGTGAGACAAATGCTGTTTTTTCTATGTCTTCTTCTGCCATTAAGATTTGATGATATCCTTTTGCAAGATCTAATGTACTAAAATATTGGGCTCTACCAAGTTTGTCTAGTATGGAATCCATTATGGGTAGTGGATATTTGTCTGGAACTGTCACATGATTTAGTCGTCTATAATCTACGCACAATCTGTATTTTTGTACACCTGAATTATCTATTTTTTTTCTTACAATGCATATGGGTGAACTGTATTTGCTTTTACTTTTTCTTATTATTCCGTTTTTTTCCATTTCTATGATTTGTCTTTTAATTTCTTCTTCGTATTTTGGCGAGCATCTATAAATTTTAGAGTTTATTGGTTGGTCTGTTATAGTTTTTATATTGTGTACAACTGAATTTGTATTTGTTAGTAGGTCACCGTCTTTATAGTACAACTTTTTGAATTTTTTATTTAGGGCTTTTACAATTTCGTTTTCTTCTCTATTTAATTCTGTTGTATTGAAATCTTCAATTTCACTTACTTCAAGTACACAAGTCTCTTCAGGAGTTTTGGACAAGAATGGAATTTCGACATCGTTTAACAGTTTAATTATTTTTTTATTAAAATCAATGTTTTTCACGTTTCTTTGGATGAAGTCCATACCCAATAGAAAATCATATGATTTTTCTAAGGGTAAAGCCACCCATCTTGAACGTATCTTTTCGGAATATTGAAATTCCATTGGAGCTTTGGTCATGACCAAAAAATTATTTGTTTCAAATTTTGTGTTAATAGTATGAATAGTTTTTGTATATTTTTCAATGATACTGTAAACATCTTTCTTAACTCTATTTGTGTTTACTATACTAATTGTGGATCCTGTATCAAGTAAGAATAAGAATCGACATCCCTCAATTGTTCCTTCTATTAAAATTTTTCGTTCATCCGAGGCTACTGAGTAAAAAAATCTTGCGTTGTCTCATTGGTAGTATTTGTATTGTCTTCGTCTGCTAGATTGTCTACACTCATTGCTTCTGGATAATCTTGTTTTTGAGCTGTCTCATTTTGTCTTATGTTTTGGCTTTGGTTTCTATACTGATGGTTGTTATTATTAAAATTCTGATTTTGATTGTTAGTATAATTTTGGTTTTGTCGTTGATTGTTGTAGTTTTGATATTGATTATTATTGTTATTGTGATATTGGTGACTGTTGTTTTGGTAATGATTTTGTGGGTTAGTGAATCGTCTAGTATTTTGGCTTCTTTGTGTATTATTGTTTTTAAATTTTGAATCGTTATTGTTTTCGGTATTTCGATCAGTATTTCTATTGTCTGAATTGTTGTTTTCAAAATTTCTTTTAAGTACTAATTTCTCGTTTAAATTGCCATGATTAAGACCAATAAATCTTGATATTTCATTTCTAATTTCTGGTACCGTAGTAATTGGCATTAAAGAAACTGCCAAAGAGCCTGATGCTAATGTTTTTATCCTCTGGATTAGTACACTGCTTAATATATTAACTAGGTTCTCATTGTTTTCAAAAACAGCAAAATCGGTTATTTCTTCTACAATATGTCTTACTTTAGTATCCAGATCCCGTATGTTGGTTACTCGTAGATTGGTGATTTTCCGTGTTAGTCCCATCTGGTCCATCCTGGGTCTGTAGTGGTGTCTCAGCTTCTCCTTACATTGTTCCCACGTAGTCGGGGTGTTGATGTTCAACACTGTCCGAGCCTGTCCCTGTATTTTTGTATTGAAGATCACACTGAAGACTTGGTTTGCGGTGTCTTCTCCGTATTCCTGCATCACTTGGTCCACCGATGCAATAAATCCATGTAAGGTACCTTCCTCTCCTACAAATGTTGGTAAGTATCTCGTCTCTTTTTCAATCGCATTCCTCTCTCGTGTAGTTGGGTTAATTCCGCCATTCCTTGTCTCCTGTTGAGCCATTATATGTGTCAATGCTTGGATGCATTTTGACATTTGATTGACTTCTTCGGTAGACATTTTGTTTGTTTTTTTTTTTTTTTTTGTTTGTTTGCACACGGTGTTAGTTATTTGTTTGGCACTAATGTTTTTAGTATGCACATATAACTTTATTACTCCGTAATGCTTCACAGTGTTTGTCTTGAATCACTAAATATTTTACTTTACGCTTCACGAGCTTTTTTAATAAGATATTTTTGTTGTGATTTTTGGTTCGTTAGACCCGGCTGCGCCAGTTATATTTGGGTAGGCCCCGGCCACGAATAAAGAAATACAGCGTTCGATTATCAAACAGAACTTTATTGTTGAAGCAACGAAACGGTTTCAATGAGGGCTGGTTTACAACTGCCTTCTTCTGAGCTGATCGTGATCTTATATTTGCAATGTTCAGAATAAGTCTATTGGTTTCTTGTTTATGTTTACATTATGGCTACTGGTTTGGGCTGCATTGGTTTTGTTATGTTTATCAATGCTTCTATTCGTAAGTGGTGAGTGTGATGTGATATGCTTATGTTTATAAAAGAGTTCTTAATTGGTTTCACATTAGAGTGGATTGCATCGTAAGCAGAATAGTTGAATATGCTTATGTTTATAAAAGAGTTCTTAATTGGTTTTACATTAGAGTGGATTGCATGCCTGGCTTTAGTGTTAATGTTGATAGTTTATAATTGGGTACTGGGGACGGAGGCGCAGCTATCAAAGGTATAACTCGCGTGTGAGTTTCCCTAGAATCCTTGTTGATTCCCAAATGCCATATTAAGTCTTATGCTCTCAAGCTTTGTATATTTATGTTTGGACATGTTAAGTACAGCCAAATCGTTTTAATTGATGCAGTGCGTGCAACTATGCTAAAAGTTATGCCATTGTTATGCATTATTGAAAAGTTCCACTTGGCAAACAACCAAGAAACGAATCCAGGCTGAAATCTGAAAACAACTTCAAGAAATTAACTTAATTTAGTCTATGTGACAAAACTTGTTTTGGCAATAAATTTGAGAATCTCCAATTTCTTGATATTCTTTTTTTGCCAATCGCAAAGTAGGCTAAAACTGTGCTTTTAATTTGTCAATTCGCATTAAAATGCCACAGTCTAGGCAACCAAATTACCTAAATAGAGGGCGAAACTATTTTTCAGTTGCGTTCGAGCAAATGATACAATATTGTGGTACATGTACATTTGTAACTTTATATGGCTTCAGCACCATTATCTACATGGGAGGGAATTGTCTCCGTTTTGCCCTCAAATTGTCTAGTTTATACATAGAACAGACTTAGTGCGTTCTCTGTGTTCTGTGTTCTGTACTTCGTAGTCCGTGTGCCTTTTGCTATTTATGTTCGCATGTCCATGAGCACATGACCCCATATAAAATAAATTACTTTAGTTATCTAAATGGTATACCCACCTACAAACATACACACACACACACAACTTGGTACACAAATCCACACACACATTCGGAAATGTGGTGTTTGAGGCTCTCGCCTTCTCCCTCTGTTCGTTGTCTTCAGTACCCTGTCACTTTATAATACCCTTAGAGTGTGGTTTAGTTACATTACCATTTTACTTGATTTTCAACAGGAAAATAACAAATAAATGATAATTCTTAAATTTGTTGCGGAATTATTTAATTGTTGATTTAATTAGTATTTTGCAATTACGATTGTGATGAAATTCATGAAAAGAGTATGATAGCGTCGGTGTTGCTTGGAGCCTCCTAGTGCTTCCACTTTTGTGGTAGCTTCCATTTCGGCATCCTTTTGAAGCCCGCCTTTTTGCTTTTAGCCAAACAAATGATAACAATAAATTACACTCTCGAGATTTGGTCGAGCTTAAGTATGAAGTGCAGTCAGTCGACGTCGATGCGTACTGCCAAAATAATACAGGCGAGCAGGGTGGGCGGTGAGCGATTTGGACGCCACATCAAGTGGAAAAAAACACTTGGGGTTGCTCTTCTTTTATTTTCGCTCCTCTTTATTTTATTTAATTTTTTTGAGAGCACAAAAAATGAATAGGAGAGGAAGAGAAAGAAAAGAAGAACCATTTGGTACACTGGCAACGAAAATGGGAAGAAAATAGAACGTCGGACAGCAAAAATAAATGTTATAATTTAGCGACTCAATTTGTGTAGTAAATTTATCAAAAGGCTGCCAGCGAGCGGCTCAACTTTGTATTCCACGCCCACACACAGAAGTAGTCCGATGGTGGATGGATTTTGTAATGGTACATTTTAGTTGCCATTTATAAGTTCTCACCTCCATTGATTTTTTGCTGTGGTTGTTGATTCTTTTCTCATATTAATTTAAGCCACTTTGTGGTCAGCAGGGAATAAATCTAGCCAGGTGATAATAAGTGCCATTGGCAGCGATTTGTGTAGTTTTATTGCATACATTTAGGCGTTGTTTATAGTCTTCAAGGTGTTCTCTGTAATGCGTTTTGCTTCTGCATAGAATGGAGTGCCGCTATCAAGATTTTCCTTAAGAAAAGTCCATATTATGGACAAACAGTATTCTGGACTTCAAGGGATTTATATTCTTGATATGTGTTAACATCCGATATGACAAAAACAAGTTTGTTTTTAATTTTGGTTGCCATTTCTCCCGGCTGTTCAAATCGAAAAACAAACAAAGCACATATTTGTTGTTGATGGAATAAAAACACTTAATTTGGATATATTTTAGTATTGCCAAACTTTCAAGCTTAATTTTCCATCAACTGTTAATGCAAAACACTGATATGATTATTTAAAAAGTAAACCGTAAAGTATATTCGGTGTGGAATATACTATTACGTTGATAATAAACCATATTATGTATACGCGCTGTTAACCAACTAAGCATGCAGCCATGCAGCATCTGATTTTTGCCCTGTAAAATTGTTTCTTGTTATATTCGCGACCCGTAGGGTGGAAGGGCAATTCTTGACCAGTGTCAAAAGCCGAGAAGACATACTACCTAGATCTCAGGGACTTAAAAAGCTAGAGCATGGAATGCACGATATTAACTATATTCTAAATGACTTTTGAAAATTGTTTATATATTATATGTTTTTATCTTGTCATAGAAGGTTTTGCATTCTTGCAATACGGGTAGGGGGTGTCTAACAGTTGAGCACGCTCGACTGAAGCTTTCATAGCTTTTTAATAGACATTCTTTATTGTTTTCCTGCAGCTGTGGGAATATAAAGTGGTGGGAAGCCTTTCGGCAAGTGAAATTAAATAGGAGTATACAGGATAGGTCGGTGATAATATCGAATTGTCTAAAAATACGTTCAACAAGTGCTCTTGGCTGTTTTTTACAAGCTAGTTGATGGTTTTAAGAAATTTAATAGAAATTTTATGACTGAGAGTAAAGGCAACTCGAACCACAAAATAGAAGGACAACCAAAAACAAAACTTGGTTGACCTCAATAAAATATTTGAAAGCTTGCGGCTGGGACCTTAAATTTTCTTTCGCTGTGCTTATGACTATGGCTTTGTGGTTAGTTAGTTGTGTCATAATTAAAACGAACTGAAAATGATTTTAATATATTTAGTACTATTTTTACATGCAATACATTGTTGCAGGTTTTTTCTCCTTAATTCAATATAGAGGTTAGGTGTGTGTCCAGGCGCATATTATAAACTAGTCCCAAATGTGTCGTTATTATTTTCAATGATTTCATTTCGAAATCAAGCCGTAAATTTGCAGTGTGGTCAGCATCAGCTGGTTGCATCAAGTAAGCCGCTTTACTGGTGGGGTGTATTGTTCACATATCGATGGTCCTGCCGTCCAGTGTACGTTATATCAATCGGCAGAATAAGAACGCATTGTTTTGCTGGCCATGCTACGATGGTAAAATATTATTCTTCTGCTTCAGCGCACAGCGCCAAACAAGCAACCAGCCAAGCATCCCAAGTGGAAATATATCAAAAGAATTTGCTGACTTCACCTTGACACATCCACATGCACTCTTTATCTTCATGGCAATTTCCACATACTGGCATACGCAAACGCAGACCATGTATTTGCTGAGTTCTTCGTGCTCTTCGTTCAAATATATTTTAGTTTTTTTCTGTTTTTTTGCAACGTTGGCTAAAAACGCTGTTTTCTCCTTGCGGCCCTGAAATCAATATGTTTTCGACGCCATTCAACTCTTCGTAAGTTAGCAAACTGCAGCCGTCTTTTGCTGTTTCCAATGCATGCTGGCAACTGTTTTTCACTGGTTCTGGGTCTCGGTCTGGCCCCGACCTAGTTGTATCTGCTGAGCAAACTGAATTTTCTTGTCATATTTTCAATTTGTGTCGCCTCGCTTTCCAAACTTGTAGGTGTCAGATTCATCGCAGCTTTATGGACCAAGTTGACAATTGCAATAAAAATGTTGGCAAGCAATATAACAAGCGTATAATGTCCCATTTTTCACCTCAATTTTCTATCGTTGGATTTGATCTGCACGTAAATGATTCGTTGAAGAATTAGATTCATATTTATCTAGAAATACTGTAGGCGAAGCTTAATATCCCTTAGGATTACTATTTCGAATGATTGCTAAAAAATGTCCTTTATATAATTTAATACCAAAATAGCATACTCCTTGACAAACGTTTAAATTTATATCAGCAATTCAGTTGAACACGTTTTTATACCCGCTACCCATAGGGTAAGAATACAATAGAATCTTTTTACAAACAAAATAATATTTGTAATATTTTTTGGCGTTTTATAAAATATCATGCAAATTGTTTTTCTCGAAATGTGTATCGAATATTTTACAGTTGAGATTGCTAGGCTGCTAATTTGTTTTAAACAGCTCCTATGCAGTCATTGTAAAGTATTTTATTATTAGAAACACCTATAGACGTTTAAGTATCCAAAAGCAATAAGGGATATTTTAAACGAATGCGGTTTTGTGGTTTGGAGCTGTATGTTTGGTCCCTGTTAAAGTATTTCAAATCGCCGTTTTACCGCAAGCCAATAAGCCTGTGTTAGATAATAAACAGCTCACGACTAAATGAACTTTTGGTTGAACGTTTTGTTCATGTCGAAAAATTGTTCGATACTCCCTGCTTTTTTTCACTATATGCAAAAAAGTATATTGGGCAATCGAAAATAAAATAAAGGTACGTGGAAGGCAACAGAGAACTGGAAGGATCGAGAAAGAATATTGTTGAAATTTATCAAGTCGTTTGCATTGCATGACACGGATTAATTCTCTGGTCGTTTAATTGGCGTACGACCAGAGACTTCTTTCAATCCCCAATCCCCAATCGCATATACAATAAATATATACATATTGGACTTAACTGAATACGACCCGATTTCAGATTGTCAAATATTCGCTCAACGTACATGAAGAGTATATCGAAATATCCTAATAAGCTTTAAACCTGACTCTAATAATTCAATATTTATATTGATTATTATATTAGTTAATTTATTATTGAATTTTTAATGAACGTTTTCTTGAATCAGATCGTGACATGAGTAAACTTGTATTACATTTGTATGGTAAACTTTTAATTTAATTATACAATAATTACTCTAATAATTCAATATTTATATTGATTATTATATTAGTTAATTTATTATTGAATTTTTAATGAACGTTTTCTTGAATCAGATCGTGACATGAGTAAACTTGTATTACATTTGTATGGTAAACTTTTAATTTAATTATACAATAATTACTCTAATAATTCAATATTTATATTGATTATTATATTAGTTAATTTATTATTGAATTTTTAATGAACGTTTTCTTGAATCAGATCGTGACATGAGTAAACTTGTATTACATTTGTATGGTAAACTTTTAATTTAATTATACAAATTTTATTATACAAAAATTATACATTTTTGTAGTAAAAACAGTCTTAGTTAAAGAATGACTAATCTAGATTTTTAATATTGGCTCAAAATCTATTATATTGATTTTGGATCGTGTTTACTCTCAGTGTAATAACGACAAGTTCCGGTATTAACTATACCTAATTTATGAAGGTGTACTCTTAGACTACAGGGTCCTATCAGGTATTATGTACATTTTAATATAAAACCTAAGTTGAGAATTTGAGAAATAGTTCTATAATTTTCTTAAGTCTATTTTAATAACGAACGTAATTTTGAAGCTATAATCACACACAATAAAAACTAAAGTTTGAAAGATGAATTTGCCTGCAAAACATAGAAATTAATTAAATAACAACTTAGGGCGAAAAATACATATATGAACCACTTATTTCCGCCAATTTTATTACAGTTTATGACACACTGGAAACCAAAAGGGAAACCAATTAATATGAAACACACGAAGCCTATTCTGCAAGGCTCAATACCCAATTGAATAGAAGGATTTTCATTATGAGAGGGGTCGAATGGAAATGGACGAGGAATAACTATGAATGGCTTCTATTGTATGATTACCGCAGCATTCACGGTGTGTTGGATTAAATTGGTTACTTTCTCTTGGGTATACAGACTGTGCAGACAACAGTGTCCAGTATTGGTTTTGATTTACGTTTCGATTATTTCGGTCTTGAGGTCATTGTTTAAAAATAAATAAAAGTAGGAATTATAAATTACTGCTTCATTCTCAGCGCTGTTAAAGCCAAGCTGAATCTTTGTTGATGATGGGCAGGCCTTCTCTTGGCAGCTGGCAATAATGTGTCCCCAAAAACCATGTAACATCAATTAATGTCTAAAAATGCGAACGGGCAGCCAACTCGACATGCAAGCGCACTAGACTATATTTTCCATTTGGAAAAGTATGTCAACACAGCACATCGAAAGCAAAACATGAACACTTGCCAAATCCAAAATGAGCCACGCAGTCCAAGTACACATATGTGTATACACTCGTATATTATGGAAAATGAGGGAAATAAGGGGGGAAAAGTCGAGCTGAAATGCCATAGCTAATGGAACAAATTTGCGTTGAAAAGGGCTTGAGTCTGGTACTGAGCTTGGTCCTGGGCGAAACAATAACAAACAGAGCCGAAAGGGCAAAAAACTATGCGCCACATTCCGCATGAATAAACCAGACCCTGGATGACTAAAATGGGAAAAGAAAGGAAATGCTAGCAAAAATTTGAAGCATTCATAAAAATGTCACCAACGCAAAATCTAAAAACAAACAACGCAGCACAACAACAAAAAAGAAAAAAATATAGAAAAACAAACTCTGTGTCATTCATTTAAAACCATGTGAAAGCGTCACCAACATAGCCCCAAAGTAGCCGCCTGTCACCGGCAGAGTCCGTTGATCCTATATACTTTGGAATGCTTTAGGGGTAGGGACGTTACATGGCTGAAGCACCAGCTGAAGTTAAAAAAGTTCAATGAAATGTGACAAAACTGGGTGGATTCAGAGTTCTGCATAAAGTATACGAGATTCTCGCATTTCGAAAGTGTGAAAACATATGCAAAAATGTAGACGGCTTTGCATATAGCAGTTACGAGTATGTGCGAAATGGAAGGTTTCAGTACTGGCCAATATCACATACATGTTCTTTATGCATATAGCCTTTGTTTTTAATAACAGACAATGGAATATGTTCATAAGTGGAATTTGTTTCCCCATTTATGTTATTTTATGTTTATAAAAATGTGCAAAAAATAAATGTCCTGTTTATAACTTAGTACCAACAGATAATGTATGTAACAGGCAGAGCACCAAGATCTTCTGAGATCTTGTATATAGTCTCTGGACTCGAATACATATATATAGTATATATATATGTACGTTTATTATGAATAATTGAAGAGTTTAGTACTAGTGTGATAGACAAACGATTGGTACACATACTAAAAAAATAGTGACCTAGAAAATAGCTCCACATTTTTGTATTGTGTTATGAAATTTTACCTGAACTAAATTCAATAAAAGTTGTGTTTTTTTAAATTCCCTAAATCTGTCAACTCTGAAAACTTATATATTTATATATGTATATCTAAACGAAATGTAGTATAATAGTTGCAATCGATTTAATCGACGACAGTTCGGTTAGAAAAATTGTCACTGACTTATTAAAATTAGATGTATTTATAAATATCAATTCTAAGTATATTACTAATTCATCGTATCGAATATTAAGTTCGTTAAGTAATTTTGTTTTCCTGTTGCTTGCACAATTGGTGCTAAGACAGTTACCACCAAACGTTAAAAACAAAAAGTAATAACTGAATAACAACGTTGCAAAGCTTCTGAACTTTAAATGCATGCTCGACAAAGCAAAGTCAAAGAGAAGAGGCACGCAATCATCAACAAATTGCATTTAAATGTGAAAACAAACGCGTTAAACCTCCAAAACCAATGATATAAAAATGCGCAAGCTTCACGTGTCCACGAACGTGTGCTTGTTTGAGAGTGTGGGTTTTCAGTGGCGTTGTGTCCTGTCAATGGTCCTGTCAAAGGAGAGGCAGAAGGGATACAATGCTATAATGCTATTTGCAACACGTGATATTCACACCACATGAAGCGCATGCAAAAACAAAAACATAAAAACAACGTTACAACATGGGAAATGTTTGTGGAATAATTAATCATATAAGCTTCAAGAAACAAATAAACAGAAGGTAAAATCTACTATTACTGCCATGTTATTTCATACCCAGTCAAAATTAATTGCGAGTTAAATTTCCCATACAAATTTGGTTTATATGGTTTTCGATGAGATTGAAAGTGAAAACATTCATTTACACACCCATTTTCGGTGGTTCAAATATTTAACTAATTTGATATTCTTTCTAAAGTCAAAAGAAACTAATTTGTCTGTCACGAATATAAATTGGTTCGTAATGAAATAGGCGGTATTTTCGTACGATGCGATCAAAACTAAATAAAGGACTAATCAAACAGTGATTTTTGTGTAAGATTAAAGAAAGTAAGACGTGTTTTCAGTGTTTTGTTATAAATAATTCAAACATGAAAACAAGAACATGTTTCTAACTGAAAACAAAATCCGAGTCTGAAGTCATTTGTGCTGTTATTCGGTGTGACTGGAAAACTTGCCTGTTGCCACGTGTTACATTTAAATATGTCATAATTTTGTTTGT
Source organism: Drosophila formosana (assembly GCA_035045625.1). Lineage (NCBI taxonomy): Eukaryota > Metazoa > Arthropoda > Insecta > Diptera > Drosophilidae > Drosophila > Drosophila formosana. Next base: position 6,180,633 of record JAWNOW010000476.1, read on the forward strand.
GTACAAAAGCCATGTAATTATTTGCCTACGTGTGTGTTGGTATAAGTTTGGGCGTGTTTGCCACTCCATAGTATATCTGCTTATTTTTATAGGCCGAGCGCAAATGTTGCCAACCGATTTTATTTGCTTTTGTGTGTACATGGATTTACATTGTGTTGGGGGAGTAAATGGATGAGAGCTTCACACTAGGTTGGGTGTTGATCACCAAAGCTATACACTAAACGGAAAATTCATAAATTTACGAATATAACGTTCTTAAAAAAAATCTTACAAATTAAAAATATATTTTTTGCTCTTGAAACAAGAATTTAAATCTAACATGAGCAATTTTTTATAGAATTAAAACTTGAAATCTTCTTAAGTACATATTGTAATTGTCTTCTTCGCAAATTTAAACTTAAAATAGGTTGTTCTCATTGTCAGTTCAGTGAATAGACCTATCGCGTGTTATGTATGCGGTCCAAGTCCAAGTAGTGCACCTAAACATAAATAATGTTTACAATAACAATCTGAATAGATTTAGGATTGTGGGTTTGGGTTTTCGATTCCTTTTTAATTCTTTTGCATTCTCAAATTAAGAATTTAGAGAATGTTTATAACCGCTACCCATAGGGTAGAAGGGTTTTCTATAAATATTATTTATATTTTTTGCTTAACGTGAATGGTTATTTATACACAAAAAATATGTTTTAAGTGTTTTGTATTGTGGGTAGCAGATGTCTCAGAGTCAAGCTTTTCGACTGTTGCTTTTTTACTTGTTTTATTTTTGAATTGAAATGATTTAACACGTTCGTTAAGTGACACTTTAAATGCACAGGTCCAATCTCATGTTGGTAATGTAACAGCTATATTAATATGTATCTGTATTCCTTATTCTTCTGGCATTTTTCAAAGTATGCAAAATAGCTATTACTTACTTTTTGGGCAATTCGTAGTCAGTTGAGTCAGTAAGTCAAAACAAACAGTTTTATGTATGTTGTATAGTACACATTTTTCTTACGATTTTAAAATACGAGAAAACAAAGAAAATTGCTAGGATTCCATAGGCACACTCAAGCTTACAATCAAATTATTGCTGGAGTAGTTGTTACTAACAACCTCAGAACAATTATTGAATTAAGTGGCACTCACTTTGATAATTGTTTAATTACTGTTATGGAGTTTCTTGGGTGAAACGCCTTAGATTTTTACAAAGCTCTAAGTAAGCTTGCATAATTGACGTATTAAGCCTTCCTCACGTCAACATAAGCAAAATTGTTGTTCTCAGCTTATTTGTTACCTTACCTGATGTGCCCGTAATTACAGTTGACTCCTGAAGTGCGCAAAAACTTTAGTGCACCCATTGCATACAGGCATTATAAAGTTGTTCGACCTGACTTGACTTGGTGACATGCTATTATACATAAAGTAAAAGCACCATTTAAATGAAGCCTCCGCTAGTTAGACAATTATGTAAAGTAATTCGCAATTGAAATTCCATTTACAATCGTAAGCAAAAACCATGTGATCAGCCGATTGAATTTCGCATTCAATTTCGGAGGATCAATTTAATTTTGTAGCTAGGAGTTTAAGCTACAAAGCAGATATTTATTTTCGACTGTGCAAAACCGGTTTAATTAAAAAGTTCTGAAAATATGCCATAAGTTAATACTCCAACATGCATACAACATGCTGCATACAATGAACTTATATTTATAATATATTACGCTGTTGGGCAATGTCAATGTTTTGGAATGCGGGTTTTCGTTGCTAAAAATGAGTTAACAAAAAATGCGGTTTCTCTATCGTTGCTATTTATATGTATGCAGTTTTTACTTTATGCCTTCGGCTATTTGGTACATTCTTTTATACTTGTAGATCAATTTTTTTTTAGCAGTGTATGAATACTCACAATTACACTCTCAGTATTTGACTACATTGGTAATTACAAATTCGCAAAATGAATGTAAAATATTTAGAATGTAATTAGGCTTAAACTTAAATTCCGTAAAAGTTGCTCTGAAGCTTTACATTAAAAGAAATGCATTGTTTATTTCAAATATTTAAAATTTAACCAAAATGAAATACGTTCCAAATTGAAATACGTACCATAAACGGGACAGGATAACCCTAAGTCGAACACTCTCGACAACTATAAAACGTTATTAATACAAGAACTTGAATAGTAAATTTGGAATGAATGGCTCTTATAGTCTCTGAGATCTAAACAGATTAAAAAGCAATAGCAATGTGAATAATGTATGTATATGTACGTTGCTATAGTTTTTGAATCTGGTTGGCTTTGCATGTCCTATTTTACTATCCCGTGCACTATCCCGTTCATATGAGTTTGCCGTTGATGATTTACTACTGACCCGATTTTCGGCTTGTTGGGATGAATGATGGCCCTTCCTCGTTTGTTGGGTCGCAAAAACACCGTGCCACATAAGTCGAGCAAGAATTTGTCGCCTTGCCAGGCAATGTGCTACTAATAGCTCCATTTTAAGGCTCACATACACAGACATGTGAAGGAAAAACTACGTCGAGGCATCGCATAACCTTAGGCGTCATATATGCAAGCCATTGTTTCAACTGTAAACAGGCATAAAACAGGGACCACCAAAGAGCAGAGAGCACAGAGCGGACAAACTGTGGAATCAACTGGGCAGCTAAAGTTGTTGGCATGCCAGTCATGAATAGGGCCACAACTTTGATTCCCTCGCCTGGTTATGGTATTTTTCGTTCACACTCTTCTCATGTCCTGAAAATTTGCAGAAGCACGTGATGCTCTTTGAAGTTACACCGCGATAATAAATAACATGCTCCTCTTATTTATCTCAAAGAATCTTTTATTGTACTCAGTAAAATAGATGTTACCCACAAACTCATATCTAAACTACAAAAAAGTGCACTCAATTCATGTTTATAACTATTTAAGTTCTGACCTTTTATAGAGCATCTGTGAAGTCACTAAAGGTACAACCTGAATTCAATTTTTACGTATTGTTCTTTTCTGCCTGTTTTTTACGGCATGTTTCATATTTTGTTGAGCCCTCGCCCCCATTTGAAGTTACGCTTCCCTTTCGCACTTTTCTCATATTCTGGTATATATGTATATAGCACGCAGTTTTAAAGCTAAAAAAGATAATTAGAGTGCAGACTCTCATACTTAATTGGCTGCCCAATTCGCTGAGTGGTAACTTGACTCCGTTCGCATTCATAATATGACTCAAATTAAACCATTTTAAAATTTTGATACACATATTGTCTAACATGCATTCACAGATATATACACATATGTATACATATGTATACACATGTATGCATTCGACTGTTGTCTGATAAGTGACCTAGATATGAAATTCGTGATTTTTACATCCACTTCCCATTGAAAATGTGTATAAAGGATATTATACTTTTGTGCAAATGGAAAATATATGTGACCCTGCAAAGTACATACATATATTCACTCTCGTCTAGGGCGTTCTAAATTAAAAAAAAGGTTTATTGGAAAATATATTTGAACTAGATAATCGTAACTACAATATACAGAACATCTAGATTCAAATCTCGTCAAACTTGGCATTGTTTTGGATCTGCCACGACGTCCTCGAGCGGCGAGTTCCTTAGAAATGGCTAAAGGAAATTGATCGAATTCCATTAAGATTTGAATTCCCACCATACGTGCTCCATTTAACACTCCGTGATCAATATTATTATTCTGCACAATTTTGTTATATGTATAAGCTTACCTCATGATGGCTCCGTATTAGCGCGAGATTCAAAATAAATGGGCCCGTGAGGTCACTTCAATGTAAATTGGGAACTCGAGTCCCCATTACAATTATTTGGTATAGAGATAAAATTGAAAATGTTCACCGGAAAATGCTTTCAAAAGGGTTCCGTTGTATATTACTGAGGCTGATTACTTTTCTGCCCGCCCTCGCATTTTTCAACCGGCTGCAGCTCTCAGGGTAATGGGGTGAATGCATGAGAAATATTGCATTGCATTCTTTTGTGCGATATATTATGCAACGAAGTTGCCTTGACATATCATATAATGACGAAATACTGAAATTGTGTCAATTTATTTGCCAGCAGCATTGTCACGCTACAGACAATTTCAGTGTGACACACTGTGATATATCCAATTCTCATTGCTTTTAGACCTGTTCACTTTTAAGTCTTTTCCGAGCCCGTAAAGTGTAAATATTCCGAATCAACATCAACAGCTGAGTCGATCTATGATGTCCGTAAGAGCAGCTAGATATTAGAAACTCTAAAAGATACCGGACTTTTGCATACACACAAATATATCCAAATAACTTTAAAAATATGTGTTTTAGTTGTTTTTATTATGGAAACGGGGATATTATCAATATTCTATATATGTATACATACACATATTTTTAAAGTTATTTGGATATGGTTCCACTAGTTGTATAATAAATACAAATAATATTATTGAATGAACCTCAATATACAATTGGATGGTCAAATTTATATTAAAATATATACTTACGTACACACAATTACGCATCGGAATTTTTAGAGGACTTTTCCTTTTTTTGCAATGCCGCGTCGCCTTGTGCATCCTTACACATTACTACTTATATAACATATGTACAAATATATATGTCAGACATGCATTTGCGAGCACGTATTCCTAAATATTAGGAATGTCAACAGTTATTTTGCAACATTGGCTATTATGCAATTAATAACCACTTTATAAAATTTTCTTCTTGCTTTCTGAAATGAAAATTGTGATTTTGGGCCTAACTGTCGGGTGCAACTGTAACTGTTGTATTTCGTGGAATTATAACTTAATCGCAAAAAGAAATTTATGTAACAGGCAGAAGGAAACATCTCCGATCTTATAAAGTATAAATATTGGAGACGATGTGGCATGTCTGCCTGTCCGCATGATCATCTATATCTCAGCGACTCTAATACATAAAGCTTTAAGTTTTAACATACCTTTAAACATACAAATCAAAAAGAGCGCAAACATATAAATAATTTATAAAGATTAAGAATTATTAATAAAAAAAACAATTATGTCGTGAGAGAGTTAACTGTACAGTCTTATCGTAATGCTGTAAAATATTTGCTGCAATTTTGTTAATTACAGTTGATATTAGCAAAAATATATCGTACTTAAACAAGACAAAAAATTTGTTTGTATTCTTTTGAAATGATCATCGGGTATCTGACTGTCGAACACAATTAACCTTCTTAACAAATTATATATTTTATTATAATGTATTATATTATAAAATCATTTGCCACAGCAACAGCTTAGCAATTTGATGACCCTTAATCTGAGCGAGTATTCCAAAATCAATAACAGTAATCTGTAGCAATCCTACATTATTTTAGTTGCGTGTCAGAACTTATTACGTTACATCTACTATTAGAATTGCGCACTGAAAAAATTAATATTTTATGACGTAACAACAAGCGTTTGCGTTGCAGTCCCCAGGCAACGATTTCGGCTTGAGAGATTGTTGTGTCGTCAGACGAGCATGTGTAAATTGTTTGCAACAGTAATTGGAGCACAATGTTAGAGCATAAAATTTTAATTTGATTTTCATCGACTTTATTGATACTTTTAAAGGCTCAAATATACAACAAGCCCAAAAGGACTTGCGATGCTCTGTATAGAGGGGATATCAAATTTGTATTGCATACTCGTACGTTTTTCATGTAATTGTTTTGTATTTAGAGTGCTGTGGAGTTTTTATGTTTTAGAATTAATTGTTAATGGATTATTTTAGAACAAATTCACGTTTAATTATGGAACCATTTTAAAATTAATCATTAATTTATAGTATAATTAAACTTAAATATTTCAATTAGTAGTTTGCAAGTTCTTTGTTGACCCTATCGATTTTCATTCTGAAGATATTATTTGGTTAATATTGTATTGGCCTAGCTGCGAGATTGGTTTAGCGTTTGTTTGGCTTTCTTCGAGTGCATTTCGCACATTACGTGGCTTCGCGGTAACCTAAATGGCAACTTGCCAGTCAAAATGACATTGAATCGACATACGAGTATCTTTAGTGTTGTTTGTCATGAAGAAAAGTGGGTTAGCGAAAACGCATTTGTAAGCCTTGTCTTGGTTATTGACTTAAGAAGAACTTAACCCAAGTAGCAAATCGAATAATTCCCAAAATCTCATTATAGGTAAAACACTCGTTGACAGAACACATACCCAAACTTGACCTGCTTGGAATACCAATCAATTGCTAAAAATATATCACATATATCGAAATCGGGTTCAATAAATATCATTTCGAGCGTGTGGGTCGATAACTCGATTGAAATTTATCTTTAAACTCAAATGGTATAAAATGGATCAGCATTGTACATTTCTCTATTGCCTTTCTGTAACAGTATAAAGAAAACAATATATGAACCAATTTATATTTGTATAGAGTAGAAGGGTATTATAATTTATTGCCCACAGAGAATGTATGTAACAGGCAGAGGGAGGTAGATGCCTCCCTCATAAAGTGTATAAATTCTTGATCAGTGTCATCAGCCGAGTCGACATAGTCATGTACATCTGTCTGGCTGTCTGTTTATCCGTCGCTGTGAACACCTAGATTTCAGAGACCATAAGAGCTAGAACCACTATTTTTTTTTGCCCGTTTCCGCCCTCTTAAATCGAAAAAAATAGGATTAATTTTGCAGCTAAAGCGTTGAGTTTTGATACGCATAAAAATGATTTCTGAAAATGTTGTGTGTTTGGGTGAAAAACATAAGAGTTATTTAAAAACAATTTTGTTGGGTAATAATCAGCTGCAGCACGCGATTAGTTCGTGACAGTGTCACTGGTTTGGTATGTTATGGATATTTTCAACTTAAATGGATATTTGAACACAAATGTAAATCTTTTAAACATTCATACTATAACTATTGTATCTATAAGTGTATCCACTCTGGACATTTTGCTCATTTGCTCACTAACGCCTTTAATCATTGAAGTCATTTTTATACCCGCTACCCATAGGGTAGAAGGGTATTATGACTTAGTGCCAACAGAAAATGTATGTAACAGGCAGAAGGAGGCATCTCCGACCCCATAAAGTATATATATTCTTGATCAGCGTCAACAGCCGAGATGATATAGCCATGTCCGTCTGTCCGTCTGTCCGTCTGTCCGTCTGTCTGTCCGTATGAACACCTGGATCTCAGAGACTATAAGACATAGAGACACCAAATTTGGCAAAAAGTTTCCTTCATACCCTAGGCAGATCAAGTTTATTTCAAAAGTTGGATGCCACGCCCCCTTCGCCCACAATAAGCATTAATCTAGAAAAAGTCAAGTTTTTTTTTTAGTAAATCGCGTATAACTCCAAAAGTTCTTTGTGTAATGATGTGTAATTTGGTAACCCATTTGCGCTTGACACTCTTAATATACCCTGTAATTTTGGTACAAATCGGATAAGTAGAACAAAAGTTATTCGTGAAACTATTTATCAAAATTTTTGTGCCCAGTGCATATGGACGTATTAAGTGTGTGAATGACCTAGAGATATCAAATTTGGTGACAGTATTCGTGTAGGTCTTACGCAGATCAAGTTTGTTTTAGATTTTTGCCACGCCCCTTTCCGCCCCCAAAAACTGTAAAAGCCGTAATAATAGACCTAGAGCATTGAATTTTGGTATGCATAATAATAATTATATTCTCAATGATTCCTGTGAATTTGGTTGAGATCGAATGAAAAACAAGGAAGTTATTAATGAATCAATTTTATATGCAAAATTCACTTGCAGCTGCTCGCGCTTTGTTTGTTTAGTTGAGAGTGTGACCATATCGGTGTTGTGGATTTTTAACCGTTATTTTCAAATATATACAAACAAAACACAAAATTCAGTATATTTTTGGTATATTTGTTGTTAAAATACCATTAAATTTTTTTTTTCTCTCGAAATGGGTTGCGGGTATCATACGGTCGAGCACTCTCGACTGTAGCTTTCTCACTTGTTAAAAATAAGAATATATATGAAATACTTAATTCTCGCGTGAAGCACAAGGATCATTTGTTCTGGCTGCGTGCCACTATGCGTATATGTTGTTGATATGTGCTAAAGTCTATTGGTACCAAATCATTATTCAATATGTTGACTTTTGTGCCATTTGCCCATTTATTTTGCTCCATGCCACATGAGTCATGTGAGCGTAATTTAGGGACGTTATGGGCGTTAGAGCGTTAGGGTCCTGGAAAGGGGAGCAATGCTGTGCATGCAAAAGACAAAGAAACATTATGTTCGAAGCGCCATTTGGCAGGCGCACAACGCGTTGATGTGGAAAATGTGATAGTGGCATTAGGGCGAGGGGCGATATATACTTTATCCCAGGCCCATACCCAAAACAAAGAACACTGAGTTGCTATCGAAGTTGCTTAACTTTCATTTGTTTTCCCAGATTTTTACCTGATTTAAGTTCTGGTTCTCAGTGTAGCCATTGATTAAACCTATCTGGCAAGTATCACATTAGGCATTCATGGCCGGAGAGAATCGAGTAGCTTGAATCAGTCTAATATAAGCAGTGGAAAAACTAAACAAATTGTATTTAGCATAATTCTTAATGTGAAAAGTTAAACAACTTTTATTAGCAATTGCCGTGCAAATTTTTAGAAAGTTTTTACATTTTCATTGATATAAGACCAAATTTTGAAAGTTTAGAAGCTACAAGATTTTCTACGGGAAGATATGGCTCATAAAAGCATAGCGAAGAAGAAATTATAATTAATTAATTAAATCGTCAAGGCTGAAACTCGAGTACAAACAAATAAAAACATTTATTTCGAAGAAAATAAAAAGAAGAGAATACGCTTTTCATGCATGATTTATATTATTCGCTATTTTGTGAGCTCTTCTGAATGCAATTTGTATGACATTGTTAGCAAACCACAAAAACCTCTTAACTGTTTGGCGGTTAACTCACAAATATTCCTATGCAACAAACACATTTACAAAGTTTCAAAACTATAGGCGGGCTCAGATAGTTTCCCATTGTTTCAGTAATTAAAATGTATTGTTTATGCATTGGCTGCATCACCAAGTAATCATCATTGTTTTCGTATATTAGGTTGATTTAATTAGGTTTTCTGCGGCTTACAAAATTGTGGCAAATAAATTTCACAATTTTATGATTTTATGGCCTATAGCTAGCAATATATCGAGTAGTGACATTCGCTTAGCGCATATTTTTTCGCTAATCTGTCAAAAAACATGTATGATAAAAAGTTGTGTCGGGTGTGCTTGACTCTGCGATATCCACTACATATTTTAAACAATAAACAATAAAAAAATGCTCGAGAGTGTTCGACTACAAAAAAGTTTCTAATGACGTTTATACGCATACAATCTAAACGGATATTCATCTTTTATGAAAAATAGTAAAAAAAAATTATTTTTGTTCTGCTTTCCAATTTTTACCAAAATTACATGGTAAAGTAAAGAGTATAGACTCAATGGACATCATAAAAATTTGACTTTTTCATTATTTTCGTATATTGTGACATACAATGTGCTGTTACATATAATTGGACAACAATATATTAACCTTTTTGCCCATTTTTAATGCATTTTTTTTGTGATATGTTACATATTTGTTATGAATTACATTTAAATGTTTGTTAGAAAAATAAAAAATAAATAAAAAAAGCTGCTGGCTAAAATTGATCACACCTTATTACGCCATTGCCATCCCTGCTTTTTTAAATACAAATTTTTCCTAGTATAACGACATTATCCTTAGGCAAGAGTTTGCGTTATTGAGTGCGAAGATTGAAAAAACAAATATATAAATATATATATATACATATATGTACATATATAGAATATATTACGTCAATAATTTTAAAATCTGCGATGTGCGATTGAAATAAAAATTTTTGGGAAATAGCTGTTATATCACGATCCAGAAACCATTACGAATTGTTGCATCAACCTAACTTATCGCTTTCTTTTCAGATTTTTACTCATGCGCTATTGAGTGACGTTGGAGATATTAGCAGGCAAAATACCCACAAACTCATTGGAAGAAGGGATGAAGTCATGAGACCGACATTCGATCGACGCCTCTGGATATTATTGTTCATTATTTTATTACAATGTGAGTAGAAATCTTCTATTTAATTTATTTACCTTGTTTCGTTACATAGCCATTTAGACACATATTGTGAGACTTTGCTATGTTAAAATTAAAGTGCTCATTTTGTACTAGAAGGGATTCAAGAAACAATATTATAAAGAACAAGTAAGAAAGCTACAGTCGAGAGTTCTCGACCGTATGATACCCGCAACCCATTTCGAGAGAAAACAAAAAGTTTGAATGATATTTTAACAAAAAATATACCACCGAATATACTAAAATTTGTATTTTTGTATATAGATCTTTTTTTTTAAATCCATTAAATACCGACATGGTCACTCTGTCAACTAAACAAACAAAGCGCGAGCAGCTGCAACTGAATTTTGCATATAAAATTGATTCTTTAATAACTTCCATGTTTTTCATTCGATCTCAACCAAATTCACAGGAGTCATTGAGAATATAATTATTATTAAGCATACCAAAATTCAATGCTCTAGGTCTATTATTACGGCTTTTACAGTTTTTGGGGGCGGAAAGGGGCGTGGCAAAAATCTAAAACAAACATGATCTGCGTAAGACCTACACGAATACTGTCACCAAATTTGATATCTCTAGGTCATTCACACACTTAATACGTCCATATGCACTGGGCACAAAAATTTTGATAAATAATTAAACGAATAACTTTTGTTCTACTTATCCGATTTGTACCAAAATTACAGGGTATATTAAGAGTGTCAAGCGCAGATGGGCTACCAAATTACACATCATTACACCAACTTTTGGAGTTATACGCGATTTACATAAAAAAAAACTTGACTTTTTCTAGATTAATGCTTATTGTGAGCGAAGGGGGCGTGGCATCCAACTTTTGAAATAAACTTGATCTGCGTAGGGTATGAAGGAAACTTTTTGCCAAATTTGGTGTCTCTATGTCTTATAGTCTCTGAGATCCAGGTGTTCATACGGACAGACAGACGGACAGACGGACAGACGGACATGGCTATATCGTCTCGGCTGTTGACGCTGATCAAGAATATATATACTTTATGGGGTCGGAGATGCCTCCTTCTGCTTGTTACATACATTTTCTGTTGGCACTAAGTCAAAATACCCTTCTACCCTATGGGTAGCGGGTATAAAAAGTCAGATGAAGCTGCATGCGATTTGTTTGACTTTTTTCAACATAAATCCATATCTTCTTAGTGGGTGTCTTACTTGTTGAATTAATAGATTCCTTCGGCATCATTGCATATTCGCAATATACAATATTTCTTTTGCACATTTTCTTTTGGATTTCTGAAGCATAATAATTACACGTCTGCTTTCGACGATTGAACCTTTGACATATATAAACTATAGAGAAAACACTTGATTTTGAATGACTTAATCCCCAAAGTACTATCATATCAGGTCATCATTTAATATTTTGTGTTACATGTACTTACTGCACGATATCTCAATTACCTCGTTTTTGAGACTTAGCATATGCGAAGCAATTCAATCATTTGATGGGTGAACTCGCTAACTTGAAATTAATTTACCTCATATGAGGACCAGAGTTAATTCCGTAAAATGTGAATAGCGTATAACTAGCGGCGGAGATATCCGACTTCTGCGATCATTGACACGGAAAGCGGAAAAGGAAATACGTGCTCAAGAATTTTAATCTGAATGTGCAATTTGGCGAGTGTGCTATATGCCTAAATGGCGGAGCACATGTCGACCGAATGGCGGCATCGCTGCCAGATCCCGTATCGACCGGGTTCCATTTGCATCCCACGACTCGCTAACGGCCTGATGCCACGCCACATGTTTTGCTGTGGTGTGCCTTGGAATTTTACGCGTTTACTTGCGAAGATTACAAAATGCGCAACCCGTCCGTATGACTGTCTATCCGCTTACGCTTTATAAGCGTTTCCCGTATGCTGTTGGCGTTGCAGTTTGCTTTCATCTTCCACCCCTGTTTGTCCCATCGTTTCAGTTGTCTGGCAGTACTTGTTTTTTGTGTTCTCCTTCGGACCGTCCCACAGTAGCACCCCTATAACAAAGGGCATTGCTGAAATCAAATAAGCCAAATGTTTGGAATCAACTCAACTTTTAGGAAATTACTTAAATATTCAAATATTACTTTAGGATTCAAAATAATTGTACGATTTGTTCAGAAGAAATAAATTAAAGTTGAGGATATATGGGTAGGACCTATTTCTTAATAGTACTACAACACAAAACCCTAACCTTTTAGCCATACAAGGTTGTTCAAAATGATTTTAGTTTCCAAAAATTTATTTTTTCTTACAAATTTCAACTTGGATATCCTGCTAGTCAGAATCTAAAAGGAGTGGGATCTCAATCAGAAGGTCATTTTAACTTAACAGAAAATATGAATTTCGCAACTAAAAAAACTGATTCGGTGCCACTGTGCGTCCGTCCAGTTGACTTGATATGCCTCGAAAAGTCTGCAGGAAACGTACAGCCTGGGAACAGATACCGACCGGGCTTCGTTTCCTTTCAGTAGTGATATTCCAAATATTTTATATAAAAATGTTTGGCCAACGCCACACGTGAACAGACAGCTTGTCTAAGCTAGCATTAAAGTAATTCCGTTGGCAAACACAAAATTTAAATTACTTTCACATCGTTTTTTTTTTTTTTTTAGAGAAAAAAGGTTGTGAAATTTCATGAATTTGATATAGTTTATTTAAATTGTGTATGTAAATTTTTCAGCGTACTGTCGATATTGAAAACTAATAATAGTTCCCTCCATGAAGTTAAATAATTAACCGTAATGAATATTTGTGATAATTTCTGTAGAAATAACGATATGTAAATTATTGAATTACATTTGCTATTTCAATGTTTTAGCACTTTATATTAGGGAATGTACAGTCACTCTTTAGAATGGTATGTATGTTATATAAAATATTTGGTGTTAAATCTGAAAAAAGTTCGCAGTGCCAAGTGTTCACTCTTTAAGCCGTGCACATACAGTGCAGACTCCCCAGAGCTTAATGTCCAACATTTTATTCTACGTGTTCGCAGTGCCAAATGTCCTCAATACTATCACGAACCCAGGATCCTGCGTACATGCGTTGAATACCGTAATGTGACAGCAACCACAGATATAAAAATATTCTCCAATTCCGGTTCTAATGAAGTGGCGCGTTGGGCATGCTCAGAGATATCGTTAGCTGTTAGCTCTCTATGCAGTTTCGCGTTGACAGGAATTATTATGGGCATATGTTATTTACAGGAATGTATTGGTTTTTTGGTTTTTATCTGTATTTATAATCTTCTTTCTGTCGAACAACTTTGCGTGAATAACTAAGCTCTGTATCACTTATCTATTGAAAGCCATGTTTGTGTCCTCTGCTTCCTAAGTTCTCGTACAGTCAGTAGTCTGTATTCTCTCAAAAGGCCGATTGGCGCAATGTGTTAAAATATTAAAATGAGAAGCAATACATGATTGATAATTAATACTGAATTTTTACAATTTCCATCGGATATGGATTGTCAGGTTTATTCATGGTCTTTATATTTTATGCATATTTTATTTGAAGTCACACTATGAGCTTTCAGTTGAATTAATAAACACAATACAAAGTAAATTCATAAAGAATGTTGTCTTTTATTCAAACACGTTCCAAAAAACAAATAAGAAAGCTACTGTCGAGTGAGAACGAAGTGTTACACATCTCTATATATTCACTCACTAATTGTACTATCAACACGCAGCCCAATAGTAATAATATTTATTTCGATGCTTAAATTTTTACACTTCGTACTCGTAATACTCAATCTTTCATCGCGTAATTAATTGTGTGTTTGGAAATTCCAAATGGAAATTCCAACAATCAATGACGGCAATAACCTAAGGAATGAGTTGTATTCTATCAGTCCATAAATGGTGTTTTCTGCAACTTTTAATTTGTAAGCTTAATTTTACTACGTATTTGAAAATGCAGATATATTGTTTGTTAACAAAATAATTCGTATATAGTGTTTTAAGGCAATAAAAACAGATTCAGTTTTATTTATTGTTTTTTTTTTACCCTGTGCCCATTGGTAAAAATAGTATTTGAAACATGATCTGCATGCAAAGGAGTTCACGCTTTAAAATTGAGAATATTGCATTCTGAATATAAGTATTCTTGAATTAGGAATGTTTTGCATCTTTAGCATTAAAGCAATCTAATCTTAATAATGGCCAATATAATATTTGCAGAATTATGGAATACTGATTTAAGAGCGTACGGTTAAATTTTGAAATGTTTTGTGCTGGATTGAAGCATTATACTTGATTGTGAAACGTTTTGTCTCTTTGTGTACATAAATGAGTTTTGACATTCAAGCAGACTCTTCTACGTAAATTGAAGTCTTGGCACATTCTACTGCGATGGGAGGCAACTATAGTACAAGCAAAGCACCCGTGGGCCGAGGGATGAGACAATTGGAACAGCTCATGAACGACTCTTGAGGCAGCTGAGAGTCCATCGAGCAGAACAGAGCTGGATAGAGTAGAGCAGGGAAGACCAAAGTTGCGTTGAGATGCTGCATCTCGTCGACGTCGTCGGAGACTTAGTTAGCCACTTTTTTTGTTATATAACATGCGCCTTTGTGTCTCAACTACCCCCATGTGCAGCTCCAGGCTCTTTCTACCCGGTGAAGAAAAACACAGTTTGCAGCAAGTTTATTTTAGACTCGACTTTTGTGTGCTCAAGTTTACTTTTGTGGCGAATTACTTTTCGGTTATTTTATGTGGCCCACGGACGCCGTTGATTGTCTTGTTGTCTGGTGAGCTTCACAGACAGACGAATATATAGTACTCTGGGTTAGGGATTTTTCTCAATGTGCTACTACTACAATTTTTTTTCAGCACGTCCGCTTCGTCGGGAAGTTTATTATGTTGACCAGTTCAAGATGAAGCGACTTTCAAAACGCAATTATAGAAAGTTTTTATTCGCATATTTATTGTCCTGTGATGCTGTTTAATAGAAAATATTGTGAGGATTTAAAATAAAAATATTGCCATATTTCCTGAGACTTAAATATCTAAAAAGCAATTCATGCTGGAAAAATAAAGCCCGGAAACGTGCACCCAAAATAAATGCTCGAACAGGTACGTTTATTTTCTAAAACGTTTCAAATATGAGGATCTAATATCCTGTACGAAATAAGTATCGAGTTTTTTTTGGTACCCATGAAAAAACACTCATTTGGCATTTTACTCTTGCCATTCCAACGTTAGATATATTCCCTCGAATAGTGGAACTATAATATTATAGGGATACCGTCAGACCATTGTTGCTGAAATCACAAAGCAGAATATTATGTGCAGTTCTGGATAAACGCAACATCTAATTTCTCCTTGTCCATAATTAATTTTAAGGTGCCCATTCCCATCAAGTGGGTACAACGACTATTGTGAACTCACCAAATTTCAAAAACAAAATTTTCCCACCTAACTATTTTCATGTAAAAATAAATTAAGTTAATTGTTGTTTACCCAACATTACACATATTTGCTTTTTTTGTTAGCAACATTTTTGCATATTATGAAGCGTTCATTAATTGAAGGATACGTAATGTAAATATTTAAAAATTAAAACTTCATCCTCCCGCTGTAGCCTCCTTATATTAACGTGAACATAGTTTGAGGTACGTAACCAAAGTTCGACACTACCCTAAAAATGAATGCCCTTATTTTTCACTTACATTAGTTTAAGCTTGACGATTTTAAAGATTTTGATCAGTTAGTACAATCAATGTAAATCAAAATAGGATTGCTTGATGGGATGTGCAACACATATCATAAATGCGTCGAGCACCGATTTCGTTTGGCGATAAGTGCGATATCCGATGTATTTTGTAAAATTCGCTATTTCAATATGCTGTAAAACACGCCGAACTAAATTAATAAAAATTGTTGTGAATCAACATAGTTATCGATATCTTTATTACATCTCTATCCCAAAAACAAAAAAAAACCTCTTTATTTTGTTACATTTTTAAGCATTGATTAAAGATAGAGATCAATGCTACGTGATATAAAATTTGGGTTATGGCTTTTTATGTTCATAAACACTTTTCGAAAACTGTCCGTGATACTTTAGAGGGAGATCATCACCGTTTATTTTCTTGGCCAATCAAATCTTGATCATCTCGTCGCAATTGTTGGTATCCATACCTTAGCGATTATTCACATCTAGAACCAATCTGGTTGATAGCTTCAATTCTGGGTTACTTCAATCAATAATGGCCAACTGGAGTTCAGACTTGGAGCCTGAATCCCTTCTTCCTCAAGAAGGCCTTGGGATTTTAGCGCTTCTTTTGTCTGTAGAGGTTGGTAAGTGCTGCTTTTCCTCGGTGTCACCTTCTTTACACCATTTTCGATGAAGGCTTCTGCTACTGCCTTGTTCACTTGCGCCCTGTATACTCGCATTTAATGAAGCGACTTGAGTTCTGTCGGACTAGTCTCGGAAGATCCCCGACGGACTGAGGTGTCTTTGCCGTTCAAAATTGATCATCAAGTGCTAGGTTCTTTTTCAAAACAGCCTAACGACGATTTCTATCCTTAGATCGAAGAATCTCCAAAGATATTGAGCTTCGTCAGATGTACTTATATTGAGTTCTATGAAGTACATAGACATCGCCTTGTATTAGATGCTTTTGGACACTCCCCAACTCTTATTCGTTCCCTCAGCTTCAACTAAAGTGTCGAAGGTTACTTTAAATACGATTAAATGTAAATTTACATACACAATTACAAGCCCCGAAAACAAAGCAACCAAGAAGTAACCTAATATCCCGTAATTTGGGTTTAATGACTACGAGTAGTATAAGAGTAGATGGGGAGCAGTGACTAAAAAGGTAAAGAGAAGAAGGTATTCACCGTGTGGGTAGCAACAGAGGTGTCAACTAATTTTGCTTTTTAAATAGGCTAAATAGCTTAATATAAAGCGAGTTGCCTTGTGAAAGGGATACAGCAACATAGAGAGTTGGGGTCGCCTTTCTGCTTAATGCTTTTTAACAAAGCCAATGATATAATTTTATCACACAGTTCAATGGGGCCATCGTGGCACTTTCCATTTTTGAAATGAAGCGAAATTTTAAGATAAGCGCTTTGTTTCTGACTAGTTACAAAATTTCACTTTCAATGGGCTGTGCCATGGGCACAGCGACAACAAGCTCAGCTTTAAATTTAAGTTCTCCTACCTGCGACTTGCCACACAGCAACCTGTCAATGACCCAGCACTCCTCGCTCTCTGAAGCCATTAACGTGTTTCGTTTCATTTAACTTTTACGCTCGGCGCTGTCGCCAGGCTACCCGAAGGAGCAGCAGCTCAACGCTGCTATTTAGCACAAGTCCATTGTACCATTTTCTTCACCACGCCCCTCGTCGCTTTTTTATTTTTGTTACACGTTGACTCCATCAAGTGAAACTTTTGCCCGGGGTAGATTCGAGCCACCCAGCAAAGGACAAAAGGCCCCAGTGGGGAGATGGATGTATGTGGGGGTGTGAAATACTGGAAGTTAGGCCAGTGTGATGGTTCAGTTAGAATGGGAAAGATGCGGAGGGGTTGACCTTCGCTCCTGACAGCAGCCATCATTAACCTTTCATGATGTAACAACGTACCGAGCACAGTCAAGCGGAACAGGTGTCAGCATCTGGGTAGACTATGTTTGGTTGACATCTTCTGCTTCTTTAAGTTTTATTCTCAATCGTTAATGTTGAAAATGGGGGAAATTAAATGATGGGGAAATTTATGTTACAAGCCCAAGCGAGCGTTTTCGATCTTATAAAGAATATTATTGATTCGCGTCCTTTCGTATTATTTGAAAGTAAAGCAATTCTCCAGAGAATGTTTCTAAAGAAGACCACATCGTTCTTATATGTTATCTTGTAAACTATGCTCTGTTTGGTTAAAATTAATTACAGCCACAAATCAGCGAAGCAAATATAGTTAAAGGAATGGATGACATCGATTTGTTCGTTACTGAGCAAGCCTCTATTTAGAAATGAAATTGACAGAATTAATTTTATTGCTCAGACGTTTTATAATTGCGAGTATATGCAGATTGCAAAATATAAATTCTAAAAAATGAAATTTAATATTTGTGAAGCTAGCCTGCTTGTTCCGTAATTTAATAAATATTTTTTATACATAGCACATGTAGAAAAGGTCTACCATTCTGTTATGTTTTAACTCTTAATATACCCTCTACTTCTGTTGAAAACCAGTCTAGAAGAACAAAGCTTATTACATTAAAAAAGTATAAGAGTCCTTAGCCTAATGAAATACATATTCTTTCGCAAAGATAAAAAAAAAATATATTTATAACGAAATATACATATCATATATAAGTATCGCCACGATTTCAAAATTGCGATGACAGCTCCGTCAATTGCTTCACCCCTTGAGCTATTTCCACCGCTGGAAGACAAAGAAACCAAAGAAAAAGTTTCTATGCATTCAGCATAAAAACGAAGAAAAAATGCGAATTTTTAACGTTTGTTCTGCACTTTTTGTGGTTTTATATTGCTCTTTCCGAGGTAAATTGCGGATCTACGTGTTTTTGTAGGATACATTCTTAATCCTATACCTGTACATAACTGAAAATATGTGAGACTATACGTAATACATATTGCTTCATTTGTATTTAAAAATGTATAAGCAAAAAAATATGTATTGCCAAATGCAAACAACAATTAGTTGAACTACATCTTGTTGTTTGGGTCTTGATTAAGGGTAAAGACCTTTTATAAAAAGCAGCCTCCTAGTATTTACATTTTGGGCTATATGTTGATAGTTTAATCAGTTGGGCAAGCGACTTTAAATATAGTATGTATGCTTACGGATAACCCAATTAAAAAACTAAGGTAGTTTATACCTAGCCAATTTAAAAAAAATATACCAAGAAACATATTGGAACATGAAAACACTTTTAAGTTGAAAATATATGTACCACTGACAGTCCTTGTCAACAAAATTAGTATTGTTGAATTGTTTCTTGAATATGTTCTACGTTTTCATCCGATCGGAACCAAGTTTTCTGAATACATTTGTACTGTAGTTGTTAATGCACCAAGCTTAGCTATGGGGAGCGGTCGAAATCTGAAAATAAACAATAAATATGCGTTAGAGAGTACAGTCACCAAATTTAGTTTTTCTATCTGTTGAAATCGGTGAGATCTGGGTTTTCATACAAATGGACTGACAAAAGTACCAGGCTATATCGTTTTCTTTTTGGGATCGGATATACTTATTTTTGCCTGTTGTATATGTATACATATAATTCCCATCGTTCCTTAGGGTTTCGGGTAGATGCCTTATAGGAATCACAAGATGATTACCACCCGTCATTTCCACAAACTAAAGCAGAGATACCGCATCGTTGACTCTTCGGTATAATAATAGGAGGCAGTAAGTACAGGCGGTAGACAAACAATTTTGTCGAACATAAAATGGAGCACAACTTAATTAAATGCTAAATGCGCGACTATATCAGCTGTTGTTCGCTGTGAAAAGGGAGAGGTGTGCTGTGATTGTGGGATGAGAAGTTCTCGCTGCTGGGGCGTTGCTGCCAGCGTTGACAGCTTAAGACAGATCCCCGTCTTTTATTTTGGTGGGTGGCTGCTGGAAATTAGCAAAGCTGTCGACTGTCAGCAAATTGAGAACACGAGTTTTTGTGTGTGTGGGTGAGTAAATATGCCTACGACTTCATGGCTGGCAGGCAAAAGTAAGACAATGTGTCTCACCTGTGCTTTAACACCTTGACTCCTCTATGGAACTTTCCCAACGAATTTCTCCGCAGCGCATGAATGCGCCGAGCGTGTTTGTGTGCGGATAAATTATGACATGTTTTCCTCGGCATTCTACTCCTGCTTCCTGCTTTCTACCACCGACTATCCTCCGCCTACCGTTTACCACCTGCTGCCGTGTTCTTCACTCGTTGAGTTGTTTGTAATTTGTTAATTTCCCGCATTCAGAAATTAATTTTCACTTTATGCGTCGTCAAGCAGACAAAAGCAGACAACGCCGAGCCAAGTACACCCGCTGGCGGCAGTCGACAGTGCTGCACACAAGTATGCTCTACATTGTGCCACGCACTCAAGACACGTGCACACTCATACAGATGAAACTTTCGCCGCAATTACATTTCACCAACTCGTGATATTTCCATTTCTATACTAGCCACTCCTAAGGTAAAAGGGTAGTACAACTTAGTGGCAAAGGAAAAACTATGAATGTAACATTTGGATGGAGGCATCTCCAACCCCACAAAGTATAAATGTATATTCTTGATCAGTGTCAACAGGCGGGACGATATTACGTTATAAGTCCGTCCGAATAAGCACCTGGATCTCAGAGACTATAAGAGCTATAGCCATCAAACACAACCATGCAAATCAACGAGCGTAGTTTGAAAACCAGAATTACGAGTTCTGGTAATATCTGTTGTTGAAATGATTTCTGCATAATTAGTTGTGATGGGACGAAAAGCTTATTAAAATATTAGTTTCGTTGACAGTAACGTTTATTTTTCTGTATACAATATATATTTTAATAAATGGTCGGAATGGTTTCCCGTTCTCTCGAATCGGGTAGCGAATATATGTCTTTCTTTACTTGATTTCTTGCTTGTTTTGTTGCGTCTTAGATCTAGTTCGAAAAACTGTAGCAAGATTGTTATGTTTTGTTATAATGGCCAAATTAGAATATCGACATAAAACTGTAATTAAATCTTAAAACGCAGGATATTTGCTCTAAAAAATTCAAATTTAATGGACATTTATGAATATTTCACTTTTTGACTGATCTTTGGGTTTGTATCATAAATGTTATATGTTAAATGTTAAATGTTATATCATAAATGTTGTAATTTGGCGTGTAAATTAACAATAAATATTAGTAAAAATAAAAATATAATATAAAGTTAAGAATAGAGCAAAAATTACAAATAATTCAAAATGGTAAACAAGAAGGATCATAACACAAATTACAAAACCCACGAAAAAATCAAGCAAATTTTCAACTTTCCACAAATACAGATGATCTAAACAAGTAAATGTATATATTTGCTTGGGAACACCTATGAAAAAAGGTTTAACGAATCCTTTATTCTGCTATTCAGATTTACGTATACAAAATTACATGACATATTAATAGTAGGAAAGCCACTTTTGCTGTTTGCGTTGATGTTGCACTGTTTGAAAGCAAGTGAGAAAGAGTCGAAAGTGCGCGACTTTGAGAAATATGCCACACATTTTGAAATAACAAGCTTTTCATATTATGAAGTAGTATCTAAAATTGCGGCAAGGAACAGACATACAGGTGCACTTAGCTCAATTAGCTCGGCTGTAGACTCTGATCCATATATACTTTATGGGGACTTCTGTATATAACATTCATTTGATGATAATACCGTTTTATATGTAATATTTCAATTTATTTTAATAATTCAACTTTGTAAATCACAAATGTACAGAAAAACCACATGGTGTCTAACACGCGGAGTTTGACTCGTGGTTTTTTTTCTTGGTTTTACTTTCTTTTTAAGTTAGTTTTTGTTTTTCTTCTGGGTGGAAGATTTTTTATGGACTTTTGAAAGAACATCCTTGCACATTTTTTTAAGAGCCTTATCCTCTGCACTTAATTTTGACTCTTTATGGTTGTCTTCTTTTACAATTTTCTTTTGCGCTCCTTTCCTTGCCTTTTTCTTTTCTCTCTTCTTGCATTTATTCTTGAGAGCTTCTTCTTCGCACTTTTCCTTAAGAGCTGCTTCTTTTTCTTTTTTACGATCTTCTGCCTCACACTTTTTTCTCAGCGCAGCCTCTTTGCATTTTTTTTTCAGCGCTTCCTCTTTGCATTTTTTTTTCAGCGCATCCTCTTTGCACTTCTTTTCTCTTCTCATCTCTTCACACAATTTTGTAAAGCATTTATTTTCCAGATCCCCAACTTGCTTTTTTATATATGCTTCCTCATCTTTCTTCATTTTTTCAACATCTATAGCAACTTTTTCCCGAATTAAATTCAATTCACTGTCCTCATTTTCATGCTTACTTTTCTTTGTTAACATTTTCTTGGCAATTTTTCTTTTCTTACTCCCTTTCTCTGATTTTCTACCTTTATTCTTATAGCTCTTGTTAAGCTTATCTTGCCCAGATTCCCCGCACATTTCTTTTAATACCTTCTTTCTACAAATTCTCTTAAACTGAGCACCAAGACACTCATGTGCCCGTGCAAGTCTCTCTTGCTCTTTTTTTGAAAATAGTTTCCGAATTCTACACACATCGGACCATTGACTATTGATACACTTTTCTAATTTTTGCAAATACCGGTTATTAGACTTATCTGAAGGCTCTTTTTTATTTTTTAATGACTCGCATATTGCGTCAATAGGATCTGATTTTGGTTTGCATCCTTTTTTTTCTTCTACCTTATCTTTCTTAGAATCCTTATCTGTGCAATCACCTTTAGGTCGTTTACTTTTAGGCTGTCCTTTATGCAATTTTTGTTTAGCATCTTTCTTAGATTTATTGATATGTTTTAGGCATTCATCTTCCCTTTTGTTTTTCTTTCCCTTATCTTTCTTCAAGGAATTTTCACTAGCAGAACGTAATTTTCCTTTGGTATCTTTGCTCCTATGAGGCTGATCTTTTACCTTATTTTTTATTGGATTTGGTGCTTTCTTGGATTTATTGTTGGATTTACTGTTTTCTTTTAGGCATTTATTTTCCCTTTTATTGTTTTTCTTTGGTTTTTCTTTATGCTGGGAGTTAATACTGCTAGATCGCATTTGTTGTTTGGCACTTTTACTTTTATGAGTTTGCTCCTTAACTTTTATTTTAATGGATCCCGCACATTTCTTTGCCTTTTTTAGATCTTCTAGACATTCTTTCTTTGGATTCTTCATTTTCTTCCCCTTTTTTTTATTTTTAACATTACTTTTTGAGTCTTTCTGATTACTCATTAATTTTTTAGGGTTTGAACCCAGTTTCGCTTTCTTTTTATTTCTTGTATGTTCCTTTCTTTTTACTTTTGATCTCGAGCCTCGTTTTCTCTTCTGCTGGTTCTTGCTTTTCTTATTTTTAAAGTTGGATTTTTTTTTGTCGCACTGTCTCAACAATTTTAGGATCTTCGCACTTTTAGCTATATCGCTACACTTCTTTTGTAGTTTCTTTTCATTACAAAACTTTTTCTGTGCTATTTTTTTGCACAATAGTTTCATCCCATTTGATAAGCACTCCACCAAGCTTTCCATTAACTTCTTATCTTTTTTATTCAAGCATTCCATTTCTTTCGCCCAAGCTTTTTTGTGATCTTCCATACATTTCAGCTCGTGTGCCTTTAGGTCTTTTTTATCCGTTTCTTTTTTGATACGCTCCTCTTCCTTTTTTTTCTCCTCTTCGCGTTTCTCGAGAATTTTCCTATACTCATCACAGGGATTGTCTTTCTTTTCGGATGAGTTAGAATCTGATTTTTTACTGTAACGAAGCTTTTGCACACTGCTAATCGATTTTGGTATATGCAATGAATTCACGCAGTTGGAAAATATGGAAATACTTCTTTTTATGGAACTTCGATCAAACATTAGAGCGAATCTACTCAGGGACATGATGAATGGAAAATTCAATTTCGGTACCAAAATAAATTCCAAATTATTATATATAAACAAATTAAATTTTACAAAAATTTTGGCATTTTAGGGCTTTGAATAAATAAAGTTCAGTACACACTCTATCAGAAATTTCACTGAATAAAGAATTTCTGAATAATAAAAATTTATAGTTTCAAATTAACGTTGAGTACTAGATGAATTTAAAATAACCTAAGAACCTGAACCTCAATTATCTTCTGCTCCGCACTTTCTAATAAATCACCATTTTGTAATAAATGTCAAAAATATAATATTCGTCTGCCGGTCTGATGCAATTTTAAATTGGTCAACGAGCAATACTTAAAGATTGGCATTAAAGTATAGAACATTTTAATCATAGTAGTCAATATGTTAACAAATTTTTTCGAACTTTGCGCACATCAAAATTTTTACATGTCTAACCAATGGAATAATCAACCAAATTTCACATTCTACCAGAGCATTATTGGATTAGGTCATTCACCATGTCTATGAATCGAATCGCGGTTTTTTTTCTTCGTAAGTGCCTGCTTAACGGTTTTTCTCTTGCCGATCCTACGAACCGAATCTATTTATTAAAAAAACCGTTAAAAATCTTGCAACGAAATTCATTCCGACATAAATCCAATATCGCATCTTCAGACAAAAAGAAAAATAACCGTTGTGCTGAGTATAAAAAAATATTGGAAAAACGTAAAATTGATAAAAAACTGAAAGAAAATAATATCGGAAGAAACAATGAGGCGAAAAAACATAGAACATTCGAGATAAAGTGCATTAGGGATGAGGAGAAAACTTTGATGGAACAATTTAAACATTTAAGTAAAAAGGATAACGATGTGATAGAAGACTTGATGACTCATCATGCGTGCAGAAAATCAGCTGCGAGAAAAATTTCCACAGAGAAGGATCTTCAAGAGCAATGCAATATGATGGGTAAAAAGGCTGTTATCAAAAATTTGCTCCGGCAGTGCGATACTAATATGAACGAGATCGACCAAACCACAAATAGTATATCTGAATCCCAAAAACCCTCTGGCCAAAAACCATCACTTAAAACGAATGCAAAGCACCAAAAAAATCCCTTTATGTTGAGATTAGAACAGTGTATTGAAGACAAATGGATAAGTGTCGGTAAAATTGCATTGACAACTGCTGAGCAGGAAAAGCTGGAACGTGCATATAATTGTCTTGCAGCTCAATTTAGAAGAATTTGCAAAAGGAAAGTGTTGGAGCAAATATGTAGAGAATCTAAAACAACATCAAAATTCAAACAAATGGATACAAAGGGTAAAGACAGATCTTTTGTTCATGAGTTTAATACGCAGAAAAAAAAATTAGAAAAAATATTGCAAAAGGCAAACGCAGAAGAGAAGGTTTTTATAAAGCAGGAGGTAGACAAAATCAAAATGCGATGCTTAAAAAAAGTTTACGACGAACAAATGCTTCGGAAAAAACAAGAACAAAAAGCTCCACATTTATTGTGTAAGAAGGAACAAGAACAAAAAGAGGAAAACCCAAAGAGAAACTACCAATATAAACGGATGCGAAAACTGAAACCTTTGAAGAACAAGTGTAGAGTACAACAGCTTAATAGACGAAAAGCTCTTCAGAAAAATAGGAAAGAATATATGAAAATTGACAAACTTATTAGAAAGCAAAAAGAAGACTCTTTTAACAAAAAAGAAATGGAAAAGACTCTTCAAAATAAACATGCTATTTTTCAGAAAAATGATGCTAAGAAACCTTTATATTGTAGGAAAAACCAGCATGCGTTGATACAAAGACAAAAAAATAAGAAATTAAAAAAGAAGGATTCTCATACTGAAAATGCTCCACAAGAAAAATGCAATAAAGAAGTTATAAAAAAGGAATGTAGAGAAGAAGCCGTGAAAAAAACAAGCAAAGAGGAGACCTTAAAAAGAAAATGCGATCGCGAGGTTCCAAAGACGAAGAAACAAAGTGATGACAAGACGCTGGATCAAAAATTTCGGGAAGATATTAAAAAAAGACAGGAGGAAGCTTTAAGAAATAAAACACAAAAGCGTTCATTCCAAATAGAATTTAAAAACCAACTGAAAAAGCGAAAAGAAGATGCCTTTAGAAAAAGACAACAAAATGAAAAGGTGCGTCGGGAAAAAGCTTTAAAAAATATGTGCGAAAGAGATGAGCGAATAAAAAAATGGGAAAGCCAAGCCAGACAAAAAAAAATTCTAGAAATGAAATTAAAAAAGAAGTGCGATGAGAAAACCCGCATAAAAGAATTTAAAATAAAAAAAAAATGCGAAGAGAAAAAACTAATTCGGAAAAAATTAGAAGAAGCATTAGAGAAAAAAAACAAAAGGTTTTGTTCTTGTCTTTACAAAACACTTAAAAACCAGGATTTTCAGCAAGGGTCTAAAGTATCCATCATCGGTACTGGAGCTGTCGGCATGAGCAGTGCCATCGCACTACTCTTGAAAGGCGTGACGAACAACATACTTCTATACGACACCAAAAAAGATCTGTGTGAGGCAGAACGCCTGGACTTGTTGCATAGTTCCTTATTTTTAAACAATTTACACATAGAAAAGGCCACCTGCGTGGAATGTACCAAAAACTCGAGAGTAGTTATTGTCACGGCTGGAGCACGGCCAAAACCCAATGAGTCTCGTCGACAAATAGCCCACAAAACGGCTGACATAATTAAACAAATTATGCCTGAGCTCGTAAAACACAGTCCCCAAGCTGTGTTTTTAATTGTAGCGTATCCGACAGATGTGATGACATGGTTAGCTCGAAAAGTATCCGATCTCCCATATGAACGTTGCTTCAGTCCTGGCTGTTATTTAGATTCAGCGCGCTTTCGAATGTTTATTGCGAAAATTCTTAAAATATCGACAAATTCGGTGCTTGGCTATATTATTGGAGAGCATGGCGACAGTTGCGTTCCCCTTTGGTCGACAGTCACTGTAGGAGGTACACCTCTGATGTCTATATTGCCGGAGATAGGCACCGACAGGGATCCGATGCGCTGGTCGAATGTGCACAAACAGGTTGTCGAATCCTCTAAAGCCGTGATTAAAGGTAAGGGCCGACCGAACTGGGCCTTAGGACTCGCTGTTGCGGACATCATCTCGGCGATCTTTAAAGACTGTAATCGCATTATACCATTATCAACTAATGCAGAGGGTATATGTAACATCCAAGATGAAGTATTTCTATCGTTGCCTTGTGTTGTCAATAAATGTGGCATAAGTGGTGTGATGTATCCGCGGCTCTCGCAATGGGAGAACGAAATGCTAATGAAATCTGTTGAAATATTACTCAAGGATCAAAGTGGAATTAAACTGTAGTGGAAATAATTTTTTAATTTTTGTTACTTAAATTTTTCACAATACAAAAAGCATTTAAATTAGTGCAGTTCAAAATTGACAATCTGTTCGTTTGAATAAAATCTCTCTTGCAATCAAATTATTGGAATGTATGTAGAATGAAACATATAAAATAGTTTTCATTTTATATACAACCCATAATTTGAAATTTGGATAAAGCTTTGAATTTTCAGGAAAATAATACTAGACTATGTTAGTAGCAGCGTCATGTCGAACAAAATAAATAATCAATAGTTTTCTCAATTTATAAACGCAATTTTCATTACATACAGTGTGTATTCACTTTACTTGTCGATTTTTCCCAATTCAACACCGTCATATAATCACATGTGCATCGAATGTTACAATTGCTGTATGCAAAAACCCTTAATCCCACTTTAGGCATGTGAAAATATCGGGCGATATATTTTTGTACCATTCCTTAGTCACGCAATAGTGCATCGTGGTGAAACCAAAACAGATCACTTCACCTTACAATATGAAAATTAATATTTGCGTGAAATTATATACCGTCCAAATGTATATGTTTCTTTGCTCTAATTGCTCGCTTCTTTATTTTCTGTGGATTGAAGAAAACGGCACTTATCCAATATACCGTTAAGGATATATTCTATTACGTTTAAAATAATTCACAATATACAATACATGGTTACTGCTAATCAAACCAAAAAATCCCACAAAGCTTGTTCTGCCTCAAGGGAGTTTATTTTTGCCAATCCGATCTGTCGAGGAATTCCCACTTGAGTTTTGGAATACAACAGACACTCTTCTCTCCTCGGCCAAAGGTGTTTCTATCGAGAGTAGATAAATACTGTAGTCTATTACACATGTCTTGTCCATATAGCCTAACCGCATTCCTTCCTACCATGTGGTTAAGGAAGAATGCGGTCTTTTGCCTTCATCAAGTGCTGATTGGAGGAAGCATTCGCATACATCCTGGCATCGAGAATTACGCCAAGGCGTCACTTGATAGATCAAGCTGTGTTGCTTCCAGCTCTGGTTTTTGTAGGTTGAAGTCCCTCTAGTAACTTAAGTAATGATTGACCTCGAGATCCATTTCCATTAGTCAACTTCGTTATGTATGCGCTAGCTGTGTGTGATCATAAACTTCTTGGCTGGTGACTTCAAGATGACGACCTCTTGTCGATGGAGCATACTCCATCTGGTCAACTTCTAGTCTAACGTCAGTACTTCAGAATGTATATAGATAAATTTATTAGATAATGTTTAATTAACAGAAAGTATCAGAGGCTTTACCTTTCAGGGGCATTATTTTAGAGATCCAATAAATAGAAATTCAAAATCTAGCTTCTGTCAGAATCCCTTACATGTCTCTTTTTGCAATGTCGACCAATCGCATTTGTAGTAGACTTTTTTCGCGCGTACTCAAGTCCAACAATTGTATTAGAAGTAAATCGGATAATAGCTGCAAGAGAACTCAACTCATGAATGCATTTCGCGCTTGTCTCTACAAGAGTCTTAACAAACAAGATATCTGCGAAGGCAATAAAGTATCTGTGGTTGGCACAGGGGCTGTGGGCATGGGCTGCTCCATAGCCTTGCTTTCCAAAGGCATAACGAACAACCTATCGCTATTCGATGTTAATGAGGAATTGTGCCATTCGGAGAGATTGGACCTGCTCCATGGCTCGATGTTTCTTCACAACTGTCATATTAATCAGAGTTGCAAGATTGAATCAACTAAAGATTCAAGAGTTGTGGTGGTAACAGCAGGTGCCCGAGTCAAGGCTAATGAGACACGACTGCAAGTTGCCCAACACTCAGCAGACATCGTCAAAAGTGTAATGCCGCAGCTTGTTGCACTGAGTCCGAAAGCTGTGTTTTTAATTGTTGGTAACCCTGCAGACGTGATGGCCTGGGTTGCTCAAAAAGTCACCAGTCTACCATATGAGCGGTGCTTCAGTCCCGGCTGTCATCTGGATTCTGCTCGGTTTCGAATGTTTATTTCGCAAATTTTGAAGGTTTCATCAAATTCGGTTCATGGCTTCGTTCTGGGCGAGCATGGAAATTCATCAGTACCAATTTGGTCTTCAGTTTCCGTGGGCGGTGTTCGACTCAAGACTATACATCCGACTATCGGCACTGAAAAAGATACTATGCAGTGGTCCAGGGTCCACAAGGATGTAGTTGAAGCGGCTTTTAAAGTCATAGCCGGCAAAGGTTACACCAATTGGGCTATTGGCCTCACTGTTGCAGACATTATCTCAGCCATATTTGAAGACAGCAATCGGATCATGGCCATATCAACCAATGCAAAGGGAATGTGCGGCATCAAAGACGATATATTTCTTTCGCTGCCATGCATTGTTAATAGATGGGGCTTGAGTGGCATTATCCGCCCGGATTTATCGGATTGGGAAAAGTGCGCTATGCAAAAGTCGGCTGAAGCTTTACTCAAGGTTCAGTGTAGCCTTAAATTGTAGCTGCAAAGACTATCTAATCAACAGTATTGCAAATATTATAATGTAGATCATGGAGGAGTTTTGTCACAAGTATTAAAATACATATTCGAGTTTTCATTTGAACTAAAATTTATAGACCATTTGCATGTTTTTACGAAATTATTACGATAGATTTTATCATGTGACGCATTTGTAACTTATTTCAATTATAGGTAGTTCACTTATATCGCAATTACCAATTAAATCAAAAGAACATTCCGTTATTTTCCAGAAAATTGTTTGATGTGTACAAATAATATGTATAAATATATATTAGCGATGCCGATTTTATAACCTTATGCAAAGGCAAAAGGAGGAATAAAGTATATATATTCTTGATCAGTGTCATCAGCCGAGACGATATAGCCATGTCCGTCTGGCTATCTGCCCGTCTGTCTGTATGAACTTCTATATCACAGGCTATAAAAGCTAGAGCAACAAAAAATTTTTTTAACACTTGTTATTGTTGCACGCAGATAAAATTGGCTATCAATATTGGGGTTGCCCCTTTCCTCCTTATATAAAAAAATGAATGACCATAATTTTGCTGCTAGAGTCTCTAGTTTTACTGCGCATAATTATATGTATAGTCCAATCGGTTTGATTGTGCTCCCATGAAAACTATAGAAGTTATTCATTAAATTTTATAGGGAAAATATAAGATGCAGCTGCGCCCGATTACTACGATTTATTGACAGTGTCACAGTGTTTGGTATATTATAGATTTTTTTAAACGTAAATGGATATTTGATAAAAAAAAGTAATACTTTTTGGGATTTTCTTGAAATGGGTATATCACAGTCGAGCTCTCTCCACTGTATATTTCTTACTTGTTTTCTTCGTCATCAATCGATTGTTTACATAGTTTTTATGATTGCTATCTGAAAGTGGATCGTATTATTAAACTGTTGTGTCTTATCCTTTATATTATAATAGTCAAACTAAAAATAATAGCTAATAATATAATTGCTAATATATGTTTATCTTATCTGAATTTTCATTTTAGGTAAGTGCCATTCTCCATTTTAAGCTCTAATTCATGAATAAGCGTAGGTATTCATTTCTAAATTAAGTGCATATTATGAATGATACAAATATATTTGTAAGTATTTCATAAGTCCAAAAAGTTTAAAAATCTAAATTTAATCTTTTTGAAGTTAACCAATAACAATACTATTGAACCTATTATATATTTCAACTTCACCAATATTCATGATTAAGTACCGTCATTAAACTAGGAGATAAAAAATATTAAAAACGCTACAGTCGGGAGTCCACGACTGGGTAAGAATATAACAAAACTCGACTCTAGCTTTATAATTACGGAAAGAAGCGTGGTCAAATTCTAAAACAACTTGATTTACGCCCAACGTTAAGTTTTAAAAATGTATTCTAGCTCATACGAAAAAGATCAAGGATTTATATACTTTATTGGGTCAGAGAAGCCGTCTTCTGTTTGCACTGAGTTAAAATACCCTTATACCGTATGGATAGTGGGTGTTAACACCCGATCTCATAGAGTATTTAGTATAGACAATGCCAGGAATTCCGTTTAATGACCTAACGTCAAACGACGCCCACAAAATCAAAGCATATTTTCCAGCATGTTTTACCTTACCACTAATCTAGCCTGTCGGCATCTCAACACCATCCGCTATTCGACTCATTCGTCCTCACAGTCGCACAGATGAATGAAAAGTATAACTGAATAAAAATAAGGGACGAATAGAAAACGGTTCAACCCGGCCGCATAGTTTAAGCAAACTTTTTGTTTCAAAGCTGACCATGAGCAGCGAGGGAAAACTGAAAACGCCACTATTATATTTAAACAGAAAAATAATTGCAAATATTTCTGAAAACTTTTTCAACTTTGTCTTGGGGGTTTTTAAATTTTTGTGTTTTTCTTTTTTGATGGTGCGCTTTTTTTATTGCTTTTATTCACGACAGAGAAACCCGTTCCTTAAATCACTAGCAAGTTTTCTATTTAAATTTAAAGCATTCTACATTTCACCAAATTTTCCTGTATACAACAGAAAAAAAAATTGTAACAGGCAGAAAGAGGAATCTTTGATAAAGTATATATATTCTTGATCAGTGTGAATAGCCGAGACGATATGGGGAGCATTATTAAAACTAGAACCTTTATGTTTGGCACACATAATGATAAAAACCGTCCATTTTAAATATTTGGTTACAATATGATAAAAAACAGGAAAAAATATAAAAGGGCAAAAATCAGATGCATCTGCACGCACTTTGTTTGTTTTGTTGACAATGTGGCCATGTAAGGCATATTATGGATTTTTTCAACGTCGATGGATATATTTAGAGAAAAAATACTTTCTAGAATATGTTTTGTTTAAATAACATATAGATATTTTGTATACTGCTGAAAGGGGTAGTCGGTGTCACACAGTCGAGCACACTCGACTGTAGGTTTCTTTCTTGTTTATTTTATTTTGATTAAGTTGGTAGTTTTTTGAAAAGTTGAAAAGAATTGCATAATAAACATGAATCATATTAAAAACAAAAACAACGAGATGCGCACTATGTCTATGGTAATATATAAACATTGGACATCCTGCTTTAATTCGGATCCAATGCATTGGTTATCACAGCAATGAGACAGATTTTTTCTTTTTACCACCAGTTCAGCTAAAACGAAGCTTTAATTTTCCATTAAACTTGGTATAGAAACCACGAATGAAAGCAACTGAAATGAGCTAAGCAAGTTCGAAGCTCAATCAAGCGCATGAAATGCATCGCTGTCGTTGCGAAAGATGCTTGAGCGTCATTCAACACACCACGACTTTTGCAGGCAAAGCGAATCAAACTGAAATAATGGTGCAGGGACATTCAAAGCAATAAGCGGAAAATGGAGTGGTGACGATTGCCGCATACTGCGCATTACACCTCATGTTCATGTCAAGGACCGGCAATCTATTATGCTTGTGTGTGTCGTCTGGCCAGAGTGCAAAAGAGCGTGCAAAAATGTGAGTCTGCGTAAAAAGCGCCTGTCAACTTCCCTATGCACTTTGGTATCGGAACAGCAGCTCAGTTTCTCAATAGTTTCTATTAGAGAATCTATTTCATTTAATTACAGTCGCAAGCCCTTTTGCAAACTTCAACTCAACCCATTCAATAATCAATCTTGATCCTTGCATATTTTTATTATGATGACTTTTCAAGGGGGCCTCCCAATCTGTCTCTATTGTCCTTTCTCTATTGCTTCGCATCTTTTGAGGTGGTTGCGCATCCTCGGACAAGTCTGTGTTCTAAACCTAGCCAACACTAACGACTTTTTAAGTATTTACACACAATTTACTTTTTACTTCGGTAAACTTTTATCACAAGACAGCCGCAAGTTATGCAGCGTCGATGATTTGATTTTTCCTCTTCAAAGAACGGCGTCTTCACTGATATAATTTTACACATGAATGTGGGATAAATAGTTATTTATCTGTGTAAAGACCTTTTAATATGATATACAAATTAAAGTTTCCATTCTAAATACATGTAGCTTGAGGCTTTAACACTTGCTCCAACAGACAGATTCTTAAAGGAACAGTCTCCAGTTGGAAAGTGCAATTCGGTGTCGTCCGTCCATTTAAGTTGTACCTTTTTATACCCATTACCCACAGGCTAGATTGTTATTCTATCGGTCTGTTCATGTGAGTGCGTAGGTTTATTGCATTTACTGCGCATATAAAGTCTAAATTCAATTTTGGATGCCCCGCCAAGTAGAACTTGAGCAGCTTGTAGTGTTATGATGTATAAACAATCTGCGGCCTATACTTTTAAGTCATTTTGGTAACATTTGGAACAGCAGAACAAAGGAGATGTGTTATGGAAGGTGTTATCAAGCAAAATATATGTAAACTTGGCCATCGCTTAACACAAACACTTTTAGTACGAACTCAGTCTAACATGGTTACAAATTTGCTCCTTTCCGTTTCCCATTTAGCACGTGAAAACCTTCTTTCTTATATAATTTCGAAATAGAAAATTACTGATTACTGATCATTAAAGAAGACATGTTAAAATGATACTGCGTACAACTATAAATGCCAATAAAGGTCTTCCAAATTTAATATAAAAAGGAAGATATGATCTTCTTACTTTTTAATATTTTTGACTTTTTCAAAAGTTTAATCTCTTAGTTAATTTGTGAAGTAACTTTTTTAATTTAATACCATCTTTTGAAATTATGCGTTTTTTAGTATTTTTAACAAATGTGTGAAACTGTAAAAATAACAGACCAAATTTTAGAAATAAATTTTTAAAATACATACATACATATATGTATGTAAACAACTGTATATGTATATTTAAAATGTATGTGAGTAAACGTATAATAACTAGTGTCGAATCGGGCGTTGTTACTTGGTATTTTTTTTTTAAATTTCAAACTTAAATTTTATTGCTATCTGTAGTGTGTGATAGAGTATTACCTATTTGTTTTGGCAATAAGTCTTGCTTGCGAGGTGCTCTATGAAATACAACAAGCGACGCTTTGATTTTCTTTACCCAATCTTTTATTATTTACTTCTACTTTTTTGACTTTTTGTGTAAAATGAGAAAGCATATTCATTAAAAAATCAATCGATTTTTGCGATCGTTAGTAAATATTTAACAAGTCTTCTTGAAACCAACTACATAAGTTAAAATTCCCATTACTGAAATTCTTAGACATAATTTCATTTTCTTGCTTCATATTTGAAAATGGTTATTTATAGCTATTAAAAAATGTCTACACTATCTGAAAGCAACCCGAAGCAGTCCTTGAATTAAATTATAGCTAAGTATTTTCATACATACTCGTGCATAGCATTCGCTCGCCCATTATGCAAGTGCAAAGCACATTTATTCTTATTTTGCAATTGGCCTGAAGGCAGCGGTGCTAGTCTATTTATCGTAGGTATTTTTTTTTCTCAATTCGAGTTTACCAACGGCTTGGTCAAATAGTGAAAGAAACCAGATGTTCGTTCGCAAAAACACACTTGATCGCAAGTCAGGACGCGACGAATAAGGCTACAGGACAGCAGAGCAAAGCTTTGCCGACATACTTCTAGTCGTTGCTGTTTGTTTATTTACGCACACGCGAGGCAAGAACTTATTTCATATTCATAGAAAAGTCGCTTACACATGTGCTGTGAAGGTTCTTGCCAGCTGTTACTCTCGTACTTCACCCACACACACTGAGAAGTGCAAACACAGCTCGTTGGGGTTGGATAAAGTAAATCAGCAGCTAAGTAAGTAAAATGCTTCATAAATTGCCTCAAGTGGCACAGCTGGCTGATAGCAGTCTTTGAAAGTATTAAACGCCGGCGACTGTTGGCCCAGAACCCCAATCCCCTCAAGTATACTCCTATCAGATACAGCTAGGCTATCCTTGTTTCGTTTGTTTAAGCAACTATACACATACTCTCATGCTGTGTAAGTATCTAGACGAATCTATTTTTAAGCATCAAGAGAAGAAATTTTAATTAAAGTCAATTTTGTATCTGATACCCGAACTTACAGCTTAAAGTCCGATAATAAATTTTTGTACATTTAATAACAATCACTATTTCAACTATACGTTCTTATGAATATCAATGTCAAACCAATTGTATAGCATTATGGACGTGCCGCACAATTACAATTTTTATATATTTAATTCATAAATATCAACTGGGCCAGCTGCGAGTCTCATTCGCTTTTCTAAAATCACATTGTCTGCAAACGATGATAATGATATCTTACTGATGGCAATAATTTGCGCACCAAGACCCTATTGAATCTGTCCAAAGAAAATTTCGTTTATTTCCTTTAAGCGGTTTGAACAGGAGATTGCCAACCTTACTTTTTTAGCTAACCATAGAACAATGTTTGGCATTTTATTTTTAGTAAATCATGATGATTAGTCAGAAATAATATCACGACTGAACTTTGCCGTTCCCTCCAGACTAGCTCGTAGTGACATTTCACTTGCCCTTCTTTATGAGAGATTTATGTTGTAACCACCTAAAAACTTTACTAGTATCCCACTTAAATAATAATTAGCCAAATAGTTTGATTGTAGTAATAAATTAAAATTGGGTTTCAACTACCCGTTCGAATGTTATGTTCTATCCTTACATTTAATCGTATTTTCTTCTATACGTTTTTTTTTTTGCAACATAAAGAACCTAATTCGAATTTTTGTGCTACTCCACTCAATTG
Source organism: Drosophila formosana (assembly GCA_035045625.1). Lineage (NCBI taxonomy): Eukaryota > Metazoa > Arthropoda > Insecta > Diptera > Drosophilidae > Drosophila > Drosophila formosana. Next base: position 6,216,407 of record JAWNOW010000476.1, read on the forward strand.
CTTTCACTTTACGTTTTTCAATTTATGTTTTGACTGAGATTGTGACATATTGCTGTCGCGCGTCGTGAATCCCATTTTTCCATCTTTACGAGGTGGTATTGCACTTGTTGTAACTCCGATATATATGTATATAACATTATTTAGTTTTGGAGCTTTGTTAAATTGTCGAACATAATAATAATGAAGTAAGCGAGACTGTCATTGGCATGCAATTGCATGGCATTTTAGTAGACATTAATAACCATTAAGAACATACGCAGTGAGTGCTGCACATCATTCACAATTAAACCACATTAGAAGTGTCCATCAGGCTCAATCAAAATTGACATGAAAGCTGTTACATGGCCAAGCGCAGACCAATGCGGATCCCGAACTGTAATGCCCCGCAATGGTCGACGAGGCCTCGAGAAATTCCGATGGCTATGGCACTCGACACCACGACATTATAAATGAAGAGTGGGTCTAGAAACAGGACTCGCTCGGGGGACATGCTATTAGCTTTGAACTTTTCACAAATTACAGGCCAAATGGCTGCATTTCGCAGCCGTTGTTCTGTTAATTACCGTTATTGAACTTGTTTGATTGGGCCAAGTCGAGTTACCATGCTGACCACACAACCGTAACTGGTAGCTGCTAGCTGCTAGCTGCTAGCTGTGAGTTGAGAGTTCCGAGTTCTGAGGGCCACAGTTTGCATGCAACGTAGCACTTGCAAAGTAAATACAAGTTGGGCCCATGTACGTTTGGCCGCTTGATAACGATTGCAATTGCATTCAGTGCTTATTCAGGGCTATTGCTGAACTGCAATTAAGGTTCGAGTTGTTTGCACTGCATTTACACGAGTTTATTCAGTTGCAGTACCTACTTTCGAAAGTTGGCTCTGCTCGTTGAATTTACCACCACGTTAATTGTTTGAAATTTAATGCCATAAGAATGGAAGGTGAGTTAAATATGACTGCATTCAATCTCGACAAATGTACGAATGCGAACAAGCTAATGACTTCGGTTTATAAACATACAAATAGAATTTCGCTCTTCATCGAGTGTGCTGGCAGAACACGTCAAGAATTGACAAAGGCTGGTCTCGACAAAGGGAGAAAAAACCATAATTATTACAATCAATATGTAGGAGGGTAGAAAGGACCATTTTTTCAGCTTGTATGTGCATTTCGCTCGTAATTCAAATAAAAATGTTAATTACATGCACTTGCAAATCGAATTAAAAATACCCGCGAGCACCTACGCAATTTACTTCAAATTATTGTTCTAGACAGACTTAATTGCAAGTCATCAGTCAGAAAAATTCAACTTTATTTGCATACAAATTTATCTACATATACATATATGTAATGTAATACTATTATTTTTAACTTTATCACCGGACGGTCAACCCTGCGCCCCAAAGGACTAGATGAACAAATGTATATATTCATACAACAATAAAAAATATATTTGTGTTGTTTTCTCAACTCCATTATTTATTGTTTTTTTTGTTCACATTCATTATGTGTGTGTCGGATTTTTGTAAATTCCTTCAGTTCGTATTGATTAGCATTGTATCAGTATAAGAGTTTCCAGCTATTTATGTTAAATTAAATAGCGTTGTTGGCACAATTATATGAAGAGGTTCTTCTTGTCTTGCCGTTGTATGGCTAAATAAAATAAAAAGTATTAACAAGTGTTATTGCTCTATGACAGAAAGACTGGTACCTGACATGGCATAGCGACTAGTCTTCAGTGTTCTTATCTTCCAAATGGTAGTCACGAGTCAAGTAATCGAGTATTACAGGTATGGTATCCTGGCTTAATAGCTGCTCCTCTTCGGAAGGATGCAGATGCTCGCGCTCTATCGTGTTTATTGCAACCATATTCGCATCGTCATCTATTGATTCCATCGGTACATTTAGACATATGGGCACAGTACATACCTGCTGTTTACTTCGGACTTTTAAGAAGTTTAAAATAATTATCACGCTTACCACGTAAAAGATTACAGGTATTCGTCGGGTTTTCCAGTTTCACAATAATTTTTTTTTACGTTTGGAATGAATCAATCTGATAATTTGACAATTGAGTAGTGGTGCAATAAAGAATGTATCGATATAATCGGTTCTTTCATAATTGTATGCAATATAATCGATTTTTTCTCTGAATTGTATCGAAACGGATTAAGAACTAGAAAAACTAATTTACCTAGTAAATCAATGTTACCGTGTTCGATTTAGTATCGTTTATTTTTATTCTTTTCGGTAATTTTTTTTTAATATCATTCGTGTGAATTTTTAGTTTTGTGATAATTTATTATTAAAAATGTTAATATTTGAAAAAAACATTGGCGTCAATATGTACTGAACCAACTTTATGTCTACAGGACCTTGCAATAATAACTTTAAGGAAGTACTAATTAAACCAAATGTCCGAGTATATATCAAATGGCAGGAAGTTTTGAATGGCCCTTTATATATTCTTGATCAGCAACAAGAGCCTAAACAAACCAAAAAGGACAATTGAGGCTAAAACGCATGATTTAATGGAATAATAGACATCAGAACTTATGACAAAATAATCATAAAATAAAATAAAAAATACTAGCATTCCGCAAACATTGTATTTACCAGACTTGGTAAAAATTCAACAATTCAAGATTATACAGAGAGCATTTCTCTATTTCTACTCAATTTTATATATTATCATAAATTCCCGAATATTCTAGTCCACTCTAGTAATAAGTACATTTTTTAACACTATGAAAGTACAAATTAGAAAGTAAAAACAACTCAATTGCATTTCGAATGTTTTTTGTCTCCTGAATTGGATTTAACTTCGGTAATTGCGATGCCAATTAAATTTATTGATTTATTTATTTATTTTCAATGGGGTACTAAAGTTCCCTGAATTTTGAGCCATCACTGAGATCCAAACTGCTGCAACTCGGTCGCATGATGAGGTTCAGGCTGAGCTTATTGAGTCCTGCCAAACTGCTATGTGTTAGGCAATAAATTGAACAATATATTTAACAATTTACCAACCATTTCAAGTCAAGTGCTTCCGTTAACTGCGAACTGTGATCGCTGGTGCAACGGGCTTCACGTTGCTCCTGTTGTGTGGATATCATAAGATTATCCAGCTCCTCGTGCAATTGTCCGTTGTAGAAGTTGACCAGTCTGTTCATCGATTTATAGCTACGTAATATCAGTTGTTGCAGCTCCATACCGTTAGCATCAGTTGCAGCTGCCCTGGGCATGCCAGAGTTGGCCATTATATGTCCTGTAGCTTTAATTTTTTGTGCTTTTTGTACCAAAATGTGAAGTTGAGAATTAATAAAATAATAATAAAGTAATAAAAATGACAGACTAAGCCAAGGGGTAAAAATCTATAAATACTTTAAATGAATAATTTGTATATTCATAGATAGTTAAATATGCGAAAGAAATAACCGTTCGATTCGCCGCACAGTGCCTCGTTGTCTCAAAACACGTTGATAAACTCTTATCTTTAGAATTACTCAAGATATTTTTTTTTAATTTTTGTTTGTAAACGAAACAAAAAAATGCAATATTTATTTAATGTACAATTTTGTAAGTTTCGCGCACTAAAATTAAAATTTAAGTTTAAAAAAAAATATTTTTCGATTTAAATACAAAATATGGAATGCACATACTTTAAAATGGTGTATTTATAGCCCATAAAAATACAAATAAATGTTTTTATTTGATTTATGTTTCAAACTTTGGAATATATAAAATACACTGCCTGGGTTTTTATTTTAAAGTCAACTTAAAAGTTTTTCCTAAAAAAAAGAAAACATAGTTTAGTATTTTTATTTTATATAATTTGACACTATTTGAATGAATCATGAACATTTTATGCCGATCGTATTAAAACCTCAGAAGCTTTTCAATAAACAACTACTGGCGTTGATTACAAAGTACCGTGAGTGACATATTTTTAATTTAAAATAAAATTCGTAAAGCAATATGCTTGATAAATATGTTATACTTGGGATGAGCTGATGTCACACGGTGACGAGAGGAGTAAGTCATTGTTGAACATTCCATTCAATTAAAATTTAAATTTCTTCTCACAGTCAATCTTAAGTCAACCGTGACCCGTCGAATAAGTGGTGATATTTACAGTTGCCAGCTACGGAGCAATGACAAAGTCCTTTAATATTTTGCTTATAAGATGGACTTGTTCTGCTTCTTAAATATAAATATATTAACATATATGAAGGCAAAGCTGAAATTACAGTAATAATATATAGTAAAATTCAGCATGCCAAACATTTTCTGAACCCTACATTTGCTAGTTCAAGTTATAGCTATTTGAAAAATGTGCTCTATTGTGAGTAGTGCTATTATTACCTTTGCTGTTGACGATGTCTGGGCTGCGACACTTTAGCGTTTGATTTGGCATTTGCTTCTCACTTTGACATTCAACTCGTCAATTCTCGTACACACTGAGTACACATTTTTAAAAAGCCCGAAAAAGACACGTCCTTACAAGCACTCGAGTACACATTTCTTAATTGTTTTTCCACCAATTATGTGCGTGTGTCGGAATGCATTCTTTATGCTTGGATATGAGTTCAGCTGTATAATGTATTCAAGGACAATTCGTTTAATAACAATCCAGCCAAAGTGGAAATGTTTGTAGAATACAAAAATTTCATCTAAATCAATTAAATCTGCATGAGCTACAAAAAATATACTGTCAGAAATATTGACAGCTATTATCCCTCAGCTCTAGCGATTTATACAGACAGAGAGCAGAATGGGCATAGTAATATTATATCTGCTGTAAACGGTGATCCCGATTAACTACACATATGGGGTGAAAATATTATTTATTAGCACCGGAGAGAGGGAAATGTATTCGTATTCAATCTTTTCAACCTAAAATTTATATGAAACATATTGAAATCGACCGATTTATTTTAAATTAATTATTTAAATTAATTTATGTAATAGCTTGAATTTATTCTATTATGTCTATGCTGATTATCTCCCATAATAATCCGAAAATTGATAACAAAAGTAGCCAGTTTGTCCAGCAGCTTCGCCTGCGATAAGATTTGATGAATTTATTTTACCGCTACCTATAGAATTGAAGGGAATTATAGCTTAAAGCCAATTGAAAACGTATGTTACAGGCAGAAGTAGGCATATCCATAAGAGTTTAAATACTCTTAATCAGTGTTAACAGCCGATGTCCAAGATGAAAATTTAACACATTGTTATTATTACATTACACTGAACAATTACATTGGAGCAATCATCTCACTCATAAATTCCTTAACACACAGTCTAACTTTCACTTTACACATTCCAATCTCTCAAAAAGTTGAAGGAATTGGGCTGTTCACTGAAAAGGGAGCCAAGCTCTTCAGTTTCGTAGGGTTGATGGAACGCCTAATGAATTGGAAGGTAATAATAAAAGCTATACGACTACTTCTTCATTTATTCGGGCGACCCTTCTACTTTGATTATTGATTTTAAGTGAAGCGCCTTATTAGATTTGTGTGCATTCAGTGGAGTCTAATCACGGCAAGTCAAAATTAATCAGATTTTCTTTGTTCGTTTTGCTTTATTTTCGGTTTTGGTCGAACCAAGCGAATTAATTCAATTACATAAAAAATGGTTGGCTGCTAGGAATGCAATTACTATGTTGAGAGGGCGATTGAGAGTAGAAAGGAATTATAGGATGGCTACCAAAATATATGAGCTAAGGCAGACTCCCAAAAATTACTTTTTTGGTCAAGGAACCTGGACCTCCGCGAATGGACTGAACAGTGAGATGCAGTGTCTTAGAGCACGTATCATTTAAGCTACAAAATATAGTATTATTTAACCAGCATTATATAATGCGCAGTAAGTTCGAATGTCTAGAGAATGCACAGAGTGGATTCGCAGTACGATGCATTATATTAATGCACCATTTCCTCAGTTTAAAAGTAGAGAGTTATACCAAGATATTATGTTCGAATGTAGTATTCCCTTTGATCGGTGTGAAGTATTCGAAAGAGTATAAAGATCTGCAAAATAACAAAAAATAATTACTTATAATTGTGTATCAAAACTTACTCTGTTTCTTTAAAATTACGCCCATTGTTCGTTCTTCTTTCGGGGATGCAGAAACAAACTTGATCTGCGAGCAACCATAAAACAATATTTAAGGAAATTTGATAGCGCTAGCTCTTATAGTCTCTGGGATCTGTGTATTCTGATGGACATGGGTTTATCGCCTCGACTTTTGTCGCTGATAATAGATCATAGATCATCGAAATGCTACCTTCTATCTGTTACGAACATTTTCTGATGGTACTAAGTTAAAAAAAAATATAAACAGCAGTTTGAAAGTTTTGGGTGCCCGCTTGTTTATAAAGTCGGAGCACGTCATAAAAGCTATCGACATTTGCGATAGAGGAGTGCGTGCTGACCTCAAATCAGCTGTTCTTATAAACAAAACAATAGCTATCATTGCATTTTTGCTAGATAATTAATTAAAAAGGTTAATTGGTTTTTTATTTATTAATTAGCTTTATTAGACAACGAAATTCATTTGTTTAAAAGGAAGGAAGAAAGAAGTGTTTGCCAGGCAAAGTTTGAACGCGAATGCGCGCTCGTCGCTAGTCAAGGCAAGCTTTTGCTTACATACTCTTATTAGAGGAGATGTTTGTCAGAGTGTCTGCATTTTTTGGGGTGGTTTATTGATTTGCTTCGTCGCCAAAACTTGTTGTTACTGAGCGAGAGAGCGGAGAACGTTCACATGTACGCTGTGCACCGCCTCCTTTATTTTTGTATGTATTGGTGAACGTTTTTTTGCTGGCTTGTAAATTAAATTCATTTAAAAATGTTAATGAAGCACACATACAGATGGAAGTATAAACTATCGATTCTTAGCGGGCAGCTACATAATTAACTTATTATTATTTCCACGACGAACAACCTTATATGTAAAGATTTTTATCCTAGATCACCATAATTAACAATAAATGATATGGCCTCGTCCGTGGATCCCATCGATTCGATCGTCCATCTGTCTGCACGAACAACTCGTAGATACTCGTAGATACTTATCTTTGATCACCATAATTAAGAAAAATGATTTAGCCTTGACGGTGGATCCCGTCCGTTCGCTCGTCCATCCGTCAATTTTTTTAATATATGGGATATCAAGAATGCTTTTATTTTTATGTAAAATATCCGTTTTACAATCCAACTTTCGAGTAAACATTTATATAATCAAGGTTAATGAGAATAGTACAACCGAAGGGACAGGGTATTTAAATATCGAAAACTCTCGACTTCATCCTAAAGAATATGCCTTACTAGTAAATGTGTATGCTAAAGCAATTCCAATTATTTATCAACAGGTACAAACTACGCAAACCCACAAAATATCAATGCCAACTATCAGAGAAGTGCATTGAAAACACCCACCGAGCACAACGAATTAATACAATGGCGCAACATATCACAGAATACACAAAAAGAGAGTCCATTCATAATAAAGTCAGATGTACAAAGAAAACATGGCACGCCAGTTGACGGCTATAGTCGGGATGGTGTTCCAAAGTGTGCCAAAAACTGCTCCATGCCCAAAACGAAGGTTTCCAAATGGAAGGCGCAACTCAAAAATCGGCGTGCTCATCAGGCTCACAGGGCAGCTCCACATAAGGAGGCCAAGCGGCGATTGCGCCGAGGGACAGAGGAAAGCGATGTGGAGTTGCAGTTGCCCATTGCCATCTCAAGCGGCACGACACCAGCCACCAGTGCGACAGTCGCTTCTTATGCTAATAAATCGCACTCCAGCCTGATGAGCACGGTTAAGGCAAAGCGAACTCGATCCATGGTGCATCTTGCGCCTGAGGACATGCAGCCAAAGCCAAAGGAACCCGTGATTATCATAGACGATGTGGAGGAGTTTGACAGTGGGACCGACAGGCGCGATTTTTTCGCCAAGAGTGGTGATGATGGGGATGTTTTGGACAACGAAGAGCCAGAGGAGCCGCGTGCACTCCCGTTGAGACCAGTGCCTCCCAATCCCTATGAGGACGAGGAGATGTCAGTCGTCTATGCAGAACAACATTCGGAGATTAGACTTATGTGCGAAGTAGACCTGGACATTTCGTCTAGCATGTGGTACAAGAATGGTCAGGTAAGTGACATCAATTGGAGGACAACTTTTTATCCAGATATTTTAGCATAACTCCAGCTGTCAGAGGAGGCGAGCTTGACTTTAATTGGACTTTTGCAACTTTTGACTTTAATTGGATTCTTCTGCGGCCCATTTGCTTCTAGTGGTTCTATTGTCTGGTGCTTTTCTCACTTGCACATCTGTACCCTATAACAATCGAGTTGATTGGGTATAATGTAGTGAAAAAGCGCAAAGTTGTTCGCTATAATAGGAAATAGATTCAATGAAAGGATGTATAAATATAGTATAAAAGTCGAAATTAGTAATTACCTATTAATTTTATATCATACTCTGTGTAGTACTGTTTGTGTGTACAGGGTATCTTTTGTCTTAAACATATAATTTAAATGGTCGCATTCTGGCTTTTTTTGTCGTCTGCTCTGCGATTGTCCTTTGTGCCCTTATTTCTCTTTGACTCTTCTTTCTATCTCCTGACAGACGTCTCGAGTATCTGTTTGACTTAAATGGCGCATTATGCAAATTGGGATAATCATTATTATTTGATTTAAGAATCCTTTCTTTTCAAATCAATATTTCGTTTGGTATTCTCTTAATTATAATTTTAACTCCTTCGCAAAATAGCCAAAATACTGAAAATATGCAAAAAAAAGCATTGAATTAAAACTGACAAAAGTCATCAATTACAAATCAGTAAAATATCTTTATTTTTTATTAAATCAATTATCAGGAAAATAGTAGATTTTCATAATAAAACCAAAGAAAAGTTGTAAGTAATCAAATTTAAATTTTGTTTGAATCTATAGAAAAAAGTAGTTCGCAGACACTGATCCAGCTATAAGTAGCACTATCAACGCATATGTATATGCACATATATGAATGTCTAGGCGCCCACTAGAGAGCGATTTTTCAATATAATTACTCTGTTTTTAATCACTTTTTAAATATTTAATTATTTTTTTCAAATGAAAATATCGATGTTGGATTAAAGCTTTTATGGATTGATGATCCAATGTATCGAAAGGTTTTGAAGAGCGATACAAAAACATCGATATCGGTACATTTCGCCAGAGGAAATCGATGCGGGATGCATTTATGTCTTGCACTTATGTACATTGTATATGCATATGTACTATACCTAGTTGCAAATCTACTTTGATTTGTATTGACTGAACGAAATCTTTCAAGTCGTCAAGCGTAAAATAATTTGTATGTAAATATCGAGAGGCTGCAGGGAGGCATGTATATCCGCCTCTAAACACGCTCGCAAAACACAGTCTTAGCGATTCGCACCAAATTTTAAAGCGACGCTAATAGCTGCGAGCTTGCTGGACCATGAGTGAACACTATGTTCGCATCACGCTGCCGCTCCACCAAAAATTTGCATTTGCAATAATAATGCTGGATCGTAGCTTGTTTGTCCAATAGCGATTCCTTGAAGGGTCTGTGGCGTGTTCAACAGCATTTTGCGTGTTGGCAACATAATCGAAGTTTCCGCGGTTTCGTGGTAACTTCCATGTTGCAGCAACCTGCCCGAGGCACACGTGGACTTGACGTTTGTTGAACGAAGTCTGCTACTGAATCGCCTACTGAACGCTCAATAAGTCCATTGCCAGGTATTTATGGTGACAGCCACTCGCTGTGCAAATTCTACGCAAAAATAACTTGTTAGGCAGAGCAGAGCAAATTTACTAAAACGTACTTGAAAATGGAAGAAAGCCAAATAGTTGAAAATATGCTGTACTTCGCACTATGGTGTGACCCTTTAAAGGCAACACAACGGGCCACAAATGTATATTTTAAATTTTTAAATGGATGCTTCGAGATTACACAGTTTTCATTTTCGCTGCAGACGCATGTGTAGTTCTCCATTGAAATATCTGACAGGAATTTGATGATCTCGGCGTGGCTTAGTATGAGAACGGTTATCCATATGAAGTTCATTTGATCACATTATCGACTAGTATACAAATGTGAATGGGAAATGCATGTCCTGGCAACTCATTCCAAGCTCATTGTTAGCAGCTCAAAAATGCTGCAGATTTTAATGGATCACAGCAGTCCAGCTATTTGTTAACACTGCAGTCACAGCTCAAATACTTATTTAATGCACTTAAGAATATGTGTTCATGTATTTAAGGACATATTTAAGAGCCTGGCCTCGCGCATCTGTTCAGAGTTGCGACAAGCATCCACCGTTGGTAGTAGTTGTAGTTGCAAGTAAATCACTTCAAGCCAAGAAATTAATCACTCACATTAGATGTGGGCAAATTCCCAAATGATAACCAGGATGCAACGTTAGATCGTCTAGAGTCCCGAGCATGTCGCTCACTTTGTACCTTTGACAAGTTTATTAAGTTAGATTCAATGTCTGCACTGCGCAACACTGTTCAGGCACAACTTTGCTCCTGTTCCTTCCGTCTCCACTGGCAAATAAAATCAACGCTGCTGACGTTAGAAACATCGCACATCGCATCGTCAGCAGCTTTTCCCCATGGTGCAATTGTATTAGATTTGTGAAAAACAAAAGCCAGCCATGTGAAAGCGATGGCATGAAAAGAACTTGTGGATCGGATTACAACAATGATGCGGCAACAATGTAAGACAATGTATAAATAAATTCCGATGTCAATTCCACTTACTTTACTTACAGCAAAACAAATTACGTAGACCCCAATTAAAATACTCCTACTCAAATGGTATGATTTATTAACCACCCCCATTTGCTGCTATCATAAATAAACAAATATTATTTAGGTGAATATATTATTTCGAATAAATCGAGACCAATTCATCTATCTATTCGACAAGTAGCACGTGTTCCAGCAACAGCTTGACACCTGAATGAGCTTTGTTGTAATTAATTTCTAAAGTGCTGTGTAATGTTACTGATCCCCTATACTTGAGGTTAGCTTCAGGTTCTATAAGTAGCTGACGAATCGTACATCTCCATTCAGTATCTTTGTCTAGGAATTAATTGTGCAAAATTATCAAGAGGCTAACATAACATATTTGTGGAAAGTAATTTTAACTTAACATTAACAGAGCCACTTTTCATATTTGGGAAATTTATTTTTACAACTTTAGAAACTAATGAACTTTTCTTAAATATAATTTATTTATTTATTTAAGTATACGGTTTTTACAATAAGTAAATGATAATAGGGGAATAGTTACACAAGTTCTTTTTCAGTTATGGGCATGGTTGACGTCACCACTCATCGGGCACCTACACAACAGTTAAATTGAAATAGAATCACTGATTGTATAATTTAAGAATACATAAATTCATCATAGAGTCTTTTAGAGTCGAAGTCATATTGTAACGCTTCGCAAAACTTATATATTAGCAAAGCGCCATTAATGTTAATTCATGCGAACAACTACAATTATCGACTAATATTATTTCAGGCGCAATTTATAATTTATGAGCAAGAGCTGTGATGTAAAATGGGCGATTTTCAAATAACCCATCCGAAAATCAGATTTTTTCGTACCCATACACATAAATGAGATGCGCATATATAATTTTCAGTGGCGAATTATTTGTAAAAATAAAAACAATGCAATTAGAAAATATATTTCCATAAAACACCGAAAATATATATGTATGCTCGCACATATAGTAGCAGTGGCCATGTCACAGCATAGTCAGGCTTACACATATCCAATCCCAAATAGCAGTGCCTGATAGCGACGCCGCAAATTATGCAAAGTTATGCGCATGTAAACTCAAATGTGCCTTCAAATATGCAACAATTTATGCGAATTGACGCAGCTGCAGGACAGGAAGGAAAAAACGTGCAGACAAACAGGCGAAAACCATTATTACCAGACTGCAGATCGCCGCCCGGGTGAAGTATGCGTGAGATTTAATGCCCAGCTTAGATTACAACTGGTTCGCAGGCAGCCTCCATTTTCATTCCCTGGAATGAATGGAACTCGGGCTCAAAACAATAGAGCGTGTAATCTGCCGGCCGGCTGGCCGCTCGATGCTCGGCGTTGTAAACAAAGATTTGTACGCTCATTTAACGCTTTTGTCTAGCAACTTTGTTGCCAAACCGTAATATCACACACGAGCCAACACACACACACACACACACACTCTGAGTAGCAGGTGTACTGCAGTCTCCAAATTCTCTCTGCCATCGTACCTCATAAATTTCCAACTGAATGCGTCGTTGCACACCCTGCAAATTCAGTCGCCGGTCGCCAGTCGCCAGTTGCCAGTCGCCAGTCGCCAGTTACTAGTCACTGGTTAGCAGTTGTAGTGCGACTATGTATTGTCATTGTCGACCGCCGTAGGTTAATAAATTTCAGCAATGGCTGCTACATTGAATGTGGTAGATGTACGGAAGCGGAGAGCCTATAAAAAACACAATGAAATAGACGAGTGCTACAAATATCGAAAAATTGGGACAATCATATCTCTGTGTTGCATTTTCAAAATGTGTCCAACCTTAATAAATTGGACTAACAAAAATTTGTTTTTGGAGTTTTCATTTAGAAAAATACAGGCCAAACAATATGCATGCATTTAAAATTAATCCATAATTATTCATATTCTATCACGGGTGCCAGAGGAATCGTTCTAAAAACCCTTCAACTCCATTCTAATGTGTCAAACTTTGGGTGGAATAATTCCGATCTCAATCAGCCAATTTTTTTGCTTGATTTTGACAATGAATTTCAATATTTTCATATTGTTTTTGTACGCCAATAACTTAATTTATTTATTTTCAAAATACCAGATGGAGGAATCTCTGTTGGCTGATGCCGCAGATCTGTCTGTAACATATATTTTCTGTTGGCACTTGGTTACAAATTGCTTATCAAAGAAGCCAAATTATCAAACTTTTTTGCACCGTGAGAATCACTAGTGGTTTCTGTGGCAGCCTTTTATTTATATAAAATCTTTATCCTGACTATCTGAATGACTAAACTAACAAAAAACTGCCTTCACAGGAATAGCTAAAAAACTATCGATGACTCGAGCAACTGATCGTGCAAAAAATTCAGTTTCTCAAAATTCGTACTCTGTCTTAAAACACTCTTTTAAATAAGAATAAAAATGTCACCCATTAATGGGGATCCAGGTTGAAATCCCACTTGCCTTTAAATATGGTTTAATATGATTATCAATTTAAGTACGCCTCCGTTCGCATAAGTAGTGATAAAGGTAATTTATTAAGTATCCGTTTAAGTAGCATTGTTTCCAATGCCTTGGCTCGCGATTGCGCTCTCGTCGTGGCTGGGGCAGCTATTTCTGTAGTTTATCTTCATTTCATAAATCCAGAGCCCAAACGGTAAATGCTACGTTGGAACAAATTTGATACAACTTAGTTACCAACTTTTAGGAATACACTTATTCTAAAAATACTATGAAGTGGCTTATGTTTATGTATGAAGTACCCGCAATGTCGTCAGTGGCTTAACGTCAAAGTCGTAAATTCTTTGTCTGAATGGCCTGTGTTTGAATCCCACAAGTGGAAGTGTTTCATTCATTCCAAAAATTGTATTGGTTTTGTAAATTTAGTTATTCTTTGACATTTTAAACAATAAACAAAACTTTATTATTTTCTTTATTTAATTTGTAATTAATAAGTAACAAAAATTTAAAATTTGTAAATTCATTAACTTTACAGTATTGCTTTACAAAAGTCTGCTTTTCATTCTCAATCAAATTTAAATTTTTGACAAAGAATGACGTTCTAGGCTCACTGTAAGCAGAAAATTAACATAAGTATGTGGGTTGCTAGTAAAAAGTTTTGATGATGGAAATATATATCGATACAAAGTATTTCTATTGAAATGTTATTTTTAGAACATGTTATCTTTGGATTGTTTTGTACAAATTTTGTATTTTTGCTTCTTATTGGTCAGAATAGTTATAAATAGTTATATGTATATTCGTCATCTTCGTCAACAGCTGAATCGACATAGTCATTTTCGTTAGTGTTCCTGTTGTCTTTTAGAACACCTAGATCTCAGACACAGCTAAAAAGACCAAATTGTTTTTAAAATCTATAATTTACAGAAAATTTTTAAACAAAATGGAAGTAGCTGGTGCCAGGCATTTAACTATAACTACCCGAACAAAAATTAAATGTCTTTAATCTTATTTTTGTTTACTACATCCAGGTGGTTCATGCTATGGACCGAACGTCTCGAGTCACCGACTACCGATTTATTAAGGAGGCAAATGGGGCGCTGACTATAACGAATGTAATGCTGGAAGATGATGGAAAATGGCAGTGTGAGGCGGAGAATACGCGACGTTACACAGAGAATGCTCGTCCCGTCAAGTTGGTCGTACTAGGTAAGTATTACAGTAACAAAATCAGAATTGAATCTATCCAAAAGAAAGCATTAATTCTGTTTGATTGATGAGCTTATCGTCAAACACCAGATTGATCTGCCTACATTTAAAGAGACAACCGAATATAATATGTCAATATGCATATATTTAGAACAAAGGGTCAAATCCTACTCTTAGTTTGAATTGAAATTAACGTTGACAAAAAGTTATCATATTTATGTATTTTTTTCAAAGAGATCAGTTACTATAATTAACCTTCTTCAGATCGACCGAAACCTCCATATCTGCTGATTGACTCTCGTCGTTTGGATGCTGGCAACATTTTTGTGCCCGTCAAGGAAAACTCCGAGCTGAATTTGGCATGTGTGAGTGAGGGGGGCAACCCTCGGCCTACGCTCACCTGGGAAGTTCTCCTGAGTCCAGGTGTTGATCGACATGCACAGAAGGTATCCGCTGACGTGTTGGAACTGGAGGAAATCAAAAACGAAAAGGTTGGTGACTAAAAAATACTGTCAATAATTAAGCGACAAATCGTGAACACCTCAGTGTGACTTTGAGATATTATGTCGACGTCGTAACATGAACTTATCAGAGCTAAAATCTATTCACCTCCATTTGAAAGCGAGACACATGAATGAGTAAAACGATAGAGAACAACCAAGAAAAGGAGGAACGACACTAGGGCAGACAGTAAACAGTTTTGGCCATCTGCCTCAACGGCAACATTTCTGGTACAAAGTTGTTTGTCCTCCACTCCACTATAATGAGAAGCAGACATTTTGGTCAAGCAACAACCACCAAATCACCCGGCATGAAACCGTCCGACCACATACAACGACCTGTCAAACACATCGAAACTGTCTTCTCGAGTGTTTAATGTATATAGTATATATATGTATATAGTATGTTATATGCTGGAGTGTCATTGCGTGAGTGCGTGTTTGCATGTCGTAGACCCTAAATGCCACAAATTTCCGTGATTTGCTCGGTGAGAATCAATCCCTACAAGCCCGCCCGGAGATATTATTATATTACTGGCGTTGGCATTGAGATTTGTAGTGCCACATTGGAACATGCTTGAACGTTGATAAGAAGCCCGTCGTTTTGACAAATTTGCTTTGACTTAAATGAAAAGGCAATTTTGAATTTATACGCTTCATTCTCTTTATTTAGGATAAAAACGCCTATAAAATAAACAGTGGTGCCAAAAGCGAGTCCCGTCTTCCCGCCGTCTACAGAGCTCATCACAATGCCCGAATATTATGCGTCATGGAGCATCCCACGCTGAAGATTCGACAGAACGCGTCTTTGCTCTTAGATGTGCAATGTAAGTTTTAATTATTGATTGCATTTACAAATTTCAGGCTCCAAACATATGTAAGGCATTATACATTTTTTTTTGTTAACAATTTTCTTTATTCAGATTTTGTGAAAATGTTCAATATTTAAAAGGTCAGGGCATTCAAATTTACAGGAGATTCGTTAAGTTAAAATAATTATTTATAGTTTAAGTGAAAATATTCCTTTTCAAGTAAATAGTTAACTAATTGGTTTCCTATATCCTACAATCATTGAACATTATGGTTTAAGCAGTAATAATTATTTATAGTTTCAGTGAAATTATTTCGTTACAGGTAAATGGTTAATTAATTGGTTTCTTATAGCCTACAATCATTTAACATTATGGCTTAAGCAGTAATAATCATTCATAATTTAAGTGAAATTAACCCTTTACAAGTAAATAGTTATTTAATTGGTTTCTTATACCGTACACACAATTCACATTATGTTTTAAGCAGTGAAGCTTAAAGCTAAAGACAAACATGGCAAAAATGGCAGCTGGGCTGCAACAATGCGCCCCACAAAAATGAGAGAGGTGGCAAGTAAAGCAGGTGCAAAAATAAAAGTCAACTGCAAGTAAAAGTGAAACCCAAAAGACCTATGTTGATTATAAAGTTTAATTGCAAAAGTTAATTCTCGCTAGGACGTACAAAACAGTCGAGTGGTTCCAAAGAATGTTTTTTAAATATGCGTAGATGGGTAAAGCTAAATATTGCTCAATAATTACTCTCTACCTCTGTGAAGAGTTGACACAACTTTACCTTATATGTTATGTGATTCATGCATCTCGAAAACACAAAGAAAATGTAGGTAGCTTAATTCTTTCGATATGGATACGATCGTGTTATGAATGAGATGGTATCTAACGGTTGAGTGGGCATTTACAGTGTGCTCTCGACTAACTTAACCTAAATTAGGTTGTTCAATAAAACATTAGAAAATCTATTTTAAAGCTATAACCAGCTATTTTGTTCTTAGCTTGAAAATTTGAGTCAAATTTGTTTAAGCCAATAACTAAGTAATTAAAATTATATCTTTTTAGCTCAAAATATATGAATATCCTTGCAGCTAAGCAGGAGACACTGGTTTAAGTTCGGCTCAAGAATTTTTTTCACTTTTATAATTTATTAATTTATATTATTATGTATTTTATAGATGAAAACGCTTTTCTAAATTGCCTAGCAGTAGAAAAGTTAATATGTTGAAACCAAATTTCAACAAAAGTAAATTGCGAATGTTGAAGCAATTGCTAAAAACCCCATACAATATGTTATGAACCTACTTTATTACATTGTTTATTGGTTAGAACATCCGTCCGCCTTTACAATGTGCTCGGTATTTAAATTTAAATACCGCTTGAAAAATGTTGGACATTTAAAAGTGTTTTCTTTTTGTTTTGCTAATTTGACAATGTTTGCTAAATATTTAAAAAAATATTTGAATTTTAAAGATGAGCAAACTCGACTGTAGCTTTAACACTAATTATTTTAATTAAATACAAAACATTAGAATATATTAATTCAATCAAACTCCGAACAAAACCAAACTTTTAAAATTCAAAACTCAGCAAGCTCTAAATTCTTTTTTTTTGGATTTTTATGGACAGAAACGAGCGTAGGAAAAATCAAAAATACATTTTTAGCTGTTATATGCTCTGAGATATAGGTGTTCACACGGACACACTCGGTTGAATATATAGACTCTATGTATATACATAAGTTATAATAGCCCTCTTTGCTATAGGTAGCTGGTATAAAAATCACGAAGATATCTTAGCTCACGCTGCCCATTTTGTTAATAGAACACTATATAATGATACATCTAATAACTTCACATGTAATAATAAAACATATGAGTACAGACCAATTAGACTTTTAAGCTACATAACTAAAATATATTAATATTATATATTAAAGCAAATAAAGTTAAGGAACATAAAATAATAATTTTGGAGAAGAATTCAAATTCAATTTCATATATTTTGTTGTTTCACATATTGTGTTTTTTGGCAAATACATAAAGTTTTTCTTAGAAGATAAGTCCATGGACGTTAGAATTGTAGTGCCGAAGAACCGCAAATTGCAAGCACTAATTTGCTTTTGGCTTAATTATAAAAGTTTCCTTTGTTTATTTTTGTGTTGTAATTTTTTAATTAAAAAACTATTTTGTAGATGTTTCAACAGTCTCCAGTCGGACAGACAAAAAAAAAAAAACAAAAAAAAGATTCTTCGCGAAAATCTGTTTGCCTGTGTGTGCAATTCTATTATATTTCATCCTCCTTTCCTTTCGCAGATACGCCCTCATTTGCAATCTCTCGCACACCTGGCTTCGGTTATCCACTGCGCGAAGGCATCGAAGTTAGCCTCAAGTGCGATGTCGACTCAAATCCAACGAGCACTCCGCGGTGGCAGAAAGACGACGGTGACACACCGGTAAGTACAAAACTTATGCATACGGAAGCCCGAAGCCCATCATCTCATTGTGGTGGCTGCAGCTGCGAATGCTCGCAGTCCAGGTCGCATTGTGGTTTTCCGGCAAGGAGTAAGTTTTAAATAGATTTTCGTGCAGTTAACACGAACAACTGCTTCGACCAACTATTTACATTGCTTTAATTACTAAAAATTGTGTACGCATAAGTCCGAAACTTATTTGCATCATTCCGAATATTAAACGAGTCTTGTTTTCGTTCCTTTCTCCACTCTTCTCTGTCTGCTTTCATTAGGTGCTGCAAACTGGCGACGGGTTCCTCAACTTCACATCCATTAGGCGGGAGCATTCCGGCTGGTACAAGTGCACATCACGACATCTGAACTTTCAATACTCGTCAATTGGTTATTACCTCAGTGTTCGCTGTAAGTATAAGTACTCGCACTTGAAATAAATTACCACTCGTGTGCGGGAAATTCCATTTAAACTGGGACGTGATAATATTTTGGCCATTAGTTCTCATATAATAAAAATGGTGGGTGGCCCCGTCAAAAAATTGTCAAAAATGCTAAGTGGATTTTACGAGCGTCGCACATGGTGCGCCCCACTGTTAATATGAGGGTACAAACTCACTCCTGTCCCATTCCTTGTCCTCGCTCTCGTTTTCGTCCTTGCTGAGGGTTGTGGTGATGATGATACCACTATTGTTGCGTATTCTCAGCCGCTTCTTACCTCACCATGCATTTGCAAAAAGTGGCAAATTACATTGGCATTGGCATCAGCATCGCGTGTGGATGTGGGAGTGAGAATGGATGCTGAGGCTCAGACAGACTTTCAACCCTCTGTAATGTGCCATTTTGCTATCAATGTTCTTTCTTCTCGTGGGCTGCGATTTGGGCTTGAGCTCTATGCTGTAAGTTTAATATATATTTTGTGCGCTGAGCGCGTGTAAATGCTTGTAAATATTTTTATTGAATTTATGTTTATGCCAGGCGTCACTTTGTTTGCAAACGTTGTTGTATTATGCCTAAAACAGATTTTTATACGTACATTTTTATACCTACTACACACTCAAAATGTTAGAAGGGTAGTACAACTTTGTTTCTTCAACAAATAAATGTAGCAAACAGAAACCCTAGAGCACTTTAATATCGGAGACTATTAGAGGCAGAAAGCAAACATTTTTTAAATTACTTTCAGACTTTTCACCAATAATTTATTGGATACATTTATAATATTTAACAAATAAGAATCTTATGTTACCAACAGTGTGCGACTTGACATCTAACATATATCAAATAAAGTATACCAAAGTAAAGTAAGGCAATGTTTTACGACAAAACATAAAGAAAAACATGAGGCTAAACAAGAATATATAATATATAATTTAGAGAGTCGGAGATGTCTCCTTCTGCCTGTTATATACAATTAACATTGAGTTGGAAAATGCTTATGGTTACTATTTTTATAATCTTCTATATATCAGAAAGTAAACAAGTAAGAAAGCTACAGTCGAGAGTGCTCGACCGTATGATACCCGCAACCCATTTCGAGAGAAAAAAAAAAAATTTTAATGATATTTTAACAACAAATATACCTAAAATATACTGAAACTTGTGTTTTGTTTGTATATATTTGAAAATAGCGGGTAAAAATCCACAACACCGACATGGTCACACTGTCAACTAAACAAACAAAGCGCGGGCAGCTGCAAGTGAATTTTGCATATAAAATTGATTCTTTAATAACTTCCTCGTTTTTTATTTGATCTCAACCAAATTCACAGGAGTCATTCAGACTATCATTGTTATTATGCATACCAAAATTCAATGCTCTCAATGCACAGTTTTTGGGGGCGGAAAGGGGCGTGGCAAAAATCTAAAACAAACTTGATCTGCGTAAGACCTACACGAATACTGTCACCAAATTTGATATATCTAGGCCATTCACACACTTAAAACGTCCATATACATTGAGCACAACAATTTTGATAAATAATTTCACGAATAACTTTTGTTCTACTTATCCGATTTGTACCAAAATTACAGGGTATATTAAGAGTGTCAAGCGCAGATGGGTTACGAATCATTACACAAAGAACTTTTGGAGTTATACGCGATTTAAATAAAAAAAACTTGACTTTTTCTAGATTAATGCTTATTGTGGGCGAAGGGGGCGTGGCATCCAACTTTTGAAATAAACTTGATCTGCGTAGGGTATGAAGGAACCTTTTTGCCAAATTTGGTGTCTCTATGTCTTATAGTCTCTGTTCATACGGACAGACGGACATGGCTATATCGTCTCGGCTGTTGACGCTGATCAAGAATATACATGTATATACTTTATGGGGTCGGAGATGCCTCCTTCTGCCTGTTACATACATTTTCTGTTGGCACTAAGTCATAATATCCTTCTACCCTATGGGTAGCGGGTATAAAAAGTTTTACGAGGCGTCCAAGAAATCTTATGAGCGTATACTTCTTATTTTGACCAGTAGTGTATGTATGTGACTGAGGAACTGTAGGAAAGTGAATTATGATTATGAATGATTATAAAAAAAAAAAAATTTTGTAATAAAATAAATAAAATGGTTATCATAAGCATTTGTCAATTCAATCATACACTTTATGAGCAATTAAATCAAAGAAACACAGACATAAGCTAATCATAATAATATAATATGTCAGCAATTCAGCAAATCCAAAAAGCACAACACGAATCCAAATTGCTCCACTATTTTCATTATACAAGTAATCATTTCCAATATAATCATTCTTATTTTCTATGACTCAAACAATTTATTTTTGCATATTACCAATAAGTTTATGACAATTTTCTTCTGGAATCTCTTTCCAAGTCTTTTGCTCAGATTCCCTCAATTCGTAGATATTTCGAAACATATTTGTCTCAACTCCCATAAGTTTTGAATTTGGCTTAAATCTAGAGACTGACTTGTTCAATTTGTCGCGTTTACTTAGTTTTTAGTAAAAAAAATGCAAAACTTAATGAATGAAAGTAAGAAAGCTACAGTCGAGAGTGCTCGATCCGCAACCCATTTCGACAGAAACCAAAAAACTTAAATTTTTTTTTAACAAAAAATATACCAACGAATATACTGAAATATGTTTTTTTTATATATAATTGAAAAAATCCATAACAAACCGACATGGTCACGCTGTCAACTAAACGAACAAGCGCGAGCAGCGCGAATTTTGCATATGAAATTGATTCTTTCATAACTAACATACCTTGTTTTTCATTTGATCACAACCAAATTTACAGAAATCATTGAGACTATAATTATTATTATGCATAACAAAATGATCTAGGTCTATATTACGGCTTTTCCAGTTTTTTGATATCTCTAGGTCATACACACACTTAAAACGTCCATATGCATTTGGCACATTTATTTTGATAAATAATTTAACAAATATCTTTTGTTCTACTTATCCGATTTTTACCAAAATTACATGGTATATTAAGAGTATTCAGTACATATGGCTTATCACAATTACACATCATTACACAAAGAACTTTTGAGTTAAACGCGACTTACATAAAAAAAACGCGACTTGTTCTAGATTTATGAATATTGTGGGCGAAGGGGGCATGGCATCCAACTTTTGAAGCAAACTGATCTGCGTAAGGAATGCAGGAGCCTATGTACCAAATTTGGTGTCTCTATGTAGTCTCTGAGATCTTGCTGTCCATACAGACAGACAGACGGACATGGCTATATCGTCTCGGCTGTTGTCACTGATCAAGAATATATATACTTTATGTGGTCGCAGATGCCTCCTTCTGCCTGTTACAAACATTTTCTGTTGGAAATATGTTATAATCACCTTCTACCCTATGGGTAGCAAACATCTACTCTAATATGTGTGTGCGAGACACGATCAGCTAGCGCTTACTTCGACAATCGACTAGCGCGCACTCGCTTGCACTCGCATACAAGGTTTTTCGTCTGCTTTACCTTCGCATTCGTACTTCCCGAAAGTAGCATCCTCTTCTGCTAGAGCAACGTCTTCTGCTTTACTCTTGGCGTTAACTGCAACTTCTTCTGCTTTACTTTAACATATGTTACATGCTTCTTCAAAGTAGCAACCTCTTCTGCAAGACGTTTTCATCTCCTTGCATTCGCGCAACGTCTTCTGCTTTAATCTTAGCCTGAACTAGCAACTTCTTCTGCTTAACGGCAACGGCTTCTGCTTTACTCCAATGTCCACACTTCTTAAGTGTAGCATCCTCTTCTGCTACACGTTTTCGACTTCTTCAATTCGAGCAACTTCTTCTGCTTAACTAACGCAATTGGTTCTGCTTTACTTGATCTTTTGGCATTCGTACAATTTTGTCAGCATACTTGCTTACAATATGATAAGCTGATAATTTCCTTGCATAAAATACTTAAACGTTTTTCTGTTGTTATCGTAAGTAGTTTTGCTCAATTTTTTAATTTGTGACTGCATCCCAATACCTTCGGATTTCTTAACCTATTAAGTTTATCGCAGCAGACAAATTCAGCTTAACAACTTGAACAAAAACAGATATTTTTATGTAAATGTGGCGCTGGTACAGCTGCGGGAAAATATTTAAAAATGAGAATTAATAAAGAAATAAAATAAATTTAAAAATAATTTAATAAATAATTAAATAAATAAAATGTTAAATAAATACTTAAACAAATACTTAATCATAGGTCTAGGGTAAGCATTCTTAAATGACTATTAGGTTAGTATATTTTTGTTAAACATAATTTTGTTAATAAATAAAAAATACAAAATAATATTATATAATAGAACGAAAAGATAAATATATGATCATAATGTTTCGACTGGGCATTCAAAAGTTTGAAAATATTAACAAGTATCAAATATTTATCGCAATTGTGTAGTTGTGTTATTATTATGTTAATTCACTTACTAAAATTTCAAATTTAAACCTTTAAACATTCTACACCTTTGGACCCAACGTTATTCTAGACAACTCACAGCCGGAAAATAGGTTCTCATATATCACAAAAACAAAAAATTATGGGTATACGTCTCTGGAGGCAGAGCAAATTTTGACGTGGCGAAAGAAAAGTCCAAAAAAATTATTGGTAATAACAACAAGACAAAGTGTTTCAACTTACGACCCACATCCACATTCTATCTCTGCCTATACAGGCACTCCCCCAATGTTGGCTCAAAAAGACCCTGGGGAGAGCTCCTTCATCCACTTTTAAAATTTTTTTTGGAATGGCGAAAATGGCGAGAAATAAAAAAATGCTGACAGGCGACTGACGTTGCTCATTATTAGAAAACAAATTCTTTATTAATAAAAATAAAACCTCCCAAGCAGGCCAAGAAGTGAAGTCAGAATGTAGAAAAATACGAGTGCGCATCAACCCTCGAGCTGACTAATGGCTCGACATATCGGCATTTATTGATGATTGATGAGCCAGCCACGCCTATGGTTCCGTTTCTCTTGCTCTTTTCAGGAGTGAAGAAAGAAAAGGCTCACTACAAATACTTTTTCGTTTGATTTTGCAGAGGACTTTAATTGTGAGATTCTCGAGAGCCTGACAACATAACTGGCAACACGTTTGGCACGTAAATCATTTTCTAAAACGAAACTGTCAAAAACCAAATTCAACTCTAGCAAACATTTTCAAAGAATATCTCGATTCTGACAGTATATACATACCTTTGGCTACATGGCAGAAAGGCGTTATTTAACTTATTGTTTACCGAAAATCATGCATTCTGCTTTGAATTGCATTCCTATATGTGAGATTTATTTACTAGCGAAAAATGGCGTCTGTTTGTCCATCCGATTATCCAATTATATAATGTGCCTAGTGAAATTTGATATATGTTTCTGCCTTCTTTACTCAGTTTAAGTTTATTTACAATTTTAGATGCTATTGACGCACTTCACGAAAATCCAGAAGTAGTCAGATTTTGTTGAAGTAAATAGCATACAACTTGAGAAGTTCTGAGTGTGTTATTTGATAAGCAATCAACGATTTGTACTATTTATATGCAATGTTATTTTGGTATAAATATGAATAGCATATAATAGAAAGACTTTCGGTAAACATTTTTGCATAGAAGGTGTACTCAAATGTGTGCGTAAATTTGTTATGGTTACGAACTAATTAATAAAGAGTAAATAAATGGAAATAGCTCTTTTAATAACTTTAAAGTTTTTTAACAGAACATATATCCTTCATTAAGTGAGAATTTAAATTATTGTGTTGACATTTTGATTAAATTAATAAGAAGCAATTATTTTCTTGATTTAAATAAACACTGGAAAAACAGAAATCAATAAATTTACCAAGTTTGAAATCTGAATCTGATCAAGATTTTAATAGATTATCGTAAAAAACTTCTTCTGCTTATATACCTTCCAACCCGCTAGTCTTTGGGTGGTAGGCATAAACAAAATAATAAATTCGTAACAACGTTGGAAAGACGAAGCTCAATTGTCTTTGCAATGGACCAAATCATACTCTTCGTCTTAAAAAAAGAGTAAAAGTGTGAATCTCCGTATAATCTCCAATCTCGAACAATAGCTCAAAACAGAGCATGTTGCAGCTCCTCATCGCTGTTTTCTATGGGGAAAAACACTTTGTAAACCTGCCTGTTGCCTGTTGTGTTGATGACGAGACACGGCTACTTCCCAGAGAGATGGAAAAGTTATTCATCTTAATGACACTAAAATCTAGCATCGAAATCACAATTGCTTTAAGCAGGTCAACCTCAAAAATTCAAACTACTTTCGCACATTCTATTCGACTAGTGAATTTAAGTTCAAGAACAAAAATATAAAAACTTTAAACTATGCATACTGCATACATTGCTTACGAAACAATTGTGCCTCTCAATAGACGACTTAAATTCCACAGCCACTTTGAAGCAAGAAAAACGCATCTAAAGCTAAAAGCTAATAGCCTTATTTCAACTCGCTCCCTCCCTTAGTATTGAAATCTGGTTCCGTCCTTACAACTCTGATGAGGTGGAAATTCAAAATTCACGCCTTTTTGCTGGATCCATATTTCATTAAGTTAATGAGACGAACTGTCAGGACATAGAGGTATATATATCCCCTCTTTTGCCCACAAGCTCCAAATGCGGAGAAGAAGATAAGTTATTTTTGGCTTAATTACAACATCAAGGATTTTTCGACTGTTGTGTTTGTTAGAAACGATAAACAAATGTATTTTTTTTTTTGCCAATCGACTTTAAAAATCACAGGGGTAATATAGACCAAGTAAACAGGGTATCATGAAGTCGAGCACTCGCCTCTAGAGCGCTAAATAATCTTCAATATTCATGCATTTCTTCCAATTTCCCCATTGCAGATGACTCTGTGGATGTCACATCAGAGCCTGATGACCAAGATGTCTCCGTCGCAGCTGCCTCACATAATCCCAACAAAGGACAATTGGAGGTGCAATTAGGCGGTGCTGTAACGCTGCAATGCCCACAAGGTTCGTAAATTTACAGAAATATCGAAACTAAAAATGCCTCTGGTTACAAATAAATTGACGCAATAATGGAAAATTGTAAAGGACAATGGGTTGAAAACAATAAACACTAAATAATGAGTTTCTAGATATATTCCACATTTGGATATTATCCTAATTGAGAGAAAGATCTAAAAGTTCAGAAACTTTGAAGCCTACAAATTGAAGCCCATTAGATAATTGAAAATTAAATATGCGTGCGCACTTTCTGACTATTGGCAAAAGCTCAATTAACGACGTTGAAGAGCTGATATTAGAAATGGAATGGCAATGGAAACATTTTCTTGCTTACGATTGGTATTGTATCAATTAATGAAATTAGACCTTGTGAGCCTGTCCAATATCAATTAATTATGTTACAAATGGCACCCCCTCAATTAAGGCAATAACTTTAATGTTTCCGTTTCTCGATATTTTAATAGGGTCCCTAGGCTGTTGGTCGCATTTGGATCCAGTCTCGGCTAGACTACGGGGCCTTGGATATGGGGCTTCTCAGCCAACGGGTCAATTCTCGCTCAAGGATGTCATGTATCAGGACGCCGGGACCTACAAGTGTGTAGGACAATCGCTGGCAAATAAAAAGAAACTCGAAGTACTTCAAACCGTCGTCGTTTCAGTCAAGGGTACGTATTATATGATTATGGTTTTAAAAGAAATTATCTATGACTTTACTATTCTATTAGCCAACGTATTATAAGAAAACAAACACTGCAATTCATTTAAGTTATGATTTGAGACGGTCGGGCTTCCAACCCATTGGTATGGAACGCAAATATATAAACTTGTTTGCCCAGACTGATGTCTGGTGACCTCGTATTATCACAATAGTTTAGGATTAGGCGCGATTCTGCGAATTTCTTTGTGGATATAGTTTTGTGCGAGCACATTTACTTCTTGCTTGACCTGCAATTACTATAATATTTTGAAATGGTGATTAAATTGTCGTCTGTATTTAATATTAGTAAGCTTATTAGTAATAGTTTGTCAAGAGTTTCTTTCCCAGCAACTGTTACACCGCCAATTTATTTGCTCAGTTTACGTAGTCTACTTTTCGGCCTTGACAGGTGACAGAAGCGAGCTAAAAACATTAAAAACTTTGACAACTGTTTTCAACACATCGGAAAACAAGTAAAAAACTTTTGCCTCTCAGCTTTTTACAATTTCTTTTCACTGCACTTTGGCTTTCAAAACTTTAACATGACTGTTGGAACTTGTCCAAAAATGCACCCTTCCTTCTTTTGGCTTCAAAAAAATGCTGTATCCTTTAACATAGTCACTTGTCAATTCTGGGCATGTACATATATACATATGTATGTAATTCAAAGCAAACTTTGATTGATGACTTTGAAGAAAGGCACAACATATTTTAATTATTTAGACTTGGATAAATTAAACTTAACATGCTTACCTGACAACGTGAATAAATACATTCCGTTATGATAGACTGAGTGTCTGCCCAATATAAGAAAATTGTGGACAAAAGAAGAATATTTGTAATACATGCCGTATACAAGATATGGTATGGTGGTACATAAATATTTAACATTGGAATTTGAACAAAACTACGCTCATCATCTATGAATACTTTTTCAAAAATACCTTTTGTTGTGGCTCAGATTAAACAATAATTTTGTTTTTAATTAAAGTGGCGGAAGTGGGCGCGGACAAAATCTAAGACCAACGTGATCTGGTTGCAATAATAACAAGTTTTTAAAAATAATTTCGTTGCTCTAGCTTTTATAGTCTCTCTTGGTACACAGGGCTATATTGTTTCGACTGTTGGGGCTGATCAAGAATATATATAACTCATTTCATTTCAAATCTCTTCGAAGTGTGTTTTATTTATAAAAAAATAAATTATTATTCATTTCGGTTTCTGTAAACAATGCTCCGTAACGAATGCCCTCAGACCTTAGTTGATTTAACATTATCTTAGTTTACTCGTATACGAATACTAAATATACTGACATCTTTAAATCCATTTGTAGTCAGATTATAAAAACAAGAGGAGCAGACTATCTGTTTTATCAACGCCACCCTGTTTCACATATATTGACAAAATATATTGGCCTACAAAGTTAACGACAACTTTGGGTAAATAAATAAGAAGAGAGAAGTAAAGCAATGAAAAAAACTAAAGTAAAAGCTAAAGTTGATGGTAACGTAAAGGCGAAAACGTTAAGAAATTGCAAGAGAAAATTGTTATTTAATTTGTATGAGTGCTGGAAATATTTGCAGCTGCTGTTGCACAAGTTTTTGCTCATAAACTTTTCAGCGAAGACACGCAGCAGAAACTTTAATACACATTATTTAATACATATATTTGGCTTGCATATACTCATATCTATGTATCTCGGTTAAATCATGTCTCCATACGAATGTGCCTGAGTAAGTGTAGAAAGTTTACTTTTTTACTGGCAACAGCCGCGAATTCTTTTTCGTTTCTTCAAGATTTATATACGCACTTATTTCGTTCCCCTGCCTTGAACCCTAATGATGATGAATACATACATATGTTATATGTATTTCTGTGTTCCGACTCGAAACATTATAACAAGGCAAGGCGTCAAGGTAGCCAATAAATATTGTGGAATATTTAATGTGGGCTCCGTTGAAAGCTCGAAGAACACATAAGAGATTTTGTGTTTGATAGAAATGTTATTGGCATAACTTGCATTCGAATGCAACATAAACATGGAGTTTCAAGCAGACACGACTCTTGGACAGACAATTTTTCGATGACCTTCGTTTGGATAGTGATACATTTCGTTTGCGCCAGCAGAAAATTTATGTAACAAATCAGACGGAGGCAAATATTTTTTATTATCTATTATATATTTATATTGATCAGCATCAACATTGGTGAAATTCTGTATGTTCAGATGTAAAATCATCACAAACTTGATCTGAGTGCCAATGTTACATGTGTGTTACAAAAATTTGGTAGCTCTAGCTATTATAGTCACTGAGATCTAGGTCTTCATTTGGCGGACAGGTATCTTCTCGGCTCACCGATCAAGAATATACTTTACTTTATGGGGTCAGAGATGCCTCCTTCTGCCTGTCACACACATTTTCTGTTGGCACTAAGTTGTAAAACCCTTCTACCCTATACGTAGTGGGTATGCAGTTTAAGTCCAATGAGCTTTAACATGATCTAGGATTTTACAAACAATAAATAAATAAATGGCGAAAATTCATCGATTAAAAATATTCTACTTTATGCAATAACCAGCATAAACTACGCACGTCTGTTGCAAAACCAAAGGAATTACTCGTTTAATTTTTATTACGCGCTTGGCGTCGTCTAGCCTTCCACTTCAAATCGGCTTTATCAATTTGGAACGAAAAACATTTTAAACGAGTACTGAACCCGGACATGATTATCTGCACAAATGTTCCAAGTAATTATGCAAGAAGGCCAATGTGTGACACCGCAATAGTAAACAACATTGTTTTTCATGACTGTTGATTGGTAATTTATAAAAACAAC
This sequence comes from Drosophila formosana, assembly GCA_035045625.1. Classification (NCBI taxonomy): domain Eukaryota; kingdom Metazoa; phylum Arthropoda; class Insecta; order Diptera; family Drosophilidae; genus Drosophila; species Drosophila formosana. The sequence goes on from JAWNOW010000476.1 coordinate 6,245,660, forward strand.
TGTTTTAAATGAAAAACTCTTAGCGGTCATCTCTAATAGTCCACTTGGCAGACAAATTTTTAATGCCGGTTGGTATGGTTTTAAGTAAATTTTCACTGTCTGATGCTTCATGTGAAATCTCCAATATAGATGTAATTTTGTAGCATTTTGTGTTGGCATAAAGTTATATTACCGTTCTACCCGTTGGGTAACGGATATAAAAACCATGTTGACTAAAATATACATTTTTGGATGCAGCGAAGCCTATATATGTATATATTTTGTTTAAAATCAGAATGCTGTGCCATCTGAACGCAAAAACTTTTCAGACAGTTGCTAAAGTCAGTTTGAGGGATAGCCAAGTTCCTTGGAAAAGTGCTCGCTTTGACAATGTGACCGAATGTTGGAAGCTACAGTGGGAATGAGATGAAGAAGCTGAGCAGATGGACGACAAGTGTGGTTGTTGTGTTGTCGAATGCTACATAAAGTGTGGTGCATATCACCAAAAATATTCTACAGTGCCCCCAATTCCACATCCCATCATCGTGACCGGATATAAACAGTAAAACAAGCTGACAACTCATCTCGCCTTTGAGCAGTTTCTCCCTGTCACATGATGAAAACTAATTCCCGTGGATACGAATCATCCGCACATCGCAAATTAACACTCGTTATGCATCAATTGAGTTTTTAGATGAGTTTAGAGCAAACCTTACTGAATGCCAGCTCGAGCATGCAAATATGCGCCGCAAGACATCTGCCTAAAAAGCTTTCAATTAAGGGTTGTCATCTCTCAGATGCTTTATGCTGTTGGATGTTTTAGGGTTACTGCCAAGCCACCAATTGTGCCTTGAGGCGGCCACATGCGATGGTTGCATAATAATTGTCGCTTTCCATACTTCAGCTGAGCGACTTATAAAGTTGAGGGCCGCAATCATCCTTCTCCGGACTCATTTCGAAATGGCTAAGTTCTCTTTCGATCCAATTTACGCCTGGCAGGTGGGCCAATGGATAATCAAGCGTACTAATAATACAATTGACGACAGTGAAAGAGGCGATGAATACACGAAAATATAAATAAATTAAAACTCAATACTCTACTAATTAATGAGACTTTAAAAGTTTTGAAATATCGAATTTTGAGTGACTTTTAAAAATGTATTTACCATGTCGTTATATACAACCTAATTATTAAAAGAAATGTATTTAAACACCAGCTTAGTTGCTTGAATACAACTTTTTGATAAGCCCAATTAAAATAATCAAAACATTTTACATTTGTAAGTAATCAGCTTGCTTTTAAAAACGAGCGTTTTTTCTGCACTTCTTATTGTTTTGTTTAGCGCTGTGTCGATATACTATACATAAGTAAATTACGAGAGTTTTTTTTTCACTTATTTACATTTATATATTTGCAAAAAAAAAATATAGAATAGCTAGCTAACTTTGCTTTTGCTGAACTTTAATGAATTATTTTGCATTTGTTGATGTTGTCTCCTCTACGCGGTGTTTATATAAAAAAAATATAATTTCCATTTATGTATTTATCAGGTCACTAACATATAATATCTTATATCTATATATATTAAGTAGTTTAGAGTCATTTACTTTTTCAAATGTATTTTAAAGCTTAAATGAATTTAAAGCTAATTAGAATACGTTCATTTTCCAAATGACTCCTTTGGTGGGTAAAAATTACAGCATCGAGATGCATCGTAGCACCGTTTGGCCTATGCGTTGATAGTAATTAAGTCCAGCCGCCGGATTGACCAGTTCATATAAATCATCTTTACTACTTTCTACTCTTGATTGAGTATCTTCTGGAGCGTCAGACACGAACCCGGATTGTTGGCCAGCGCCATACGTTGCAATGAGAATTTGCCATGAATTTTCGCTCTCAGTTTATGTTGTACTCATAGACTTGTCGTCTGAGATGTTGCGGCATTATGCTTTCCCATCACTTGAATATACATAGTCGGGTTAATTTTGCCCGCCTTCCTTCAGGCTAGCAATGCACATTTTATTTATCACAATCAAAGTTCAATCGCAGCAGCCGGCTTCTTATAGATTCTGCAATCCGTAAAGGAAGTTAATTTTGTATGCTGTTAGTCGAATGAAAATACTCGTAGTCATATTTCCCACTATGTCCGAAGACTGCTGATAGAGGTGAAGCAAGTAAATATATAATAAAATATCAATAAGTTAAGAGTTTTCTACTCGCAGAGTTCCCTGGTTGAGGAGTGTATTGTTAAAGGGCATTGGAAGCAAGCGTCGGGGACAAGCGATGTCAGGATCAATGGAAATATTTTAGAAATATCCCTTCATGTAGTGTCATGTAATAGTTTCTTAAGCAATAATGTAATAGGCCGCAAAAATACTCGATCGGAGAGTTTCTGCTTTAATTTCTTGTAGTGACTAAACTGAACTATTAACACTTGTTCTGTGCCTAAGGGTTAGGGCACTTTTGATAAACGTTGCGTTAATAATTTAGTCAGTAAATAAATCACTAAATATTTAATTTACAGATGAGTGTGCTTACCGATGAAATTTATAGGAGAGCAATCAATCATGTCAATCAGAATTGAGGAAAGACGCAGGCCATGGGTTTAATATACTGTTCACGTATTAAAATCCAATTTTCAGAGCGCCTACGGCTACACAATAAAGTTCAAATGCAAATTTTAATTGTATTTCACTGCAGTGCAATTGTAACTGTAACTGTCGCTGATATTTTCAGAACACGCTGGAATCTAGGTGCGAATAATGCATTAAAATTTCGCTGCTATTTGTGGCGCCATTGTACGCATCGCGCGTAAAGTAATTAAACTTTGCCGCCACAAAACTAATAAAAGTGTCAAGAGTCAGACTACAAAGCATAAGCCTGACTCATCCATACAAGAGAGAGAGAGGCTAGAGATAGAGAGGGAGAGATATTACCGACCGCAGAGTGCACACTCTCAATCATTTGCAAAAAAGGGATGGAATCCTCCCTCCGATGTCTGTGTTGGCCGTTCCTATGGTCAGTTCCCTGCTGGTTGTCAACATGTTTTTAGGGGAAGCACCGAAGCCATTGTTTGTATTTACTTTTAAGCCAATTTTACCCACCAAAGTGAGTTTAATATTGCATTAGGAGCAGGAAATTAAGCCTTAAACTTTCTTGTTTATATAATTGCTTCCCATATGTAAGTATTTGCACAAATCAGGCACTTCGAGTACGTGCTATTGCACACTTGGATAAAAAATACTTTTGCAAAAGTTTTTCTCAGGTGACTTTAGAGAAGTCAAATGAAATGGAAGGAGATTCGCGCTTCAAATGTTCTCCAACAGCATCGAAAGAAGTATACGTAATAGTCTATGGCATCGACGCAGAAAATGAATCAACTTTTCTTAATTAACTTAAAACAATTTAGGCATGGCCCTTCCGTCCATCTGAATAGAAATGAAAAATCCATTATTAAAGCTACAGTTGTATATGGTATTTTGGGTTCATGCGAGTGAGTTACCATGGATATACGAGTATTACCAATTTATGTTATTTTATGGTGTTCTGTTAGAATTTTAATTAAATAAACTTTATTTTTGATTTGGCCACACACCCTCTTGTAACCTCTCAAATCGAAAAACACGATAAATGAATAGCTCCACTGTAGCCATCTTACATGTTTATTTCTTTTGCTTACCACTTGCTTACTTTGCAAAGTTTAGAAACTGACGACGATCGAATTTTATTATTTAAAGCTAATTTTCTTGTATACATTTTTTAAATATATAATATATATAAATAAAGCCACGGATTTGGATTCGTTATTAGATTTTGTCTGTAACCATTTGACCTTGCAAAAAAAAAATAAACATTAAATTCCCCTACTTTCTGTAATAAAATATATTTAGTAGGAGCGATATAAACGCCATTGTGCCTAATTGGATCTTCAGTGTTGTGGCATCAGGAGAAAACCAAGGTTTCGACATGGGACCCGTTAAAGTTCAGCAATTTCGTTCGTTTGTTTTTGACAAAAACTTTTTAATGAAGATTCGGCGTTCTTAAGAACTTTTTGCTTGACGACATGTTCTTCAATACTTTTTTTGCTTTCCCGTAAACTGGCCAACTCTAACTCGCCTTGCGGCTCATTTTGTTTGTGATACGATTTTAATTAGTGGCGATTTATGTGGGTAGTAAACTTTGCGCGGCGCTTTTAATTGTTGCTGCTGCGAGAGAACAGATATGTCTGAAGGCCAAAACAAGGTTTTCTACGATTTGCCTTTGTCTTACTACGAGCCACGTAACTCAATGATTTTCAGCCTTAAGCAATTTACAAGTAGCAAACATATATTTATATGTGTATATATAATATCAAAAATGAAAACAAATTATTATAATCAATATGATTATTATTATTATTATTTGGCCATCACAACCCTATAATCAATATGATACTTATAACTTATTTTAAGTATTATAACTTAGTGGCCACTGAAAAGTTATCTATGAGGCAGAACGAGGCATCTCCGACCCGATAAGATATATACTATATATAGACGATATAACCATGTCCGTCTGTCTGTAAGAACAGACAACAAACAACCGCCCCCTCAGAAAACTGAACAAGCCGTAATAATAGAGCCTTGAATTTTGATATGCATAATAATAACTATGGTTTTGATGATCGTGAATTTGATTGTAATCGAATGCAAAACTTTGAAGTTATTCCAGAAATTACTTTATAGGTCAAAATCTACATGACACTGCTCGCGCTCTGTTTGTTTAGTTGACAGTTAGGCCATGTAGGTAAATTTCGGTATATTTGTTAGGTATATTTTTTGTTCAAATATCATATAAGTGTTTGGTATTATCTTTCTCACAATTATATGCAGGCATCCGTTAACAAGTCGCAAGCCATCTGCAGATGAATTACTCGCTTACGAGAATATTCAGAAAATGTTTTTTTGTAGGAGTCGTCTATCAACACACTCTTAGGAACCTATAGATATTATCATGTGTATTACTTACTCGTGATTCGTAATTTAACATATATGGAACAATGAAAACCCCTTTTTGACGGCACCAATGGAATTTACTTGAAATTATTCTAAGGAATAGTGTGGGCTGTGAACAACAACTTTATATTAATTGATAACACAGATAGATATGTACATATATATAACATTCGTTACTCTTTGTGTTTGCAGGTGCACCCACAGTTGTTGCCTTAAACGCCACTCCAGTGGCTTATCCCGGCTCACCTCTACACCTTAATGTGGAGTTTTGTGCTAATCCTCCTGCACATGCAGCTCGTTGGTTGCATGGTGATCGAGTGTTCACACCAGGGAACCAATATGGCAGCACAGTCTTGGCCTATTCAGTTAAGGTAAATATCGTACAGACTTATAGATTATTCGGCTCCTATTATGTTCTATATTTACCTGTTCTTAATTTAGGATTTGCCCACGCCATACTGTAAGGAGGCACGGTTGACGTATGTGAGCATGCACGAAAGAGTGCCACGAACATTCTATTTTATAGTCTCGACACCGGGCGGCGTTGCTGAGGCCGTCTTCAATGTTAACTTTACCAAACGCAACCGGCAAATGTCGAACACCATCGATGATGACGAGGAAGAGGAGCTCAACCGGCCCGAACAGATACATTTTCCCGTGTTTAGTAATAATACTGCGAACGAGCAGGGACTCGAGCTTACCCTTGCGTTAACACTACTTAGTATATCGCTGCTCCAATGCCAATAGTTTAAGTAATTCTAGCGTGATAGACCAAACAGTAGCCAAAGAGATCAAATGAGTGACTGAGGGAATAACAGTGTGCTCCCATATGTGTGTTCGTGTGTATGAAAGGAGAGGAAGAGAGAAATGGCAACAAGTTAAAGATGCTGACTCTTCAGGAATGCGAGTCACAACACTTTCTACTACTACCTACCTACTATATCTACTTATCAGCTATATACATATACATTTATATGATGCTGCCCACTAAACTATTTATTATTCTAATAATATTTACTTACATACATATACATTTGTGTAACCGACTAGCAAAAGTATCAAAATGAAATTATGCATCTTGAATACCTAAGCTAAGGTTCTCTATCTATCGAAAGGGTGTGCACAGTGTAGGCGTTTAAGTTGTCACATAAACCCTCTTACTCTTTAACCAACGCAATTATCCTCGCCGCCTCCCACACACCCATTATCACCCCCTATGACATATACTCAATATTTATACTAAATCTGTAGCGTGTAATTATTACTGTGACTGTATCGGTGTGTATATGTATGTCTTTTACAACTCTTAGTAGCATCGCTTGACTTGAATGGCAAATGAATAATGGGAAACATAATACAAATTGAGCATTTTTTATCTCTTGTTAATATTTGAGCCATAGTTATTGTACTTTAAGTTCCTTTGTGAAGTGTAAGAAAAGTGACTGATTTTTTTTAACATATATTTTGAGTCAATGAGAGATATAGAGGTAATGAGAGACGTTAAAATTTACTTTACGAATAATGCAAATGAAAGGTCAAAGAAACCTACCAGGTACGAACAAATTCCTTCCATTTCGATTTTCGCGTATTTGAACATGTAATAATATAACAAGCCGTAAGTACATAATCGATAGGGATTAATATATGAATCATTAAAATATATGTATGTATTTTTTTATATTGAAATAAATTGCTTTTTTAATTTAATGGAAAAAATGTCAAATTAAAAGTTTTCTATAATTTCTCTGTAATTAATTTTCCATCATTTACAAGGACCAAACACTCTTGAAAACTTATTAATATTGGATTTTTTGTAACAAATTATGAAATACTTGATACATCGTAGTCGCAATATGAAAGCAAAGTTTATAAACGCATATAAATATTAACTCCAAAGTACCCTCCACACATACAAATGTAAATACATGTTTTGAAGCAAAAAAAAAACATAATAACAACTAGTGCAAAATATTAAATCAGAACATTATATAAGTATATCAAGTGTTAAGCGTTGTTTGTAAAGGGAACCAACAAAAATGTCAAAATTAAAGCTAATAATAAGACGAATAACTTAAATAGTAAATAAATACCAGAAAAAGAAACCCACAGCATAACCACATATTTAAATGCCAAAAAATATCGGAACAAATATAAAACCAATGCTCTATTGTAAAATAATTTTAAAAAAAGAAACTCCGAATTCAAATAGAGTGCACTGTTTTAACGTACTATAAAACTACAGCTTTTGTAATTTATTTCATAGATTATCTTAGCTAAGAATACATACACTTTGTGTATTTTATATGTTCGTGGCATATAAATACACATATTATAAATATAAGGCATTCTTAAGAGATATGTAAATGTATTGTACTCAACACGAAGAAGAAGGAAACGCCAATTTATACAAACTTCAAGAAGGTTTACGCAGAATTCCAAGAATTCGGATGCACAATAAAAATCGAAGATGATAATTTTTTCAAACATTTATTCTTTTTTATGATTTATATTTTTGTTTAATTAAGCGAAATATGCCAATGTCCATGTTTTAAATAACAATATATGGATGTGCTAGTTTAGTTTATATTTTTTGTAATTATGTATTATTATGAACGAAATATTAAAACGAAATGTAATAACAATGCAAACACAAACACGTCGTCATGTTAACTAACAAATTATGGTATTATAAAAACATATTACAAAAAGTGGTCAAATGCATATTGTATTTAATATATGAGCAATTATTGAATATATATATAATATTTGAAAAATATTATTTACTATAAAAGAAAGAACTTAAAACCAAACATACAAATAATACCATAATTTTTAGTACCTAAGAGAAAACTAAAACCAAAATAAATATGTGGCAAATTAAATATTAATATGTATTATGAAAGTAAAACATTTGTAGTAAATGCAAAATGTTTAAAAACAAACAAAATAAGATTATACAATAAGTAAACATTTAGTCATAGGCTCAATAATATGACAACCACCAAAACATGCAACTCTGAACATTGATAGAGCCAGCAGCATATAGAATCAAAAAATAAAGCAAAATTAAGAAAAAACAACAAAAACTTATAGCCTCATTTATTTGTAACAAGGAGTTTAACGAGGCCACAAAAAAAAAAAAAAAACTGTAAGATTTAATACTGAAAATCTGAAAAAGGATTTAATACAAGATTACAAAAAGCAACAAACGAAATACCCAATTTAAAGTGAAGGGAAAGAAAAAATACAAAACGAATATGAAATAAAAATAAAAATAAAATCAATATCTTGGATTATATATTCACCTAATTTCAGCTGTTCGTGGGGCTGGGAGAGTAAGTATTAATGTTAATTTACAAAATAATCAATATTCCTGAGATTGTTCAAACCATTCAGATATGTTTGTGATTTTAATATTGAGAAGAACTCCATATCATAAATACTAATAATGAAGTTGAATATAATTTTAATTATATGTATTCACTTGAAATTTAGAACAAGAATGTTTTTGTCAAAGGCTGTAAAACACTTACATATTTGTAATATTTTAAAATCTAGACACTTTTACCCCCAGCTCCACTCGTAATGTGAACATTTTATATGATATTTTGTTGATGGTTTACTATAGGTAAGCTTCGAGTATTGTTTAAAATGACAGTTTGCCGCTGCAGTGCATCTGAAAACAACATCGTATTCATACACTCGATTGGCTTTTGACCATAATTAATTTCATTGTCTGTATAATTTCTCGTCCATTCATAAATTTGATAGTCACTCAGTGACCGCAGATCTTCAGGTGTATCGTCCTGCAGTTTATTTAACAAACAAACATAGATTTCACGTAATCGATTATATTTTTTACATTATTAATTTCATTGCCTGCACAATGCATTGGAGCAGCATTGTCAGGCAACTTCACTTGCGTTGCATTTTCATATTTTGATGAAGTTGCTATTTTACAGCATGTAATTTTTTAATATACCATCGACAATTTCATTGAAATCCACTGAAAACAAATTTATATTAAAGTATTAAAAGACAGTAAAAAAAAAAATTGTCTATAACTGAGGACTACCGCTTGCAGGAATTTAATCGTAAGAGTTTTGTTTATATTTATTTTGCTCATCTAACTAAAATAGTTGATTTCCATTTATAAATTCAGTTAGAATGATTTGGAAAAGATTGAAAAAATTCTTTAGGAAGTTTTTCAAGGTAAAAACCTTTTTAACAAATTAATTGATGAGATTGAAATATTTTTAAATTCAATATATCTGTAGTTTTTAGCTCTCTGTGTGTCATAGGTGTAGCGAATACATACTCAAAAATTCGGTGTACAAATCAAAAATGCTATGTTTCGTTTCTAAATGTATAACATTACATTCTAAATTGAGTGTGCTGAAAAATTTAAATATTTGCATTATTTTGACTCTTCAGCGACTCTTTCTTCTATACGAGGTTATACACTAACCAATAAATTCAGAAGTAAAACTTAAAGATTGCATAATTTTGGGCTTGTCAAGAAAGAGTCGTGAAAAATTGCTTTGCTTTAGTTAGTGTTACAAGTTTCGCTACCAAAGTATTTAAAACTAAACACGTCGCCTAAAGCCGCTCTTTTACCGGTATAGATAAATATATAAATTTTACAAAAGTTTTAAATGAAGCTTTACAGCAAACTAGATACATTTAAAAATTGCATACTAATTCAACATTTTTTCTAAACTTGTATTACAAAGCCATAAGCATAATTTTTTTAAACAATATAATTTCAGTGTGATTTGAAGCACATGCAGTTGAAATGTTTCATATACATTATGGTTGACCTCCAAAAATATTTGAAATTATGACTTAGAAAGTCTGACTTTTTTATGCTCGATAGTAAGAGGAAAACACTTGTAACAGGCAGAAGGAAGCATCTACGACCCCACAATCTTGTCAAGTCAGTTCCAACTTTTTTGCAGTTTCTGTTGGCTCAATGGGTAGCGAGAATTAAAATAGGAAATTTTGTTTATTATTACTTGCACAAATTTTGCAAAAACAACGAATATATATACATATTATATATACCCTGCAAACAATTCCAGGAGCAATTCGATATGTACAATTATGCCAGTTACAATATACATTTTCAGATCACTTAAATTTAAATAAATGATTGCATAACAAGTTCAATTGGCAATTATTTAAAATGAATTAGATGTGATTATGCAAAGAAGTAGTTCGGCGTAAGCAGCTCTTAAAATCTCAATAAATCTAAGATCATCTTGCCATATTTATAACAATTTTCGTTGAATTGTCAAGTAGGCGGAGGCGTCAATAAGGTTAAAGGTTGATCGGCAGCTCAGCACTTAGTAAAGGCATTGCTGAAACGCTCTTGGCAATTTGAAAGAATCCGGTTTTCTTTTCGGACATTGGCCCAACGCGATGTTAGCTTCGGTTTTTGACTCCGCGTCTTCCAGTGCGGTGCATTAGTTGAGCATCAAGAGTACAACGACTCCGCAAAGGCTGCATGGTCACTTGCAATCTGAGATTGACTACGTCGAGCAGGGTACTGCAGCTACTGCTACATTTCTTGGCCTGAACACTTGGACATGCAACCTGTTTTCCGACAAAATCAACGACCAACGTCAATGCCAATGATAAAAGCGACAGTCAGGCTGCCTGGAAATTGAGCAGGCGAACAGCCGGTTTGTCCCGCTAATGACTGTCAAATAGCTTAACGCCATATTACACGATTTTCGAATAGCGAGAATAGTGCGGGCGTATCGATTCTCCTTAGCCGTATAAAGTTAGCCAGTCACGACTTACAAGCCTCGACGCAGCGAAAAGTTATTTCCACAGATGGCGAAGGGGGAACGCGGATTGGAAACCGCAAGCATCCGCAATTGCAATTGTTGTGTGAATTTCTTTCAAATGTTGCCACAACCAAACTCATAAACCGGCTGAACAATTTTCCCTCCGCCTCTCACATATTTCATTTGTTTATTACCATGGTCTAAAAGATACGAAGAAATCCAAAAACTTCAATTGAATTTGCCGATTTTGGGCTTACGGCAGGAGATTGCGAAAAACACTTTCCGGTCAGCTAATGCGTTGACGAAACTAGTTGAATTGCAGTTAAACCTACCGATTTTAATATAGGGGAAGTAATTAGTGGTGAGAGTTATGTAAGAAACATATTTGTGTACCAAACTCAATTTCCACAATAATCACAAATCAAATTACAAGTACTTGTTAGAAATTGAGAAACTTTATTATATTAATAATTTACCTTTCGATAGATTAACCTTATGAAGAAATAATGTTCAAAATATATTTGAGTAGTTGTAGAGCTATACTATTATTACTATCTTATTTTTCCACAAAAAGTATATCAATTTAAGAGCAGTGCCGAGTTTAAGTTATTACCTTTAACCTTACTACATAAAATAAAATTGTATTCTCATAGGCACACACTCAAATAGCTTTCATACATAATTATGAAATTTTACAGTTCAATAAATTCAACTTCATTTTCCAATTTACTTCACACACTTTAACGAGCAATGCAAAATCACCGATGGCGACACAGAAAAAATGAAAAATGAAAAATTTTAAATGAATCACAACAATGGTACAATGCGAGTGTTAATACAATACGAAAATTAAAAATGGTTTTTGATTGATTGTTGCGTAAAATTGCCTTTTAGTTTGAGTCTGCCCACTGCCCATCTCTGTAACTGCTTTTTGATTCATTTTATTTACCCTCCACACTTAATTAGCACTCAAAATGGGGGGCATGAGTTTCTTGCAATTGACAGACAGTTGTAAACATTTTGACTAGTAAAGGTTTTTTTGTAACAGATGAGCAATTACTTAATTTCCTCCAAATGTAATTAAAGCTATTTGGCGGAACTTCACTTTGAGAAATTTCGTCTATTTCAGTTAATTTCAGTTAAAGATTGACTTAATGAGAGCCGACAAGATCCACAACTACCTTATGATATTAAGAGTCCAGTTTGCGTATTTTATCTTTCCATAATAAGTCCGCATTGAACTGGTAAGTAAATGCGTGCAACATAAAGCCAATTAATGAACTCGACTTTCTTTAAAACCATTGACAACTCGCAAAAATAGTTTAGTTACATAAGTCTTGAAACCGCCTTTTTAAACTTTGTCCAGCTCCAGACTCTTGGCTTTGCGGAAGTGATGCAAAAATGCCATCCAAACAGCAGCATACAAAAGGTTTGGGAGAAGCCAAGATTTGCAACTTTTGCCACTGTTGCTATTACTACTACTAAATAAATATGTTTTGCAATTAATATGGGTATGCAGAATGAACGATATTGATCTCAAAGCTACGTTACTTTTAATAAATAATAAACTTAGTAATTAATGTAAATCAAATTAAGCGCAATGTGAGAAGCACTTCAAACATAATAAGGATGACAACTTTAACCTAGGTAAGAGTGCAATACATGCGATAATCACAAAGAAATAAACTGCATGGAAAATTAAATAATACAAAAACAACAACTAAACACAGCTGTTAACCATACAACAAATGTAAAGTCATCGTAGTCAAGGGCGATCCGCGGCACCAAATGACAATGGCAAGGGCTTTCACTTTGCCCATTACGAGCTCATGCAACTTGCAACTTGCAACTTGCAACTTGCAACTGGCGAAAAAACCAGTTGCAGAGTTTTCCCGCATACATTTTCGGCAGGGTCAATGCTGCCGTAGAAATCCATAAACATGTCACTGCGGCAGAGCAAATGAACCATGCTTTGGCAACATCAAGTAAGAGAGACTGAGAGACAGAGAGAGTGAAAGAGTGAGAGGCGGCAGCAGGTTGAGCTTGCATAATCGCTGGATGGACAAGTTTGGTGCTTCAGTTTAAGGATCGACATTCGCGGTTGTTGCAATAACAACTTCGTTGTTAACGACAACGACGACGACTTCAGCTTGAAAACTGTCGACGATCGAAAAGAAAATGAAATGCGCGATACATCGAGGTTTCACTTTCATTCGCATCGAATACACGCAGCTGACAGGGTCGTAAACGTTGAGTCCTCCCGCAGCATGTGCGCGTAGAAAGTGATCGAAGTCCGAATCTACTTAAAGATTCGACAGCGCATTTCATTTAAATAGTTTGTCCGTGAATCGGATTGAGCAATAATTTAAAAGATTCAAGTGATCAATTGAAAACGTTCAACATTCAACATTTACGTTTGCTTTGTAAAATGTTTATAATTTTCAAAGCTCAGAAAAGTGATTAAAAGTGCGTTTAAACTAAGTGGTGATCAACATTAATAATCGGACGCTGCATTTTCACTGTCCAGCATATCCATATTTAATGGATGCAGGTAAATCTATACTGGTATTCTATCACTTCTGGCTAAAACAAAATGTGGTGTGTGCCTAATCTATCAAAAAATTATTATTAAATTTCGAACAACATGTGAAAGATATGCAAAAAGGAAGCCCGTAGAACTTACTTACACACAAATATTTATATAGCCAATCTCTATTGCACTTGCTGCAAGACAGCTCTATCTATCTCTTGGAACTTTGAAAGATATAAGCTACAAGAACTCATATATTGGAGAATACTATACATTTCGGAAACTATGTGAATTCATAGATGTATCATACAAATAGATATATGCAAATATTAATACTGTCAATATGTATACACTTGTTGCAAGTCAGCCTTTTCTACCTTTCGGAACTTTCAAAAACTTCATATGACACCCACAAGTTCGTCTTGGCTTTTGCAAATTACTTAATGTCGATTATTTCTAAAAATCTGTTTATTTTGGGGTCAACCAAACCCTCTTTTTGTTCCATATAGGTCCCTTGCTATGTGGCACAAACTACAACTGTTAGTAGTGGCGTCGGCTATCTTGGGCGCCTGCCTCTTGGTTATGCCCAATGTGACATTCGCTTCTGAAGCAACCACAACTGCGGTGCCACAGCTCTTGTCACAACCCCCAAGACCACAAAAAGCAACAACACCAAAGAGCCCTGACATAAGAAAGAATGACAGCAGCGATGATGACATCCTGAGTGACAGCGCCAAGGAGGTATGTTTAAAGTTGCTGAAAGATTTTGAGAACTAAATGATGTGTTTTTGACAGCTTAATTTGCGGAGAGCCAAACACTTTGAGGTTATCGATGACCAGTTTTTTGACAGTGCATTTCTAGGGGAAAATGAACAGGAGCCTGTGAACCTCGAGCAAGTAGCAGAGTCAACACCTTCAAGGTAAGTCAGTGCTTGAATCTCAATTATAAGAATAAGAAGTATAAGAGAACACTGATGTATTAGATTATATGGAATCGTAACGTGTGGTGTTTCGCGGACGGACACACGGATAGGACTTTTTTATATAATACTAATCAAGAATATATACTTTCTAGGTTCAAAAGTCACTAACATTAACATACATTTTGAAACATCACATTTCAATATAATCTGATTTTAATTTTTTATGTTAGCGTTGTATAAAAATCTATTTTCGATTCTATCTCAAGCTTTCTCTTCGAATTGTTCGGTATGGTCAGCGTAAACGAAACTTAATATAATATATATAATAAACAGAAAAGACGATTTATCCATCGTCCTTATGAGCACCTAGATCTAATTACAAGATTCTAAAAGATAGAGATTTTTCTGTTGGTCGATTACATGATTATCTTAGTATGATATATTAGCAATTGTTCAAGGGAAATGTATTATTTGCAAAAATTTATTTGTAGTTATTATTATGTGTACCAAAACTCGAGATTCTGGCTTTAAAATCGCGATCTTTACTTTTATTTCATTCGAGGGAGGGACGTTAAAACAAATTTGATCTGGGTAGAAGATATACTGCTCTTATAGTCTTTGAGATCAGACTGACGGACGGACGGAGCTCTATTAAGTATGGTATTTTGTTAAGTACGCTGGAAACTTAAAAATAAGAAGTTTCTACACCATTATGGAACGAACACATTGTCATGAACCTCTGTGCATAACAGGTCTTAGGCTAAATGCAATCAAAGCACTTGAAGTGTTTGTTTGCATCGGACCTCTTAACATTTAGCGAATTGACGATTTAATAATTGTGGGATCACAACATTATTTTCAGCTGCACAAGCTACTAAAAGACCATTAATCTGTAAAAGGTGGGTAACAGAGAGTCACCTAACCTTTTACAAGTTACCAGACCACTGAAGTCGCTTTGATGCTAAGGTTTGTGCGATAGGAATAGGCTGCAGACATGGCTTAGACCCTTCTGTCATTTCACAGCTTAATCAACATCTTTCTCGACAACAAAACTGCCAAAAAAGCAATGTAATCTAATGTGATCACGCAAATCATGTCCATCCCCACCTTCAAGTCTAAAAACCGAACAGCGCTCTTTTTAAGATAGAGTTTTCTTATACACAATATTAACTGCAATTCAATCAAATTCTTAAAATTTGGTTGTGGTCAAATGAAAAACATAGAAGTTGTTTAAGAAAAACTTTTATATGGCGGAAACCAGATGCAGCTGCACGCACTTAGTTGAACAGATTGGTGTGAAGATGTGTGGTATTATACATTTTTTTCACCACATGAAATAAATGTGTATACAAAATATACTTTTCAGTATTTTTTGTATACTGTTTTTAATATCATTCATGTATATAGGTATTTTGTATTCACTCACTATGTCTAACGCATATCAATTTTGTTTTAGATTTTAGCCACGTATCTCCCCGACCCTCAATTTAAAAATACCGTAATCTTAAAGCTGGAGTCTTGAGTTTTGGTTTTCATAATAACTTTAGACCGAATGAAAATTTAGGATCGGAAGAAAACATAGTTATTAAGTATACGAACTCATTTGGGTAAATTTCACATGTAGCTGGTTGCGCTTATTGGGTTTTGTTGACAGTGTAACCGTGTATGTTATTTTGTGGACTTTTTCAACGCATTTTGGTATATTGGTATATGAATTCTTCTATAATATCATTAATGTATGTTTAAGAGATTATATTTGTAGCTTTCTTACTTGTAAAAATGTATTAATTTAAGTATGTGTAAAAAATTATCTCTAACTACCCGTTTGTTGAATTTTTCAGAAACTACAATTTTTTGCCCACTGTGCCTACTATTACACAGGAAAGAAATAACATTACCCATTCGCACACGAACGGTCATGGATATATACAATTCGACATAAATGAAGGACAAGAACAACCCACAACAGATGTATCTAAGCAACTAGACGAAAGGAGTAGTTTAAAGAAAATCACTGTAAACGAAGTACTTTCTAGTCTGTTTCCTGATGGATTTTCAAATATTTTTCGCTTTATGGGCAGTGAGACAGATAGTAAAATGTCCTCAGAAGCGCCTAAAGCCATCCCAAGTACCACAGAAAAAGCTATACGTGAAACAATAGTTTCCAAATCAAATTCGCCATCAAGTTCACCATCTTCGCCGTCTAAGAATGGGACATATTATAGCTACCAAACGACAGTGACGAAGGAATATCGCCGCGAAGTGAGGCCAGGACACACGCAAATTGTAGTTGAGAACATAAGCAGTCCTGAACAGAAGTCACTAAGAGAGAGCAGTAACGAAATATCGAGGAATGACTTGCTACTCATAAATCGAGCAGCTGTGACATCTCCAGTGCTGCCAAGTTTATTGTTGCCCCCCGAGAACGAGGATAATGAGACTCTCGTCGCTGCCGAGAGTGCGCCAATTGTCATTCTAGGAGAACAGGAAGTTGACATGGACGACATAGAAAACATAGAAGATAACCAGATAGCAGAGACGCAATATATAGGAGAGACTCAGTTATATCAGCATCCGCCACAAACTGAGTCTTCGATTCACCCTATTGGAAGCTACAGTCATCAGCATCAGGAAGGACCTGCCAAGAATCAGAACTTCAACGTACACATTGCCCATAACATGACTCCGGTCAAGAACGAGGACACATCAAAATCGCAACCCCAGCAAACTTTACCCAATTATCATGAACAGGAGGCACCTTCCAGACAGTTTCTGAAAACATTTAAGCCTATGGTCTCTGGTAGTGCCGATGGACCCATATCGAAGGGTGTCTTTCATTATGAGTCCGGCAATCCGCCGCAGCGACCTAATTGGAAACAATCCAAGGAGTTGAACTACAAGAATCATGAGCAGTCTAACTCAAAGAGTATAAACTCCCAGTTGAATACAAAGGCGATTGCGTCCCATTCTGCAGATGGCGTCACACCCCAGCCATTAAGCATTGACTCCAACTACAATGGTCCTACACCCAATAGTGTATTATATATTACCGTCAATTCCCACAATTCTCCGAAGGAATCTCATGATATAGATGAAGCTGAGCATCCTTTGCTTTCAAGGCCACACGACTATGTCTCTGAAGCAGCTGCAGAATCGTCTCAAAAAAATGTACAGCACGTTATCTCACCCAAAGCCAATCCCAATGCAAACGCCAATCCTGACACTCAACTACCCGTCAAACCTAATGGATACACTTTCGTAGAGGTTCAAAAATCCGTGAACATTCACAACAAGCTCATTACTGAGAAGGACGGTCAATTAGTTGAAATGCATGAGACAATTTACCATCCGACACCTTACCAACAGAGCTATAGCCCCAACGAATTCGTGTCTTCTACAACTCCAGATGTGAAATCAGCACCGCCTCAAAAGAATTACGATTCCTTGGCCACTCATCCCATTAATGTTGAGCATTTGGAATATGAGAATTTCCCCCAAGAATCAGCATCGACTGTTGCTCACAATGCAATCCCGCACTCCTCGTCAGTTGAAGTAGTCGAGAAGATCATCGATCGACCAGTTCAGGAAATTGTTGAGAAGCACATTGCCGTGCCATATGCTGTTCCGCAACCCGTCGCTGTGCCAGTTCACTTTGAGCATTACGTGGATCGTCCATATCCCGTGGAAACCATCGTCGAACACCCCGTTCCCTATCCCGTGGAAACGATTGTTGAGAAGATCGTGGAGAAGCAAGTACCTGTCGAAGTGGAGCGCATTGTGGAAAAGCCAGTGGAGAAGATTGTGGAAAAGTATGTGGATCGACCCATGGCTATTCCAATTCATGTTCCCGTCGCTATTCACATGCCAATGCCACCAAATCATCCCAACTTTGGATCACATCCAAACGCACTGCAGCTGTGGTCTCATCCGTCAATTGCGCACATCCCACCGAAGGTCCTTCAGAACTATTACACACGAATGCTGAAGAAGCTGCTACCTCACTTCAGTTCACCCCACAAGGTGGCTGTGAGCCCAGCAACAAAGCCAGTGTTAAAGACAATAGCAAAGCCCCCAACTAATCCGGTTCACGGCGATGCACCCAAGGTGGCCACCTTTAGTCTGGCTGACATGCGTTTCGATCTGCGTCCCCCGCCACCTCCATCAGGATCGGCCTGGCTCCAGGGCGCCCGGTATATCTACAACACATTGCCAGCGGACTTGGCAACTGCAGCGGCCTCTGCGCCCGTGCACATGGTCAAGTCCTACATTGGGCCAGTACCGACGACCAGCACAAACCACGAGAACAGCGGCAACGACTTTGACGAGTTTCAACGTTGGCGAAGTGGTCATACTCTCAAGCGCAGTCCCGACTTCAGTCGAAGTCTTCACATGGAATATGGGTTTAAGCCGCCGCTTGTGCCTTCGGTTGAGATCGACGACAAAGGTATGCCCCTGAAGCAACCGGATTCAGAAGTGCAGTAATCAAATCATTCCCATGTGCTGAAAAGTGGATATGAAAAGCGTGCCAAAATATATACAAACATAGCTATTATTATTTATACAAAATATTTCAAAGACATTTAATAAATTAATACTATATCACACTCTTAATTATTCTCCTTTATCAAGCCACTTCCCACTATTTGAATGCAAGCTAATTTAGGATTGACCATTTCCAAATAAACCAATGAGCTCGCATAAAAAAGAGCTTGCTTAAGATGAGCCAAAAACAAAAAGTGCTACGAAATCTGATTTTTAGAAAATAAGGAGATCAAATCAAGAGGTTTTAAACATCGCTCCCATTAATCATCACATGTGAAAAAGTGAAACATCGGTGCCATACTTCAAATGATTTATGTGAAAGTTAATAATTTACATTTTAATATCATTTTACATTCGTTTTCCATGAATATAAAACTATTATGCATATATATGCCAATCTATATAAATAAAGTTGTTTGTTCTCATTCACTGACAGATGAATATAAAACATTTATGAATATATATACATATACATTCATATGTGTAAAGCTGTTTGTCCTCATTCACTCCCTGATTGTACTATGGAAATGGGAAACAGCTCTGCAATTTTTAAAATATTTAATTACTAACTTTGAATCGATAAGAATTAGATAGTAAGAGTCGTTTTCACGAAATACCTAAGCTAAGTATCTTTGATCACAGCTTGCAACGATTAGGTGGGACTACTCGACTGTGAGACACCCGGTACCCGTTTTGAGAGAATGAAAAACACTTCCTGGCATTGCAAAAACATTTTCAAATATGTATACTGAAAAATATTATTGAAAATTGAGTCCGGCAATTATTGACAATAAACCTCAATATGCCATGTGCTGTGGCACTGACAACAAAAACCCACTAAACGCTGTATCTGATTTTCTCCTGATTTTTTAATAACTTCTACGTTTTCCATTCGATCGCAGAAGTCATTTAGAACATAGTTATTATTATTGTGCATATTGAAGCTCAAGACTCTGTTTTCCCAAATCCCTTTATTTTAAGGAAACCCTAAAAGACAACTATACTGAATAGTAAAGTCATAGTTGTTAAGCCAAGAAGACTAATATTATGTAAAAGAGAAATATCTAAAAGACATCAATCAACATTAATAGTAAAGATCACATACACCAATAAGAGACACATCTATAGATATGTAATTTCGATGCCATTTTCAAACTAAACATTTTCAAGATACACACTGAACATTCTTAACAAAGTTGATGTTTCCTATAGTTTTGGTGATTTCTCGATGCTGCAATATTTACACATCGATGATACCAACTTATTATTGCACACATTTTAGAGTGGTTCAGGCGTTAGAGCGATGTTCGATTCCACTGGGCAAAATATATTTTTTATAGAAATGCAAAAAAAAACTATTTTTATCAAGGAAAAGGAATCTTCAACATTGAAAGTTTATTGAAGTCAAAAAATAAGCTTTACAATTTATTGTGTAATTTTTAAAATTCAAGTAGTTTTAACAATTTGTTAATGGCAGAACGAACAACACTACTTTTATTTTAAAAATTAATTTCATTAAAACGAAAGTAACTGTATCAAAGTGCATCGCAGGTTAAACTCTAGGGTGTGTGTGTGTGAAATAAGAGTGAAGGGTCTCTTACAGTCAAAACTTGGCTGTAGGTTTCTTAATTTTTTTATTTTTTTTTTTTGGTTTTTTGTTTGGGTACGGCATGAATATTCCAACGTCCTCTAGTCCCTGTCCCATTCGCTTTGACGGCCTTTTTGGGTTTGGCTGCCGCCGCTGCATGTCATCGTCAGGAACTGCCAACTCTGCGTGTGATATACGATTTGGATGTGTTGGCAAGCCGCCCAGTTGTCCAGGTCCAGCGGGCGGTAGGTTGTCCGCTCAAGTGATCGGGTAGTGGGGCATTCTGGGTAGTTAGCCGACACAGCGAGAGACAAATTCAGCAGCACCGAAAATTGCATTTCCGCTTTCAAAATAGCTCACATTTCTGCATAAAAAATACATATGCATAAGTGCATTGGACGAGCCGCCAAGGCGCGTCGTCCGACCACTGCCAAAAATGTTCTATAAAGTGCGAAATAGGCAGGCTGTCTGCCAAATAGGCCTCAGCGAACCGCAAAAAACTTGATGCACAAAATGAACGCGAAAGTGTCAAAAGCACACACAAAGTGCGCGTGTAAATGAATGCTGCTCCTAATATACATATAAAATACTTGCCCCAACTAAACGCCACAATTTTAATCTGCCATATTTAGTCATTCAAATCTGCAGTCATAAGGAAACGAATTTACTATCGCAATATTATATTAGACCTGATACTCAAACTCTAACGAGCTATTGGGTAATCAAGAATTCGTGCATTGAAAGAAAATGAGTAACATAAAAAACGGTTCACAAAATAACAAAATTGTTAAATATTTTGAATTTATTTTTTTATTTTTTCGATCCCACAGCAATTATTTATTATATCAGCCATAGGGTACTATATGTATTGTATGTAACGACCACATTAAGTACATGTTCGCCTGGATCTTTAAAATTATAAAGCTTGAGACACCAAATTTGGTGTGTTGGCATTTGTTACGCGAATCAAGTTTATTTTTGTTGGTATAGATATAAATATTTTATTCAAAAAATAAAAAGAGGCGAACTCTTATAGGTTATGGTACGTAAATTAAATAAAAGAAACAGAATTAAAATAATTTTGTTGTGCAATTAAACTTTGTCTATAAGAGTTTCGAAAAAAAAATTAAGAGGGAGGTGGTGAAAAATATTCTGTGTGGAAATTTAGAATCGCTTCTTGCCGAGCTTGATGTGTTAAAAGTAGTAGATTTCCGGTGACGATAAATGAAAAAAAGGCTGAGAGGCGGACAAAGAGCACGGTAATTGAATATTTGAGCGACTCATTCTTGAACTTCGGAGCAAGCGATATCAAAACGCGACAAATCTTCAAGAACTTAGAACCACCTATGAGCAAAAAACTCTTGTGGATTCCGGCGCCAATGAATCAACTGAATCTTTTGGTGGATTCTGTTCAATTGGAGTCTCCCAAAGCGAAGCGTTGAATTGAGTGTGTGGAGAATAAAAATTATATAATATTGGAAGACCCTACTCTACTGCCTGGAAGTCACATCCAATAACCATGGAGTGATCTAGATCTCAGAGACTATAAGAGCTAGAGCTACCAAATTTGGGGACAGTACTCCTATAGGTCGTACGCAGATCAAGTTTATTTCAAATGTTGGATGCTTAGTTGACAGTGTGACCATAACGGTGTTGTGGATTTTTATTCGCTATTTTCAAATATATACAAAAAACAAGTTTTAGTATATTTGGTATATTTTTTGTTGAAATATCATTTAAGTTTTTTGTTTTCTCTCGAAATGGGTTGCGGGTATCATACGGTCGAGCACTCTCGATTGTAGCTTTCTTACTTGTTTTTACTGAAAAGTTTCTTGCTTTGATAAGTAGTGCGTGGCTCACATAAAAATATCAAATTTATTACAATGAAACATTTCCCCCCGTTGTGAGAATAGCTAGTTTCCGTTACATATTTTCATTTCCCAGCAAAGTATTTTTATACCCGCTACCCATGGGGTAGAAGGGTATTATAACTTAGTGCCAACAGAAAATGTATGTTACAGGCAGAAGGAGGCATCTCCGAACACATAAACTATATATATTCTTGATCAGTGTCAACAGCCGAGAAGATATAGCCATGTCCGTCTGTCCGTCTGTATGAACACCTAGATCTCAGAGACTATAAGAGCTAGAGCTACCAAATATGGGGACAGTACTCTTATAGGCCCTACGCAGATCAAGTTTATTTCAAATGTTGGATGCTTAGTTGACAGTGTGACCATAACTGTGTTGTGGATTTTTATTCGCTATTTTCAAATATATACAAAAAACAAGTTTTAGTATAGTATGCCACGCCCCTTTCCCTCTCCAAAAGTCTGTAAAAGCCGTAATAATAGACCTAGAGTATTGAATTTTGGTATGCATAATAATAATTATATTATCAATGATTCCTGTGAATTTCGTTGAGATCGAATAAAAAACAAGGAAGTTATTAAAGAATCAATTTTATATTCAAAATTCAAAAAAACAAGTTTTAGTATATTTGGTATATTTTTTGTTAAAATATCATTTAAGTTTTTGGTTTTCTCTCAAAATGGGTTGCGGGTATCATACGGTCGAGCACTCTCGACTGTAGCTTTCTTACTTGTTAAAATACATCACATACATAGATGTCAAAATCAAATTTTTTATATGAAACATTACAAGATAAAATATATATGAATGAAGTTTTGTGTAACAATGAAAACGTTTGCAAATTGAATAAGGCTATTTATGAAGTCAAACAGACAGTTCGGTGCTAGTTTGAAGTTTTAAAAAGCACAAAAAAAAACATAATTTTAATAATACACGTGCGTGAGGGTGACATAAGGAAATATGTATCCGTTTTATTATAGACGATTTGATGATAGCCACAACAAGCATGGAAAGAATGAAAATTCTAGATGACTGACTTAAATGAAGTGATAAACATACCATTAAGAATAGGGATAAGCTCTAATCAGATATATGTAGGTCAATCTGCTTACATAAAAAAGGTCTTAGGCAAGTTTAATCAAGCTTAATTATGAATTCTTGAATTCAGAACAAAATTACGATACAGTTCGTCGTCACTCAATTGGTAGTTTGATGTTCATTATGTTATGCTCACGTCCTAATTTAGCTTCTCAGAAGATTTATGTACAAGAATAACTTTAAGACATAGCAGTGTTTCAAAATAATTCTCAAATATTTAAATGGACACATTAAAATGAAAATGACTTTTATGAAAAATAACCTTAAAAATATATTTGTGGGTGGATTCTGAATGGGGATCGAGATTGATAGAAAAAGATCAAAGATCTCTTTTCAAAATGTTTAATACCATTTAAGTTAATACAAAAGACAACTATCTGTAGTTGCTTTGTCGACTGAAGCTAATAACATGTGTACATGGCGCTATTATATATAGGAAGTATTAGCACAGCAATGTGAATACATTGCAATTAATATTGAGTTAAATTAGATCTGCAGTGACAAAACATTTGTTTCCTTTACCATTAGCTGCAGTTCTATTAAAATCCATTCTAAACATTGAATGAGTATACTTAATAATAGTGATTAGAGATTCTTCCTTTCGAGGTTCTTTAATAATGGAATGCATGTGAATAGTGTAATGAATATTAAAATACGAGTGTTAAATGTTTTTCTAATTATTCGTTCTCCATGCACAGTGCGATAAATTAACTTGTTCAATTCTAGACTATGTGGCGAAGGCCAGTGGCAAATTTCCGTGCGATGGAGTTGAGGCCGATGTGCGAAAAGGGCACAAGTAAACGACTTAATGTCAAACTGGAAATTGTGTTCATAAATCAGAAACTGTCGCACATGTGTCCCACCTCAAAACCACTGGATTCAACCTTCAACCAAACATAACATGTCCTCAATTGTTCACGATTATTGTGTGGTCAATTTGCTGCGTTCATTAGATTCCCATTGGCATAATTAGATTTCGGGCTGCTCGGGCCCCACGTGAACGGGAAGTGGCAGACAATTGAGGCAGCAGGCAGTCGCCGACAACCAGCAACTAATAGTCAACTTGAGTTGAGGGGTAGTCGCCAAACCTGTACGGGAGGAAGCATAGGACGGCTCAATTAAAACGCACACAGTGATCGCATCAGCATTGACACTAAGTTGCTACCACTTCCTCCTAGCTGGAAGACCAACAAATCAAGTGTCCTCGACGGTAAGTTGGGCGGGCAGATTGACATGGCTATACCTCTTTTGTGGACGGAGATCAAACATACATATTACTATATACAATACTACTAGGGTCAGTAGTGGATTTCTGACAGTTGCTGGTATTTTGTCTGCCTATATGAGAGAGGAAGCACGATCATTATTCAAGTGTGTGATCTACGTCTCCGTTGTAATATCATCTCCCCAATTTGTTAGTTGGTTAAGCTTCCGCCCCACGGTGGATGTAACGACTACATCCGCATGCAACTTTCTGTGACACATTTCCGCATTATGCAGCTGCAGCTGCTAAGCAACGAGCAAAGTAAGTTGGTTTATTTGGCTTAGAGTTGAGATAGCAAAGTTGCATGGCCTACACAGCGTATGAGTTACTGCCATTGTTATTTCCAAAACCCGCTTGTCGATATCTAAATACTATAGTAACAATATCTGAAGTTCCGTTCCTGCACTAATGAAACTTGTGCTGATCGCAAATATTATCAGCTCAGATACGCCACGACGATAAGACATCCCAATCCTCAATTCAATATCTTAACGGTTGCTTGAAGTGGAATTCATGGCCTGGTCCAATTATAACATAAGTACCACATCATCGTTTAGTTATCCACCTCCTGCGTTTGGCAAACCCTGAGCAACTCAAACGTGTTCAGCCTCCAAAAACGAATAACCTCTATAACCACATCAACATACGCAACAATAGCAACAACTTTTGGCAAAACTGGCTGGAATCTTTGTGAAAATGGGAGTCTGCAATCAGACACAAAACTGTAGTGGCGCGAAAATTGTGGGCACAGTTGCATCAGCAGTGCGCAAGCGTTCGGTTTTGCTTCAGTTGGAAAAGGCAAACAGATAAATAAACAAAAGAAAGCTTCAGTCGAGTCATAAGACGGATTTAATAAGTGGAGACATCACCGAAATTGAATTGAAAAATCTAAAAATTAAATAATTATTTATTACATAAATATTGGTTGCAGCAGTTGATGGATAGAACAATATTTTTTGTAATTATACATCAAAAAGTGACCAAAATAAAAATAATATAGTAAATGGCTTTATAAAATTATAAAAATTAAAATTATTATAAAATCACCTAGAACTGTGTTTGAGTTTCGCTATTGAATACATTAAGTTCCAAGCTTGGAAAATAAACAATATTTTCAAGCATAACATACTGGGCCACAATTGGCAAAATTACATCAAAACTGTGGAAAGACAAATTTCAAACGTAGCTTTAATAATGAAAAGAAGCACCACATGCGGAAGAGGATGTATATTGCTGGTAAGACAACAATGTTTGATAACAAGAAACAAAAGTGCAATAATAGAGATAGCCATTTGGATTTTTTTTTGCTAAATCATCGAATACATCGAATTTATAAATTCCGAAACACACACACTTATTATGTGTTAACTTTTTAATTATAAATTAAATATGTGCAATTAAATTAAATTCACTAATCACCGCAAGGATTCCCGAGCGCTTTTAAATGCATAGCGTAATTAACACGATCAGCTTTCTCAATTACGTACGAATATAGACACTTATACCAACGACGAGCGTGGCCGATATTGCATAATCAGAGGCACGGTCAATGCCATAATTCGCCTTACATAAGCAATGAGTTAGGCAGAGAAATGGAATAGTGGCTAATATGACCGGTCCTGAATACAAGGCTGTAAGTTTAATGACCATTCATACGACGTCGACAGTGAAAGTAAACACAGCTAGAGTATTGCAAACATGGATTGGTTGAGAGACTGGTGGGATGGTCGCGTCAATACGCAGCCTATTGCACCGCTGCAAAACGGGTTTTGTGAATCTCATTCAAGTGTCATGGGGCAATTTTTAGCCGCAGACTTTATGAGCCACGACTGAAAGTGAAAGCTGACAAAAAGCTATGCAGATGGACACAACTGATTTGATTTTTGAAAAGCAAACATCTTAACTCTCTGTCTTTCCTTTGTTTCAAATTGAAATAAGCAATTTTAGTTTTTAATTGTGTGTAATTCTAATTCTCATTACCAATAAGACATACGAGTATTTATTCTTTATGCCAATTATAAGTACATTTTTCTAATTTTTCCAATTTCAAAAACTTTGGGAATTCTGAAATCTTCTTGATTCTTAAATTTTGAAAATTTTGAGAATTTTCTAATTCTGTCGATTTTTTAATTTTACAAATCGTCGTTTGTTTAAATTTTGACAGTTTTTCAATTTCAAAAATTCTGTCAATGTTAAACTCTTATTGGTTTTCATATTCGACATTTTTTTTGACAATTTTAAAGTCATCGGATTTAAAGAGATTGGATTTACATCCCAACTCAAGGCTGGTCATTATAATGAGGATAAAAATGTTCTTCGTGAGCTATTCGCTCAAATATTACCACCAAATTCTATCACTCACCGTCAAAAAGATCTACATTCTGACCCATATTTATGTAGATCTTTACGTTTGTACCGACCAAAGATACAGCTTTGTGTAATTCGGCCTATGCCAATAAAAAAATCCCTAAAACACATGTTTGCTTATTTGTTCAAAAGAATGAAACAAAAATGTTGAGCAATTGAAAAAATGTGTAGTATTTATTTAATGATTCCACAGTTTGAGGGTTTTTTGTGAAATTTTGATATTCAGAATCGATGTCACTTTAGTCTAGTTGCAATCACGGA
Organism: Drosophila formosana; assembly: GCA_035045625.1. NCBI lineage: Eukaryota > Metazoa > Arthropoda > Insecta > Diptera > Drosophilidae > Drosophila > Drosophila formosana. The sequence continues at coordinate 6,272,871 of JAWNOW010000476.1, forward strand.
TATTTTGAAACCGCATTCATGCATTCGATAATGAATTTTTTAACGTGTTAGAAGAGGGAAAGGACGTGTGAGACTGATCTTCTGTTATGGGATCGAAGATGGCTCTAACATCCATTTCCTATTGGCATAATATGAATAAACAACGTTTTATGCGCATTTCCCATAGGCTAGATAGTATGGGAAATTCGCATAAAACGTTGTTTATTCATATTATGTCATTTCGCATAACGGACTATTTTTATCGGTGCTAGTTGAGATTCTTGGATGTATATAATTTATTTAATAACATTTACTTGTAAACTAACAAAATATTTCACCGTTTCCATATTTCGTAAGATGCTGTTTCTAAATTTATCAGTGTCAACTAAAGCCTTGGATAATTGGCAGCAATTGCCTACGCTGGATACATTTGCCAACTATGAGGTGAGTCAAAAAAGATGCGATTTCTAGCAAGTTTTTGTAATATTGTAATTAAATATAAACTCAATTAATAATTCTAAATTCGAGACAAGATCAAGTTCCTTGCCCGAAATAAGCTGTACCGTACAATATGCAAATGTTTTTGTTATTTTTGGTTTTAAGTGTTATTTAGAAAAAACAAAAACAATGAAGTACCCACATATATACATATATAATAAATATCTTCTTAACAAAACTGCATTTAATTATCCATTTTTCAACCTGACTTCTAAGTTATTAGACATTGAAAATTAACATTTCCTCTGCACGAAATAAGCTGTGATTCATTGCATGTAAAGATAAGTTTAGTTTATTGAATTTAAATAATGCAAAGAGTGCTAAGCAAGCACTGAAGCATTTTGAGTTGAATTTGGTGCTGAAAATGAATTTGTGAGAGAAAATCATAGTCAAGTAGTGTTATCTATAAATAAGTTGGAAACAAGTATAAAAAAGTGTTATACTGCGAGTGATAATAACTCATAACTATTTAAATTGGACTAGTTTATGCGAAATGGAAGATCGTGCATTTATAACGTATGCAAGGTACAAAATAAGTATAGAACAGTTTCAGCGGGATCCGTAGGTTAAATATATTATATTATGTATATTTGAGCCCATAATCAAAACGTCACTTTATGGCGCAAGATAATTTGCAAATTTAATAGATATCAAGACGCGGTTTGTTGGCTATTCCGGAAATGCAAAGGCTTATCGTTTCTACAATCTATATAAACATACTGCAATAGAAGTTTGCTATAATCTTTTTGTAATTTTGTAACAATATATTATGACAGAGAATAACCATGTAAAATGGCCATTTTTGTCAGCGAGTCAAAAAGAGGTTCAAAGTGATGTGCAAAATTATACTTCGATTATCTTTTGTTATTTATTTCTATTGAAATAAAATCTGAGCTGAAGAATTAGATTGTGAATTTCCGTTCAAAGGAATATTACTTTTTTGTCTAATTATTTATTATCAAATTAATAAATATAAGAAAATAAAGATCGCAACAAATACAGGCTGATGCAGAACGTCTGATAAGAAAGTGGAATAATAGAATGAATAAAGAACAAAGTGAACCAAGTAAGAAAGCTCCAGTGGAGAGCACTCGACTGTGTGATACCCTCTGCTCTTTTTAAGAAAATATAATATCTCTTCTCATATCACACTTAAAAAAATTTATATACCATAATAATAAAAGCCAATGTGTATAGATTTATCGATTTAAAAACAAACTTGATCTGCGTAACGAGTACTGCCACCAAGTTTTATGACTCTTGGTCTATTAGTTTTCTATCCTATGGGTAGCGGGTATATCTTGTTAGGATTAAGCATTAAAAAGGTATTGAGATTTATTACGCTGTTTTTCTCACGTATCCTTAGGACATGCAACGCTACTTCGATCATCGAAGCATTCATAATGCACGTCACATTAAGAATCCTACCGATGACAGTTACCTGGCCGCTTTTAATCTATACAACGAGCAATCAGAGCAGTCATATCCTGTCACTAATCTTCGCACCAAACGTGAACAGCGTCAACTCCCGAGTGCACCTCGAATGTTGCGCTTCCAACTAAGCGATGCAGTGAAGCCAAATAATGAGTTAAAACAGCTTCTGCGGCTGTATCGTGACAGTGCGCGCAATATGTCAAAAGCCACAAGTGATGGCTCAAAGTTACCAGCAAGTGGCTCTCTAACTAATAAGGACAACCATAACAAATCTCGACGGTCCCGACGATCGGCAGCGAATCGACAGCCTGCTAATTTTAAGGTGGAAATGATTCCCTTCGAAGCATCCGATGCTCGTGAACCGGATTCTATTACAGCAAAACTTATAATGCGAGCCAGAGCCCTAGATCTACAAAGAGAATCAGACAAACAGAAAACCCCTAAGATTACAACGCCAAGGACTTTGGATCAATCCGCAAAGTTGCCAGCACGTAAAGCTAAACGTCAAAAGCGATCTGCAGCCTTGCACCTGGTAAAGTTCGAACTCGCTGACGCCAAGTCTTCATTGCCAGATACTTTGCAACGGTCCAGTAAGCAGCTGCTGACTATGGAGACGCTTAAGCCAGTGAATCGTAGTATAACTGAAGATACTGCCCATCAAGAAACCAACATGGATGACAATATGGTGATGTTTGGAGAAACTGCAGCCGAAACAAAACGCACATTTTTCTATAAAGATGCGCCAATCGTAGCGCATCCCAAGTCGAAAAAATCGATAGCCTTACCCCATGAGGTTCAAAAGGTGATCACACATCTAATTAAGGATGGCAACGGGGGCAAGGCTTACATAAAGTATTTAAATCCCCAAAACAGCAACTATGAACACCTGAAGGCAAAAACTGTTTCCTACGTTCACAAGCCGGCTGTTAAATTTGTGCATTCCAAGTCCGTCGAGCCGGTTCAAGTGCACATTCAACCTGTGCCAGTTGTGGAACAACTGCGATATGTCTACAAACCAAGCTTTGGCAAAGTTTTTCCCCTTACACCGACCATCAGCCAGCCAATCGTTGTGCCAGAAACATCAGTCACAGCGCCTAGTGCTCAGGAGGTGCACAACACTTACAGTTCACAGTTGGCAGATTCTCAAGCTGTTCCAGAAGTGGTCTATGGGCAAACGAGTCTTCTCACACCCCACTTCCACCCCTCTAAGCCTGATCCCTTAGAGACGGAGCTGCCCCAATCGAACACCATTCATGGCAAACATATAGAGCAATACACTTATGCAGCTCAAGAGGAGCCTCAACAACTGATCAAAATAGAGTACCTCGCCCCAGACGACAGTGTTAATGATGATTACAAACAGATGCCTGAGTTCCGGGAACTATCGACTCTAGTTGGCAAGTCGCCCGACGATCAAATCCACGGTCTTACCTATCTATTGGCCAAGGAAATGCAAGCCAAGTTGCACCGTCAGCCAAAGCTTGTCAAGCTACAAGATCGACCTCAGGACAACACTGCCCCCATTCAATTTCACCCGCAGCAACTCCCCTCACAACCGGCCAGAATGCATCCTCCCGTCGTGCCAGAGCATGGAGCTTTAGGCGTCCAGCCAGGACGACTAATCGGGATGGCGAAAACCAAGCAATACGTGCCCATTGTGGAGCCCGGCAATAACGATGTGGCAGAGTTACCTCCAGTTTCTAGCAGTGTTGCAACTAAGTTGCCCACGCCCAACTCCTTCATAGAGTTCAAGCCCGGGCACGGACTCTCAAATGGATATGATGGAGCGCAGGATGAACAACCATTAACCACAGTGCAGCATGTGGTCCATCACACAACTTTGCCAGGTCACCTGGAGGGAGACGCTATTCTAAGTAATCTGCACTATGTGCCCAACCATAATGAGAAAGCGGTGAGTATCTAGAACATTGTTATGCTAGTCAGAAGTTTTCAAAAATGGCATACGTCTATCTTTTATTTTTTAAATATAGTTTTATATTTCAGGCGTGTAAATTTACTTTGAGTTTTATAAAAATACGTTTTAGGTTAGCATTAAACTTGTCTGGCCGTCTTTTATTCCATGTGAGTGCGTGGATCACAGATACTGTAGGAAGGTTCCAGTATTTATTACGCAATATTTTGTATAGTTGTATTAGGATTATAAAGACAGTGGAAGCTTGGTAGTCGATCATTCTGAATAACATTCTTCAACATTTAATACACAAGTGTCAAATTCATATAACTACAGCAATACATCTTCGGCGGCGTTAAAGATATTTTATTTAAGATCCATATGTCTGCAATAACACCTCAAATCGATAATCATGTTAATAACTATGTACGAGGTGTGTTCAAAAAGTAAGGTGACTTTTCAAATTTCGCGGGCAACATATTTTCGATTATCGATTTTTTTGTTTTGTTATATTGGTACACTCTTCCCTAACATCTGTTCCAAGTTGCAATGGAACATCCTCTTTTGTTTGGTTGTGAGAGGCGTAAAGTTACAAGTTATTTTGCGAGCTCGGCGATTTTTTGCTATCGAAAAATATGGATCAAAGGATTTGCATCAAATTTTGTGTAAAAAATAAAATTAAGTGCTCTGAAACACTTGAAATGTTGACAGTGGCATACGGTGAAACTGCCGGGAAGATGCCAATGACCAGCCTCGCTCTGGACGCCCAAGCACGTCAACAACTGATGAAAACGTTCAAGCAGTGACGAAAATTGTTTTGGAAAATCGTCGAATCACTATCAGAGAAGTTGCTGAAGATGTCGGTATATCGCTTGGCTCGTGCCATGAAATTTTTTCAAACGTTTTGGGTATGAGTCGTGTGTCAGCGAAGTTTGTTCCGAAATTGCTGAATTTTGACCAAAAGAACCGTCGCATGAGCACCGCTCAAAAGCGGTTGAATGACGTCAACGACGACCCAGATTTACTCAAAAGGGTTATAACTGGTGACGAATCATGGGTATATGGTTATGATATCGAAACCAAAGCCCAATCGTCCCAATGGACGGAGATTTGCAACGATTGAAGAGATAAAGACTGCATCGCTGCAAGAGCTCAAGGCTATACCGAAAAGTGCTTATGGGAAGTGCTTTGAGGATTGGAAAAACCGTTGGCATAAGTGTATTGTATCTGAGGGGGATTACTTTGAAGGGGACAACATAAATATTGATAAATAAATTAATAGTTTTTCTTGAATATACAAAGTCACCTTACTTTTTGAACACACCTCGTATATGAATTATGCTCGAAAATTTGACTACTATCACAAATTAAACTCGTACATTAATCAAGTGATAATTTAGTGTGGCATAAATCATTCCAAGCCGCCCAGCGGACTCAATGTCAAACTTAACTGTGATTTGATGTGACGAACGATGCGACCGATTTGTATGTCTTCTATCAAAATATATAGCGGGTATTCACAATCGAGCACACTCGATCTGTATGTATTTATACATTAACTTTTATCAAAACAATTATGTATTCTTTAATGCTATGCTATCCGTATTACAAAAATTTTAGGTAAAAAATCCTAACTTGCCATAAAATCCAGATGGCCCCCAATCCGAAATTTTTAGACCAAATAAATAATAAGTCTGATTGTTTTCTTATCAAAGAAAATGGGTTCAGATGTTGACACACCTTCAGCAGCAGTATTAACGAAGTTAATCTCGCGACATGACATGCTAACATTTCTTATCGCAAACTATTTGTAAATATTAGTTTGCCAAAATAAAGGCGTACATACATTATTAGTTAAATTGCAGAGTTCCATTAGCATAAACAATTGGTAAATATACATTTCGTTAATCAAATCTATTATCTTAAAAACTAGATTAATTAAATTTGTATAACCAGATTTTTATTTAAATGAGTTCGAAATCACATTCGTTAACACACTCATTTCTGACAGCCAAGTATTGTAAGTCTCTACTTAAGAGAAGATCCAATAAATAAAAGCAAAGTATAAAATAAAAACAAAAAAATTATTGGTAGGAACAGGAATTTAAAAAAAAGATAGCTCCCGGGAAATTCAATTAAGTCATGTTGGCGCTGCGTTTTTTACGTACACACACAAACAACATCGCAACAAGAAACTTAAAAAAAAAACCAAGGAGCAACTATACAAGAATACTAGAAAGAACTCTCTAGTCAAAAGCTTTCGATTGCGGATATATATTCTTGATCAGTGAAAACAGCCGAGACAACTCATTTACTTCACTAGTTTACTAGACTAGTTCAAGCTACTTTTTCAGAGCTGTGAATCTTCGCAAAGCTTTTTGGTAAAATACACTGAGAAAATATGTACAAATTTAAATAAAACTCTGCATGCCTTACTAAATCTTTTGCCGACAACTACGAATCTCTTTCAATATCACGTTGCCAGTTGCAAATAAACTACAGAATTACGTCACTTACATAAGTTCCCTTTTTTCGTCTCCCCGTGTCAGAAATCCCACAGTTCGGCTTCCATGTATATTGAAGAAAAATACCAACATATATATTTTGTATGAACATTATATCTGGAGTGTCAATACAACAAAAAACGATTTACTTTACTTCGGGGCATGCCATCTGGTAGACGAACTGCACTAAAGTCCGCGTCGGACGTCCAGTCATGTAGCCAGCAGTTAGGTACGGAACTAGGCCGTATTTCGTCAGCAGGCCAGTTCCACGCGTATCGATATGAGCCCAATCCGCGCAAGGCACAAGTTCATGGAGGATGGCAGCGCCTAGACAAGAGCTGGCTAAACCACGTCCATCGTTGCTCAGATCGTAGCCAGTCTCGTCGGTTACTTGCTTCTTATAGTACTGCCACAGAGGCATTCGCCAGACACGATCACCCGTGAGGGATCCAGCGCGCTGGAACTGCTTCCAGATGTAATGCGAATTGGAGAAGATGCCAGAGGCGCCGCCTCCATAGGCCTTCTTTACTCCCATGCCCAAGGTAGCCACGTCCACAACCAGGCGCGGCTTGTACGTTGTCTGGCCGTAGAGCAGGGGGTCGGCCATAACCACAACACCCGCCTTGTCAACATCCCGAATCGCCATGGACCTGGCGTTCAGCAATGTGACCACATCGCCAGGCTTCGCAGACATGCCCGATGGCATGTTCTCACACAGGGGGATGACGCACGTCACGTTGATGGGCAGCGAGAGGGCCGCAACGCAACGCATCATGCCGATGATAGAAGCAGCCGCAGACATGCTTCCACGGTACTCATCCATGCCCTCGCAGGGACGCAGGTTGATGCCACCCGAATTAAAGGTGATGCCCTTGCCGACAAATAGAATGGGCTTGTCCTCGGGAGCAGTGCCACAGTAGCTAATCTCGAGCAACACTGGCGGCTCGCAGCTGCCCTTGGCGATCATGAGGAAAGCATGCATGCGCTGCATTTCGATCCAATCCATCGTTCGCACCTCGACGGTAATCCCGCAGGGACAAAGGGCGTCCACCGTCGCCTGAGCAAACATCGTGGGTGTCATGCAGTTGGCCGGAGCATCAGAGAGACGCCTGGCCAAGTTCTGTGACTCCGCCTTAAAAATGCCTCTAGTCCAACCATCCATGTCGGGAGAGTCGTAGAGCTCTAGTCTGGGTACGACGAGACGATTTTTCTTCGCCAAGTTATCGGTAAATCGCCAAACTCCTAAGGACGATCCTTCAGCCGCCTGCTCGGCGTAATCCATGGCATCGACAGAGATTGTGTGGCAGCCCTGCATCTGCAAGGATCGGGCACCAACTCCAGCTGCGACGCGCACATTCTCCATCCCCTCGTCCAGCATCTCCAGCTCATTGAATCCAATTCCCTCGATTCCCACGCCCACGACAGCCACCGAGCTGAAGTCCGGATCAACATTGTTAAAGACACGGCCTCTACCTAAACGTCCATCGATTTGCGTCTCGCAGACAAGCTGCCTCAATTTGCCACCAACCCGATCGTTAATCTTCTCCGCGGACAATGTAAATTTTGGCTCCTTGTCGCCTTCCTTCATATAAATGCCCAACACCAATCCCTTTCCACCGCCTCCAGAACTCTCAGCGCCACAGGCGAATCTCACGCTCGTCAACCTAAACAAGCGGCTCAAGCCTAAAACTTTACGTACGGTGTTGCGACGCATATGCTTCATTTTGAGCTTAATTTGATGAAACTATGAATTTGGATTTAATTACGTTGAATGAGAAACGAAAGGTTTTCTACTACACAAATTATTGAGAAGTTCAGCAAAATTTTCACAACTATAAATTTCGGTTTTTTTTTCTTTATACGAACTCTCTGTTCTGTGCAGGTCTGCAACTAAAATACTTGTGATTTCTTTAATCCCTACTTCCCCAAGGCACGAAAATATTCATGAATTTTCAATGCTAATATGATAGAAAATTTTAATTGCCTTGTTAGTACAAATACTTTTATGACAATCAAGTACTCCGACATCGATTCATTAAAAATACCATTGACTTTTTTAGACAACTGCAATTAAATATATAAGATCCTTTTAGTCGACAGTGCTCCACTAGAGATACCCATTAGTTGGTAATCATTAACGTATACTCCAAACATATTCTTTTTAGCCAAAACTACACGGTATATTAAGAGTATTGAGATTATCTTGCTTACCAAATTACACATTATTCATAAACAGCTTCTCAAGTTCTACATAAACAAATAATTATTATTTGACTCGTTAAAAATATTATAGTACTTTGTATTTTCTCAAAATATGTATCGAGTCTCTTTCAATCGAGTGCTCTCGACTGTAGCATTCTTAATTGCTTAATATACCAAGGTGTCCTTGAGCAGCCAAGAGTAAAATAGTTGGTGAAACTGCCCAAATATCAAATTTTTCGAAGCCCTGTGACAGAATTGCAACAATTTCTGTGGCACTCCTGATAAGAGGGGAATTACAACATTCGGAGTTGAAAATTATTGTTTTCACATTTTCACTTGGACAACATGCTGAATATTTAAAAGCGTTCAATTATTTTTTGCATTTCAAGGAGAAAAGCAGAATTGCAATCTTATAAAAATGGGAAATCTTAAAATGTATGTCATCCTTCAATCCTTCCTGCCACTCCTGTCTGTCAACAACGCTCTGTTACACAAAGCTAACTCAATTAGAGGTCCTGAGAATGATAGCGTTCTAGGCAAAAACCATTAGTAATCCAGAATCGTTTCACTTTTGACGTTCAGAGTGTATGTGTGAAGTAAAAAGTATTTAGTCGAGAATTCTCGACTCCAAGATACCCTGTGTACTTTGTAATCATAACACGTTGAGACTCATACACTCTAAACGTCTTTATTCGCTTAGGAACTCTTTCTGTAAAAAAAATTTAACGAATAGCGAATTTTGTTCTGCTATTCCGACAAAATTATAGGGTATATTTATATTATAGAACGTAATCTTCTTTATTTTTTTTTTTCCATATATTAGATGTGCGTGACTGCCACACTCAACCGATTTTAATGCGGTTTGTTGAAAACAAATAATACTCTATCACACACAAGAAAAGCATTCAAATCAATTCCCTGTAGTAGGCTGTGAACTTTGTTTGCTAGATTTTCATAAAAATAAATGGAAACATGGTAAAAGTTATTTAAAATATATGTTTTTTTGGGTAAAATTGCATAAAAAAAAAGTTGACAAAAACATTTTTTATTGGAGACCACTCGTTGTTAAAAACCCCTCGTACATAAATAGAACAAAATACAATAATACAACAAGTAGGAAAGGTACAGTCGGGAGTGCTCGAAGGTAAGATATCCGCTACTCGAGATTATTCGTTTTTCAATTTCCAAAATTTGGGAAAATAACTTCATCTGTGTGCAGCAATAATAAATTAATTCTTATAGTCTTTGAGATCTATGTAGTCATGAACATATCGTCTAGGCGTTTGACACCTAAGGTTGCGAGGTTTTTATGAAATTGGATCGTCTGAAGTTGAAACTGAAGGGTTATATATTTATTAACTTTGCTTTGGTTATATTTGGAGCGGCCAAAGTACATAGGGTACAACAAACTTGGAACACACTCGTCCAGTATTTTGAGCTCATTCAGAAGGTGCTTGATTTGAAAGTTCTTAATTGTCAGTGCATACTTTTAGGATAACTCAACTCTTCATTCACTGCTGGCTATGAATATGCAACAAACTTTTATTCTTACAAATTATAAAAAATTTAAAAGTAAAAGAATATATAAAAAACAGAAAAAAGAATAATTATTGCTTAATAAACACCTATAATGAACGAAGCGTTTGTTCAAAAGAAAATCAAAAATAAATTCGTACTACGACATATTATACCACGTAGGTTATTTTTAAACAAAACTTGAAAACTACTGTACGCTCGTAACTTGTGCTTCGCCCCCAATCAACTCTGCCAAACTAAACGAATTCACGTATTATGACCTTAAATTGCATTTTGCACTCGACTAGCTCTTTGGCAGGAACGTGTTAAAAGAAAAATGAAATGTTCGATATTGCCTAAAAGTGTCCGGCAATGTCTCACAAAATTCGTACGCGAGCATTCTAAGGGCACACGGCCTCTAATATTGTCATACGACTTGAATAGAATATTTAATCGTTGCATTTGCATACATTCTTCTATATTGACTATTATTATTATCTGAGATATGCATCGCAATTGCAAAGCGAAGTTTTTCTTTACCCGGTATCTATTGCTACTTGATAAAAAATAAGTAAGAAAATTTCAATCGAAAATCATTCAACTTCTTGATTTTATGCTGTTCTCATTTTACTATTTATATGCATATGTATGTAGAGTTGTTTAGCCTGACTGCTGACATGCTATCAAACTACAGCTTAATCGGTAGCACCTATTTTACACCTTAAACTAAAGTTTTTAATTGATTAAATTCACACGCAAACAGAAAAATGTGCTTAAACACGAACGCATATTTTCTTGGGAAAACCTATAACAAGTTGTTAAGGAATTATTTTTCGTTGTGCTTTTTACATTTTGAAAAGATTTTATATACATAGTTATATAGAATTACCAAATTACATACCATTAATTACTTCTCACGTAATACGTTATTTCCATCAGCGAAAATTGTAATAGATTTTTTAATGATTTTCGTATATTATGTACGAAAAGGCCGTGGCATAAAACGTTTAAGATCAAGTTAACGTTCCTGACTATTATAGTTTCAGAGATCCTCACACTCACAATGAGAGAATGATAGATAGATCGGTAGACTAATTGATACTAATATACATATGTATTTATCTCGAAGGTGTCTTGTTTGTTTCGCAAAATCCACTTTAATCGGCACAACAAGTTCTATTCGTAGCATTTAAAATTGAAAGTAAACTTGAACTACATACCATGTTTTGTGTCTTAAACTATTGTAGTTTCTAAGATTCACGCACTTTTACGGACTGACAGACAAGTCGACAGATCGAGAATATAACAATTTACAGGGTCGGGGATGCCTCATTTCTGAAAGCATTACTTCTATAGTTAGGCGAAAAGGGGTCTTGCAAAAAATATTAAACCAACTTGATCTGCGTAAGACGTTCACGAGTACTGACACCTAGTTTGACGTCTCTAGGTCTCTGAGTTCTTGGTGTTCTTACGGACGGACAGACGGACATCGCTATATTGTTTAGGCTTATGACACTCATTAAGAATATGCCTGCTACATACAAGGAAGCAAAACAAATACATACTTTTGGAGTGTAAATGTGTTATGATTAATGGGAACAAGGTATCTCGTAATCATCTCGTTCTGTTTTTCAAGCATATACTAACATTAGTGGGATTGTTTACATAAAACAAAATTGACATGTTTTTGATTTTCGTATATTATGGGCGGAATATGAAAATCAATTTTGGTCTCTCCAGTTATTATAGTTCGTAAAACCACACGCTTACACTGCCAGACAGACGGCTTAATCCGCTTGGCTGTTGACGCTGATCAAGAATATATAGTATCTCTCCCTTTGCCTCACAAAACTCGACTAACCGTGTTTGCACATTTTCAATGGGTATAAAAAAGTACTCTTAAATTACCAAAAAAGATTAGCTATGCGTACAAAGAGGCATTGTGTCTATAATTACCATGTTTCTTATTATTATTACCGTAAACAGTTAAGTTAATTTGAAAGCCTCTATGGAGTGAACATTAATTGAGAATTATGGGTTTTTTCTCAATAATCACAGACATGCCCGAATTTCCCCATGTTTATATTGGGGGCTGTCACCACCTCACAATCTCTATCTCTATCTATCTATATCTGGGCACGATTGCAGCAAACTGTGGAGGCATTGAAATCACATGCACATACGTTTACAATATCACGAAGCTGACTTTAACACCTTACGGTATACTCTCCATTGCAGATGCAGTATGCCTCGAAGTATGCTTTCGGCTATCGCATACGTGATTTCCATACCGGCAATGATTTTGGCCACAAGCAGAATAGAGACTCGCATGGCGTAACACGCGGTCAATATCACATTTTATTACCAGATGGACGCGTCCAGAACGTGATTTACCATGCCGACGATACAGGATTTCATGCGGACGTTAGTTTCGAGAGCGATAAAACAAGACACTGAACGGAATCCTGCAACAACGGGAAAGTGCAATCAATGATGTTTAAGATTTAGTTGTAGATGTGTTATTGATTAAGGTTTACGATTGGTCGTTATTTTAGTTTTTAAATCTGTCTTTTCAATTTATATTAATAAAAGCTTTACTTACAATTAATTGTGAAATTACATACTTCCTTTTCTTATCGATTTAATCTCTAACAGTTGTTAAATAATTATAAAAAAAAAAAATTGATTTAATGATAAGCAATAAATTTTTTAAATAAACTAAAGAAACTTGGAAACAATTACCAACATTAAACAAAATTTTATTTAGTCATTTAAAATTGGTATTTTTTTTATTTTAATGAAAAGTTTAGATTTTGAAAAAGTAGATTTTAATAATTATTATTAATTAGAGTATCAGTGCAGATCTGCCCAAAAACTGGACAAATTTGACACTGGCCATCCATCCTGTTTTCATTACACACACAAAGTTTGAATTTTCTATTTCGAAGCGTGTGCTCGACTACGAGACACCCTGTTTCCCTTTAATTTGCAATATAAATACATTCAAATATAGCATATAAATAATTAAAATCGAAAGTTATTTTTCGATTATATATATTATATATTACAGTCTCCGAGATAGACAATATTGTCTTAGTTGTTAGCAGTCATAAAAATATCTATATAGATACATTATGGGGGCAGATGCATCCTTCTGCCTGTTACTTAATATTTTTGTTGGCACAAAAAAATGCATAGCGGGTATAAAAATTAGACTTCTTCTTGAATAAAAAATTAAAAAAAAAAAATAATTTATCTGTAAGGAGTTCTGGAACATGGAAAATTGTTGGCGTTGGCCTGGTTTTTATAGTTTCTGATAATACCCATTTCGTCATTTTTAATAGGAACAGGTTATACGAAAACCAGTAATATATTTTTTCAGGAACACTTTTCATTTCGAGGGTGCCCTGCGTCCTCAAAGGGACATAATTGTATATATACAAAATATTCAAAATCAAGAGTTTCATTGTTTCGTTAAAGTTAAAGTAAAATTTTTTGTTTTGAGTTAAACTTTGGAGCATTTGGATGAGGCCCCTCTTAACCATATTCCACATTCCTTTAATTTTGTATAATATATACAATGTGCATCTTTTTGACACTATATCATTTCAAAATGTGTAAATAGGCATGGAACAAAGACAAAAATAGCCTAGGCGACGGGGTATCTTGTATTCGAGCACTCAAGAATAAACAAATCTTGTGACTAATATTTTTAGTTAAACCTGTTAATTACAAACGCATGTATAGTATGTATTATCATGTGTTATAATCACAGAGTGTGTAATGTTCTAAGCCACATGTGCTCGCTGTGACAAAATATTTTCAGTGTTCAATACCACACATGAACCACAAGGAAATATCCGGTAGTTACTTGAGCTGTTAGACACATTAATCAAATTTAATGGAGCTGAAAGCCTTCATATGGCAGATGAGAAGCATTGCAACCATATTTAACTTTTTTTGCGAAAAACTTGTTTCATACATATATATATATAATAATTTAATGAAAACAAATCTCACTATTAAAAAAAAAAAACTTTTTCATGTTTAATTTTTTGTCTACAAGGGGTTTGGAGAGGGAAGCGGAAATGTAGAAATAACCGTGCTTTTTAGTGAGTGGATTGACTCTCGGTTTTGATACCTTCAAATCTGTACAGCCAGGGAATGAAAATAGTCATACGATTGCTTAATTGTATTCACAATCACTACTATATGCGGCTTTGTTGCTACCATTTAAAGTTCAATGTTGGCAACAAATGTACAATAGGTGTGCCTCTAGTAGCATCAACAGTTTTGCCAATTGTAATTTTCATGTCTTGTTTGTGTCGGAGCAAATTCGCCAAGTTACGACTGCATTCAAAGTCAACTACAGCAAAAATAATGTTTTTAGGCATTAACTAACTTTAGTTACATACTCGAGCACAACAATTGTGAAGGAGTAAAAATTCTCGATTTCCTGTTAAGTAGTTCCTATTCTGGACCAAAAGAAGTTGAGTACAAACGAATAGAAAAAGATTTTCCCTAGAAGTGAATATTAAGTATTAGCTTAGGTTTTACATATTTATCGTGTGATTAAAATTAATATGACAACATACATTTATTGAATTAATTTACCTACCAGCTGAAGAGCTCATTATGTAATAATATGTCATTTTAATACAGACACATTTACGTAATGATATTTCTAAAAGCAACAAGGTAATTTTTTAATTAAATTAATATTTATGAGAAGCATAAACATGTACATATGTAGTGCTCACAAAGGTTGATCCGAAAACACACTGAAACCGACGATGGGAACCAAGTGCATCACAGGCGTAGTTATGGGTATTATATTTATAAAACAGTACAACGCCGTGGAAAAAAATTGGCCGCCATAATAAAGTTTGCAACTCGCACAATTGACTGACACTTGACAATCTCTCAGACCGCTACTGTTTTTATTTGGTTTCTAAATTCTATGTGAAAATGAAAACAAGTGGGTAAAAGAACTTGTGCGCATATATACAATTATTGGTGAACAGTCTGCACACTCCTTTATCTTATAACACAAAACCTAATCAACCCCAAAAGTGAACTAGTATGAATGCGAAGGTCGAGAGTAACTGTGTGGGAGGTTAATACTTTTTTAAATATGCCAGTAAATTCAAGTATCTTTAAATAACATAAATTATATGTGTTGAAAATCATATACTGGTTTAAAAAAGATCCAATCAACTGGATCTGCAGTCTACTTTGTCGTCATCTTGTATATATTTGATGTTTGCTAATTTATGCTGAATGAAAAGAATTGCGTAAGCTTCAAATTGTTTATAAATACTTGATGTGATTTCATAAAAGCAATTAAAAAACTTCTTCCGATATACAAGATTCCTCTGAGAATCATAACTCTTATTTGACGTAACCGTTGCAATAGCAGATATGTCAAATATATTCGATGGACACAAATGTGCGCACTGCTAGATTAAATGTACCATCATTCTGTCCCAATCGATTGCAGCCTGACTCTCCTCGTGAAAATATGGAAATATTGGCGCATCTAGGCGACTTGCCAAGCTTCGATTTCTGTGATTTCTCACAACTTGCAGAAGTGAACCGAAAGCACCGCAACAATGGTAGGAGTTACCATCGCTTTTGGCAATAAATGCGTCAATTACATACCTGGCTATTCTAATTCACTCATTTTTAACCGAAATAGGTGCGCCTCATCGACTCGAATTGCATCTTCGGCAACAGGTTATTCGCCTTAATGTTGCACGAAAAGCACAAAAACAAAGTCGCGGAAAATGCTCAAAAATGCAGCATTTAAACACAACATTAGTAGTCGACGGCAACGTTTCCAAAATATTTATACTGAGTACGACTTACTGTGATGTTCTTTAAACTGCTCTATACCATTGAGTTCGATAAAAAATAGTATATGTATCAAATTGAAAATTGATTATAAAGCAAACTAATCTACTCTTCTAGTTTCCAATTCATAGGGTGTAAATGTTTTTAAATGCTTCGGTGGCTGGTAAGCGAGTGCAGAATTTCTGTCTATTCTTTTAAATGTTAATTTGCTCAACTCCGAAACGATTCAATACCTAATATAACAACAAAAGCAGCAGTAACAAAGAACGCAAGATTCAAAATGTCATCAACAACATATTTTTGACAATTTGTTGGTATTTATTGGTTATCACATCGAGTCGATTCATTTACTCCATTTTATCGTTCACTTATCGTTGGTATTCAGTTTATTGTACTATTCCCCTGTCACCCACAATTGGAATGGATTTAACCTCGTCAACAGTAGCAACACATTGTCAACACGGCATGTCAAATAAAAGCTGCAAATATGAATTGATGTCAAGTTACTATTTGCCTCATGTTGCAAATGCCCATTAAATAAAACGAAATTTGCTCCTATTACATTTTATGTAATATTTTAAAAATAACAGCTTCCACACACAACTTCAAGAGATACTCCAAAAAACTTCAACGCTCGCTCGTTTGCTTTGTTCGATTGTGGGCATGGACTTGGAGCACAGACATACGACTGCTCCAGTCTGGTGGAGATTAAGTGTGTAATCTTTGATTGACACATTGGCAGTAATCTAATTTTGATATGTAATAGGTAAATAATAATAAAAAAGCAGTGAACATGGAAATCGGGAAACAAGCGGTAGGGTATATGCTGATCGGCATGACAAACTGTGAACTTGATTGTTTTGAAATCTTTACCATCGGCACACTCTTGTTTGATAAGTGGGCAATAAAAATTATAACAGCCACAAAAATCAGTAATCAAAAAAAAATTACTTTTAATTGTTATTTAATCTTGGCTTGTCTTTGGTACATCAAATTCGTTTTGGTTTATTTTCTTATTATTTTTGTTTTTGTTCATTGTTGCCTAACATTTGAAGGTTAATTGGTATTTGAAGAGCATACTTCGTATCTGAAGAAATACATATGTTACGCACATGAACTTTTGACATAAGGAAGTGCAGATCTTGTGTTTTCCAATCAAAACTAAACCGAACGATATATACATATATATGTACATACATATGTATGTAGTATGAAGTTAACAAACCCAAACTTGAAATAATCGATAAGTTATGATTTTTAGCATCAAACTCACGTCAGATATTGAATTGTGGCATCGAGCATTGGGAACATGTCTCAAGCCGTGAGAAGAATCTAGACATCCGTACGTGGACACGTGCAGCTTCCACAGCTTGTGGAATTTTCACTCACCAGTTTTTGTCACGTTCTGGTTGAAACTTGTTACGGGTTTCTATGTTCTAGGGATGAATGCTCCCTCAAAGGGCAGGCCGCCCAACTCAAAACTATGTCCAAACACTCATCTGACATTCACAGTGACATTTTCAAGAAGGGAAGGGAATAAGGAAGCAGGCGGAGCCTAACACAGCAATACTGAGACCCGAAACTGAAACTCAGTCAATAAATTGAAATATCACATTTTGAATGCATTTAATAAAGGCATTGCTGGGGCTTTTCGTAATCAATATATGTATATAATATGTATGTATGTGAGTAAAATGTACAAAACTTGTTATAGATTCGCCAAGCTCATAATGACCGTCGTCATTTGCTCATCATCATCAATAGCAACAATTGCTTTTGCTGTTGATGCTTCGGGTTATGCTTCTGTCGATCTGCAATAATTTTTACATCATCAGTCGACGATTTATTCTCACCATTGAGCAGCAGCGAAGAGCTTAATGCTCTCAGCGTCAATTACTGTTGAGTCATTTGGCAAGAGAGACAGGGAGAGCAAGAGACTCCAAAACTTATACTGACAGGTACGGCAGCCACATCCAGACTCTAAAGAAGATCACTAGAAGTTCAACGCTATGAACCTGCCTTATTTGTTATACAGCCCTTTCGGTATTTTTGAGTGCAAAAGTCGCTGCTGCCGCTCTTTCTAAGTCTCTGCCGCAGTCTCTGCCTCAGCTGCGGTCGCAGTCGATGTTGCCGTTGCCGTTGCCGACGAGAGCATCGCTGGCTGCTGCTGCGAATGAGCGGTGATTATAAAAAGCAAGCGCATCTCCATTGTCTAACCTAATTGAAAACGTGTACTTGCGCGGTACTTGTGCTGTGCTGCATAGCATAGGAAACAGAAACGATTGCACAAATAGCAGGCAATTCGAGACAATTGGATCATTTGAGAGTGAGAAGAGTTACTTTGCGTTGATAGTGATAAAAGGATATTTTAAGTGTGTTTGGTGTGCAGTGAGTGAAAACACGAATATAAGTCAAATACGACGATAACATATACAACATCTTATGAAACGAAACAATTTTTGAATGGATAATTGGTTTATAATTATAATTTGTTTATTTGCCGTTACTTTAGGGGTGATCCTTAAATAAAACATATTCAAAGTGGAACTAATTCAACGCCATTCAAATTTAAATTCGACAAAATGATGTCCTTTAAATCGTTCTTATTGCTTGTGAGTATAATTTTCAATGTATAATACGTCATGAATTAATTGTTAGCTACAATTAAGAAATCTACATTCTGAGCATTTATCGTCTATTTATACCAGTGATAATTTTGCAGTCAACTCCAAAGCCCACATAAATCAACAGCAAACAAATTATTTAAGTCCATTTCCTACTAGAAAAACAAATTCTCACACAAGTAACTGTATTTATAAGCTTGTGGATAAAGGACATGCGCAGTTAGTTCCTTACAAATAATAGCAGCAAATTAGATAATTTTTTAATGAAAATATTTGTTTTTGCTTTAATATTATTTAAAGTTCGGATTGTTGCTTCATCCTCATTTAGCGCTGTACGATCCTTTGAGCCACAATGAATCTTTACCATTATGAGTTTAGTTAAGTATAAGATCATTCTACTTCTCATATCACAAAAAGCCTAAAAAGTAGATGTCGCGAAATCAGATTTTTGTAATAGGCAATTAGTCCATTACTAGCCAATAGTTTATTAATCAAATCAAATCAATATTATAAATAAGAAAATGAAAATGGGTTGCAAATTGGTAACACAACTTTTAAAATTTTGCATTACCAATTACCAAGTTTTATCTTTTTTAGCTATTTACTTATTTACTTAGTGTATATATCTATAGGTTACCGAAGATTTCTTACATTAGTAAGGTATTACTTAACTTGACAGAATATGGATTTTATTATATTCACAATTATATTTCTGTCGTTGCAATCAGTGAGACGTGAAAAGATTTAGTCCATAAATTGATTGAAATTGTAAAAAAAGACAACTACACTATGTAATATTGTTTTAATAGCCGCAACCCCATGTATTTAAAGACAGGACATACATACATATTAACACCTATGCTTCGATAACCATAAGAACTTAAGCAGCTTAATTTGTTGATAAAAATTCGTTTGTAGTTTTAAAAAGTGTTGTAGTGTTAAAAGTTCTGTAAATTATAATTTTTAGGATGAAAAATACCTGTTTATTTGCTTAATTCGCACTTAAATCACTTGCCTTCTTTCAAAATAAAGATCTCCGAGTCAAGCACAGTGAACTGGGTTTTTAAATAATTTAAGAAAAGATAGTAAGATAGTACTGTAGTATCACTGTAATACTGTATCTCAGCATTTAACATTACGTTTATTATATTTATTAGCAAAATTGATTTAAATTTAAGGACGCTGCATTCTAATAATAATGAAATAACAAAATTGATTCACCTTTGTTAAATTCAAATCTATTTTGCTAATTTGTATTTTGCTAAATTTGTATAGTCTTAGTTTATGCTATAACTTATAAATCCGAATGACAATTGAACACTCTATCTTGAAGCTATTGCCAACTTGTCTTCCCTAAGTGCACATTCTGCTGTCGTATGATAATTATTAATGACTGACCAAATTCACTTCAGGTCCATGATTCAAGAGAATTAACAAAAGATCACAACAACAAATTCACCAGATACAGCCTATTACGGAATTTGCTGTTTATCCTGAATATATTTCACTTGTCCAATTTGTATTTATTATTGCCAAATGGCAATACAAACTTTTTGATTTTTGTTGGCCCATGTATTTGTTTTTTTTTTTTAACTGTTAATTTAAATGACCCCTTTTTTCCAAATTCATTAACTTTTTATATTTTTATAATTAGCGTGGGGTATTTGCCATTCGTGTATCTTAGTTTACCTAAATTATTGACATATTGATTTAGGTTATAATCCAATTTTATATGTTGTTTATATTGTATGCGCAAATGCTATTTATTTATACAATATGAAAAAGCATGTACGTATGGTCACCAGTAGCGCAAGTTTTATGAGCGTCTTAATTCGTTTTTAGAACGATTCAGATTAATTGCAGCTAAGTTCTAGAATTCGAAAGGGGTAATAAAATGAGAAATCTTATAACTATTCAGAAGTTTATGCAGACGCAGCAGATGTTCCGATAGCACATATCGTCGATATGGCGTCATAATACGACGTAAATTGCGCTTGTCTCTAAGTCATCTATAAGTCTTAAGTACATTTTTCGAAATTGCAGCTGAGCACTAAAAAGCGTTTGGTACGGGGCAACGATATAAATGTTTATACACTTCATTACTTTGTTCTGGTTTAGCTCGTTTTTCTATATTTTTAGATTATGTTCGTTTAATACAATTTAATTGTGATAGCTGACGTCGAACATATCTACATCTATTCACACCAATATTTGAACTGAAAGAGACAATGTTTGCTGTTTATTGACAGATAAGTAGGATAAATGGTACTCCACATTTATGCTGAACCGTTCTCCTTGATTATCAAGCAAATAAATCTGTCTGCTCGATACCTCATACTCTGAATCATAAAAACATATAAAAAACTGATTCCACTTCTCATACTCACAGAGAGACGGCGTTACAACTGTTTTTCTTGCCATTCACATGGCCCATTAACTTTTATTTCGGCAGATTTGCATTGCAATAGCCCGAAGAGGGGAAACAAAAACAACTAACTGCAACATGCGATGAAAAGGTCAGCCAAATGTTTGTTATTTTATCGACCGACCGACCGACGTCGTGTGTTGCAAGTTGCACGTTGCAAGCCGCAAGTCGCAAGTGTGGCGAATCAATATAGACAAGATTTACTTTTGCCATTGAACCAAAAAGAAAAATAAAAACAAACTTTGCCAACTTTGGATAATTGCCTGGAACGCTCAAATTCCATAAATCTGCAACAACATATGCACCTTTAGAAACAATACCAAATAGGCCAATAAAAAGGCCTGGCCTCAAGCTTCCATGCAACTTCCACAGCATCGTAGGCGGTGCAGAATGCTGTCTTGGGTGCCGCTCTATAGTTGGACAAAAATGAATGAATAGTGAACATCCATGTGAAGGGAAGTATTCGTAAATAAAACAAGTCTTCTGTAAAATGTGGTGAGATCCAACCGCAGCTCAGCTTCTGAACTATAACTCTCTGAAGTCACCTCACTGCTCAATTAAATTAATTATTTTAAATGCTCGATGTCTCTGCATCCGTTCTGTCTATCATCTCTCATAAAACAACTTTATAAGTGTGCTTTATTTCTAAAAAAAATTTAATTGTTTCCATCTCTCAGCAAACTCAACCAATTCCAAATCACGTCGCTCCAATCGCAGCTCGAAAGGAAATACGAGTTCGTCGAGTAATCGCGCATTAATCAATTTTCCACATTGCTTGGCATTTATGTTAACTGCATATGCACTTAATATGCATTTGTCATATAAGTCGCTTCTTTCTTGTTTTATAATAATATTGAGTGTGGTATCGTGCCTAGAAATAGGTCGTGATCCAATGTAAAGTCATGCTAAGATATGTACTTTAATCGGCATCACAATGTTTTTTTTTCTTTTCCTAACTGCTTTACCAAATATATTAATAATGATATATTAACTTAATTCATGGAAGTAGAGTAAAAAACCTGACGAGAGTCGTGGGTTTGATATTTGTGTAAACCAAGGTCTTATGGAAGATCTCCCGGAAGTGTAATTTTCAATTTTCTCTTACGATTAAAAAAACAACACTTTTCATCATTGGAATGCGTTGATTGTTGTAACATTGTTGTAACATTGAACTTGATGCGCTTCTGTCATGCAATTGTTCGAATTGCACAATAGCGAGAGTCATGTAACCATATTATGCTTCAACCTGCAACGTAATGCTACAGCTTTAATCTAATATTCTCTGGATTCTCTAAATGTATCGTAGTATACAGAGTTAGTATAATTCAAGCTCATCTTACATACAGCAATGAAAATACAATATGTTTCTGTAAATATCAACTTTTTTATTAATTCGAAAAAAGACATTACAAATTTTACATATTCGCAGATTCAATAAATGAATGAAATTCAATTGTATTCATTTAATTAAACTTAAACTTACCACACTCCTTTTCATTAAATCATTAAATGATGAATCAATGAGAAATCTGATATTTACATACATACGAGTACACAACCAAATAAAAATACTGAGTTTAAGAACAATATCTTATTGTCGCTTGTCGCTGTTAATGTTTCCAAGCAATTATTTGCAGAGCTTTATACAACTGAATACACAGATACGTAATATATATCTCCATTATCTGTTACCTTCCAGTTCTTGTCAGAGTTCGGCAATTTGTTAACCACTCTTTGACGATTTACACACAAATTAATTTTTTTTTGTTTTTATTTTAGCCAGGCAAAGAGCAGGCAAATTTCGGTACAGTAATTACGTTGGTTAGCTTGCAAAATTGTTGCTGAATTGAATCGAGTTTAGAGCCGTTTTCGTCTCGTTCTAGAAACTCAAACAGCCTTAAGTTTAGGGACCACCCTCACGAAAACTGCTTGACTAATTACGCAAATTCGCAAGTTAAATTATTTGGGAGGAACTAGCCAACTAACAACATATACTGAAGCTTTAAAACGTACATCGTTCAATATATGTTTACTCCTATAAAATTAATCATAGATTAGTGACTCACATTACAACATATAAACTTGAAAAATGTGTGCACCTGGTGCTTATGCTCGAGTCGATTGCTAATCGAAACAAGTCAGCGAACAATTAAAAGCGTTTATTTCTTCTCAGATTTGAGAATGCTTAGAATCCGAACGTCTTGTTCATTCAAATATATTTGTTTTGATATAACTTACGGTTGCATTTCCGCAGTCCCCAAGTCAACTCGCATTGATCAAATGCAAATGCATAGAAAACAACCCGCGACAGGTTGCTAACGAGAAGCCTCTGCTGATGTTGCTCGTGTAAATTCACATCTGGTTAACTGGCCTCCACTTGGCTTGTAAGTGTCAATTAGCCATCTTTGGGCCAATCGTAACAAATGACAAATGACATTGAGAACTCGAGTCCGCCTAAATTATCAGCCAACTTCTGCCATTCCCTGCTCTTTAGTTCGTGTAGATTCTTCTTATGGCCCGATTCCAAGTTGCACTTGCGAATACCACAAGTTTTTTATTGAGCGAATACACATGCCCCAGAGCAAATGCTGGTAAAGTTGCCTCTGAATGTCAACTCCGATTTTATCTCAGCTTCTATTTCTATTTGCGAACGTTCACTTTATATTATATAAAACTTAAACTTTTTAACGCTACCATTTGAGAGCTTTAAAATGTCAGTTGCTTTTTGCTATTATGCTTTTATGTACTAAGTTTTTTGAATGTTGATATATTGCAGAGCTTATCAATTGCTGCCATTACCGCATATGTATTTGCCCAAGTTGCGCCGGGATCAAATGCGTATCTACCCCCCACCAAGAATGGGTACGATTATCCAGAACCCAACAAACCATTTGTAAGTATTAAGCAATCTCTCTCACTTTACTGCTTAATTGAATCGAATAATAAACACATAAGCTAACATATTTCTGTAAGTAAGGATGATTATAACACTTTTGTCTTGTTAAACTCTGGGAATTTTTTGTGAAATTTCAGGTTTAGTTTAGATACAATCCAACAATATTTTTGATTTTGTGGAATTTATTTTAAATATTTTAAGGTGTCACGAAAAGCGAAATATAGATATAATATCTTGTTGTCGATCACTCTCGACTTATGCGTTTTTAATTATTTCTTGTTAAGTTGTTAATAGGCCAATTTGAACATGACTACTCAAGTCAAACCTAATACTTTAGTGATCTGTAATTGTTGATAATTTTTATTTATATTGATAATTACAGCAACCGAGCCAACCTGGAAAACCCCCCGGATCCGGTCCTCGACCCCCACCATCTCCACCACGCAACATTCCCGGACAACCTGCTGATGTAACCCCATAGATTCAAATTAAATATAAACATACATAAATAATAATATTGATAATATCCAACAGGATCACGTCCACGTGCCTGGAATGCCATTCGAATTTGAGTATGCAGTTCAGGACCCAGAGACAGCTAATGACTATGCACACAAAGCATCCAGCGATGGCGATGTTGTGACCGGCGAATATCGCGTGCAAATGCCCGACGGACGCACGCAAGTAGTACGCTATATGGCCGACTGGAAGACCGGCTACCACGCAGACGTCAGCTATGAAGGCGAAGCCACGTTCCCACAAGGACCTTCTGGAGGTCGTGGAGGTGGCGGCGGCGGCGCCGCTGGCTACAAGTACTAAACATGCACATTAGCGTGATGGCTATCTTGTTGTGAATTTTACATTCGAAATGTTTAAATTGAATTGTACACCATTAAAACTCACTGATAAATCCACATATGTCTATGGACTACATCTGATCATAAGGACCCAAAATAAAGAGTTTTAAAAAGTGTTCTTTCTTAAAAGGGTTCTCTATTATAACTTAGTGAAAAAATGAGGTTCATTAAAATAAATCTATTACTTTACATAACAGTCTCTAATAGTCATCAGTAGTAACTAGTGATGATGCATCACTAGTAACTAGATCGCTAGGCAGATTATAATGGAAAATATTAAAGGAATAGAGGCGACAAAAGGTACAGAAGAAGACGATGAGCGAGCTGATATGTTAACATAAAATGGACTTCATTTCTTTTTATTAATTTTTGTTCCAAGAAAATTATTTCTTGAGCTAGACGGTTTGGAAGATTTTGATCAGCTCATACTATAATTTCGAGAATCCTGAAAATACGAATTTAAATACTATTATCGGGAAGCAAATGCCCAGGGTTCAAGCCGGAATAGTATTGAAAAGAAGCGACATACGACGCATTTGCAAGCCTCCATCAAAGAAATCTAAAATGCGTAACTTAAACGCTCAGATTGTCTGTACGAATCCAAAGTTGGGATCTATTTGAATTCTCTGTATCAAATCAAAATGCAACTGCGTCATGGCTCCCAGCTATTCTCCCGAGCGAATTGGAATCGGAATCTGAATCAATCGGATAGACGGAAACGTCTTGGAGCGCCGTAGAAAGAAAAAAATTCAATCCAAGCGATCCCCAAAAAAGCCTGCATCTGGAACTGATTTTTAGTATTTTTATTATCATTATTTAGGAATAATGAATATTCTTAAGTGTTCCCATTGTTTTTCGTGATCACCTAGGTCGATATCTCCCTCGATCTAAGTTAATCTATACATTGTCTGAAATCAAAAATACCTTGTGTACTTCGACTGAACAGTTGAGTTTTGATGTTTACCTCCACTGCCTGTCACGTAGACTTTGGAGTTTGCTTTGAGTTTTCAGTTACAAGATTTGGTCAGCGAGACAGCAATCAGAAAATAACAACTAAGTTTGTGTTTCTATGTCTTATAGTCTCTGAGATCTAGGTGTTTATACAGACAGACAGTCGGACATGGCTATATCGACTCGGCTGTTGAAACTGATCAAGAATATATATGTATAGTCTATGGGGTCGGAGATGGCTCCTATTCTGTTGGCTCTAAGTTATAATACCCTTCTACTTTATGGGTAGCGGGTATAAAAATCATTATATAAAAATAGCAATGTAAATATTTTTTTATATTTTTCAATATTGTTTAAATATTTATTGGTTTATTTTCATAATTATAATTAATTAATATTATTATTTAGAATAATTATCGCAAAAATTGCAATTAAGCTTTTGAACATAATTTTTTTCGAAATAACAAATGCTAAAATTTGTGAAGGCAATTATTCAAGTGTTGAAGACTGCAATGGGAAGCAGCAACAATCAATAAAAAAAAATGAACTTCATCGCTGGAGAAGCTGCGGGACAAGCTGGCTGATTAATTTAATTTCTATCCATGTTTGCTTAGGATTTATTGCACTTTTTACACTCGCCATAGTTACAGTTAGTAGAATGAATGGTTGCTTGTATGCTTTTTATATATGAACATGTACATATGTATGTACATATATTATATATGCTTTTAAAACTTTAATGCTTGAAAATGGATATCAGTCTGTTACTGTTTGCTTAATATTACTGTCAAAATTCGATTTACAATTAACTGACGGAAGGAGGTATATATCACTCAATTTAAGATAATTATAGACATACATATTATGTTTTAGATAGCGAAGATTATTACTTAATAATACGATGATATTGTATGCAAAAGTCATGCATAAGTCAGAAATTTAAGGTCATGTTGAGAGGAGGCAAGGAGGCAATTAAATCCAATATGAAATTCAAAGTCATAGTATACGAACACTATGACCACTAACCAAAGACTTTAGATTTCAAATTTACAAAAATACATAAATCGCGTGTTTCTAATGAATAAATAAAACAAAAGATGTCTCCAGTTTGAGTAGGTAATATTTTAAGTGAGCCATTTAACATTTTTTTTCATTTGTAATACGAAGAAATAATTATTCTTCTGCACTATCTACCGAAGTTTTACAACCCACCTGCATGTCCTTCTTGATCAACACAAAAACATTGCATAAGCACATTTCAGGTGCACACATTACATCAAGATTAGGGTCTACAAAAATATAACGCATTCGCAAATTTTCTAGGCCAATACTTTACGCATTTATTTGGTAAATGTGGAGGCCTGGCAATTTTTTTTAAAGCATTATAAGGTACAAAACGTACATTTCATCGCGAGAATATATATCCTATATAGGGTCGGACCATCTCCTTTCTGTTACATAAATTTTCATAAAACTTTAACACTCGTTTTTGCCAATCTCAATGGACATAGGGTAATCTAAAACTAGGATCCAGGCGTTGCGACTGCTGCGTAGCGAGGTTTAAGGGGTTTGCTAAAAAAACAAACTGTTTTGACTGTTTCAACATGTTTAACATTCGCCTCATAATTCAACAGCAGAGCGGCGAATTTATATATTTTACATTTCCCAATTGGGAGCTAAGGGAAAACAGCTGTTTCACAGGGTTGCTTTTTTAACAGAACAAAAACCTGTTATGAAACTGAGAGAACCAAAATGTTCCTAATTCATACATTACAAACATTCCTGTCGCTTTAACTAAATATGAAACAAATTCAGCTGCCTTTTTCTTGTATGTATTTAAAAGATTTCAACTTGAGAACACGATGTGGTTAAAGGTTGCAGCCCTTGTCCTGAATTATTGCTAACATGAAGGCAACAAGTGGTCGTCAGCTGACGGAGGCGCGCACATATGGGAATCGGAGCACGTCCAATGCGCAGCTGCACGCGCATGTAAACAAACACCTGTGGTGCTGGGATGGATGTAAATAAAGGGAGTGCGCAGGTGCGAGAAATGTCAACGCAAACGCAGAAGAATGCGAGAGCAGTGAAGGAAACGTCAAGTTCGTGCCCACAGCAAGCATCCCGCTCGCACTTGGGAGGAGTGGACGTGGAAGTCGCCAATGACACAGAAAAGTAAGCAAAGTGTCAAAGCAAACGGCAGTATACATAGAAAAGTCTTTGCAGATGTCCTGAATTTTCACAAAACGGAAAAGTGTAACACAAACGTTACCTGTACTAAAATAGCCAATCGAAATACATTTTTCGGAATGCTGTTCTGCGTATAAGAAACCGTTTTCCAATGCAAAATATGATTATGAGTTTATCGTGAACGAAGGGCAAAAGACTTTGCGAATCCGGCACCAATTCAATCAGGCCGGATAGGATTTATGTCGACGCTCAAGCCAACGCTCCAAGTGCTGCATCATGGCGAATCCAATTTGGGCCTGGAGGCGCCTCTGCCTGAGTCTTCTAATTCTCTTCATATATTGGGCCCCTGGAGTCGATCTACTGCCTGGCGAAAATATCAACTACAATCTGTGAGTATCTCTCAGCCAGTTATTACTTATTCTAATGTTCTTTTAACCAACTCACAGAGTACACTCATGGGCGGACAGGCTGGGCTTGGAGCTATTCTCATTGGGCGATTTCATCACCAGACGCAAGGAATTATTAGAAGTAAGTCCACATATTGATTTTTCAAACTTCCACGTTTGGCGTCGTTGGCCTCGCTGTTGATATCGACATATCCACATATCCACATTGGCAGCAGCACCCGCCACATAGGTGACCCATTTAGGCTGAAATCCGAAGTCTGACTGAGTTTGTAATTATTCTATCCATGCGTACACAAACATACATAAACACATCTACACATAAGTGAATGTGTAAAAGAAATTTTTGAATCACTTAGCATGACGAGTGAACTCCTTTTACCCATACAGATCAGTTCTAATATTTAAAAAACCTTTGCTAATATGTCAAAAAAGAAGTGTCTTAAGTTAATCTGGAAATAACGTATGCGCAGCTAAATAGTTTGTTGCTTATTTACCGATAATCTTTCATTTTTGTGTAACAAATGCAATATATTTAAAAACAACGTCGGATTCATTATGCATCGCGACAGCTGATGTTTTCGTCATTACGTCATTGACTGACAAAAACACACTTAAATTGAATGCCAAAATTTGTATATATAGTTGACAGAAAAGTAGAAGATTCATTTGTATTTGAGCTGTAAATACAAAGAATTTTTTTTTATCGGTTTTTAATATATGTCCCGCTAATCAACATTATTTATTTATTCGTTATTTGTTTGCGAATTTGTGGACATAAGTGTGCGAGTATTTTACTAAGCTTGGTTGCTCCAACTCATATCTTACTTACATTGCCTGTTCACATTAAGTTGTATACCGTTTTCTACTCTTTGCGTAGCGGGTTAACAAATAATCTATTGTTTTTTGTCACATTTCCAAGACATCTAAAACTTTTGTTAAATAACATTAACATTAAAATAGCCTCTAAGGATGACGCCTGAACAAAACGTGGACGTAGTATAAACCAATAAATGTAATCAAATTGTTACAGTCTTTTGTTAGTGAGAAATCTTCGTCAAAACGTATCCTTATCAAAGTCTCTCTAACAATTTAATACATTTTTGCAGAACTTTAAACAAGAAGGAGCTAAAGTTGTATCGCGCCAGGGAAGCGCAATTGTGGAAACAATGGCCAAAGAAATAGAAATGATGATGGATCTTAAAGTCAGTGCAGTGCGCGTAAGTCTGAACGTCTTCAATAACTATTCAAAATGATAATGCTAAACATATTTGTGTTGCCTAGCGTATTATGGATACCGCTGAGAACACGGCTTTATCACATCAAAACGATATGGCTGATAAGATGTTCTCATACTACAACGCCAAAGAGATGGCGGAGCCAGGAGAACCGACACCACCACCGCCTACAACACCACCGGATATGGATGATCAAATTGGTGAACCACTCATCTATGTGCCACCTAAGGTGTTGGTTCTGGAGCCAAGGTCAGAATTTCACAATACTTCGGTCAACTTCAGCGTCAGCTCGGTTCACGTGCCGGTGAATGTATTTGATCGAGGTATGTGGTAACAAATTATGTCAATCTTACTTATGCTTATCTCTGAATACTGTCTGTTCATTAATCACATTACTAATCTATGTTCAAGAGTATGTAGAAGAGCTTATACACGCATACACAACGTTATCTGAGCAGATTTGTCGTTATAGTTTTACTAACCTGTCTCGTAAGCCGCGATCTATTAGTTACAAACCAATTGCTAAGTCGCCATTTAACGTATGTCTTGGATTTCCAATTTGCACCATTTTGTTGTGTCTACTAGATTCATTTAATTTAATATCAAATTTCGAAGTTCATGATTTGTTTAACACCAAACTGAAATATTTATTTGGAAAATATAAAACTTACGCACTTAAGTCATTACAAAATACATTCGGATTGTCTTAACCTCTCTAGCGCGGTTAATGTATTTTTGCTGGATATGTGTGCTTGACGGAGTGAATGAAGTTAACATATAAATACAATAGAATGCTTTGCCAAAAACCGTACAAATCCCAACTAAGCCACATTAACACTTGACTAACACGCTCACCATATTGCCTAAGAAGCTCACATACGTACAAACAATAAGAATTCGCACTTTATTGCACCTGTGCACCGATTCATGAAAATTTAAAATGTTTAAGAACTATTTTTCTAGGTTTAGTTTCTATGGGAAACCAAAGAAATAAGAACTAATAAGATTATATTTGAAAACTCTTTCCGTTGCTTCCGACAAAAACAAATGGCCGGCTATGCGCATTCAACTACAATAATATAAAAACAATAAAATTCAGCGTCCGATGTTATTAAAGCGATTCAATGGTCGGAGAACTTGGATCAAATATTTCGTGATAATTATAAAAACGATCCAAGTTTGTCGTGGCAATTTTTTGGCAGTTCAACAGGCTTTATGCGTCAATTCCCTGCATCGAAATGGAAGAAGGACGTGCCGGTTGATCTATATGATTGCCGTTTACGCTCTTGGTACATGGAGGCAGCAACAAGCCCAAAGGATATAATTATCCTGATGGATACATCCGGTTCAATGTTGGGACAGAGGCTAGATATCGCAAAGCATGTTGTCAATACAATACTCGACACGTTAGGTACAAATGACTTTGTGAACATCTTGACCTTTGATAAGGAAGTAAAACCGATTGTCGGATGTTTCGAGGAAACACTGATTCAAGTATATACTGTTTTTCTAATTATCATACACATTTTTTATTTAGTATCACCAAAAAAAAAAACAACTGGAAAAAAAAGGTGTTATCGAGAATGCTCGACTACGAAATACCCGCTACCCATTTTTAAAGAATACAATACATTTTTTAAACGAACAGAGTCATATTCCAATACATCTCGCAATATTATTCGATATAAAAATATATCCCTCCGTTGGAAAAGTCCATAGAGTACCAAGTATACAATACAGGTGCATCTCCACCTGATTTTATCCGTATAAAATGTATTCTTCAATAACTCCAAAGGTTTTTGTCTGATCGCAACCAAATGTTCATTAATCGTTGAAAGTATAAATTTGAGACTATTGTTATTATTGTGTGTAAACACAGCAAGGTCTTGCTTAAAAATTTTCGCTCGTTCTTAGAATTTTACGAGTTAAGTGTTATATACAAGAAAATTAGGACTAGAGACTTAGACTATGTTACGTCGTCCCTTCTGGCTTTTACTTGTATAAGCCTTATGTGTAGCGGGTATCAAAATACATTTATGTATATATATATATATATATTAATTGATATGTATAATTATAAATACATACACTGGCATTAATTGATTTTACATGTGTACAAAGATATTTTATGTTTTATATAACAACAATTATGTATGTAAAAACAATTAATGCCTTTAAGATAAATTAAAAACAACCGAATTGGAAAACATTTTCACACACAACTTCGAAATTCATCCAGGCAAATCTGGGCAACATACGTGAACTTAAAGAAGGGATTGAATCGATTAAACCCACTTCGATTGCCAATTATACCGCCGCACTTACTAGAGCATTCGAATATTTGGATGATATGAAGATTAATTCTCGCGGAGCACTTTGCAACCAGGCCATAATGATAGTTGGTGATGGAGCACCGGAGAATAATCAGGAAGTTTTCCAGTTTTACAATTGGCGTGATCCGCCTTATAGGCCGGTGCGCGTGTTTACCTATTTAATTGGTAAAGAGGTGGCAAATTGGGATGATATACGGTGGATGGCATGCGAGAATCAGGGCTATTATGTGCATCTCAGTGATACTGCAGAGGTGCGTGAAATGGTCTTAAATTATATACCGGTAATGGCTAGACCACTAGTATTGGGTAGGCACGATCACCCGGTTATATGGACGCAGGTTTATGCGGACCTCGAGGTGGGTATCCGAATCAATCTGGAATCCACGATACCGACAAATCTACAACTAAATAATGTCCTTTAGGATACCAAGCTGTCCGACCATTTGTGGGAGATAAAACAGTGTGAAGAACAGAAAGCAGATGTTCTTGAATACAGACGAGTGCATGACGACATGTTGGAAGCCAGCGAAATGCGTAAGCGAGCGTATCGACGGACGAAGGAGGTAACTGTAAAAATAATTGACAATTGCAAGATAACTTCATATAACTGTCATACAGATATTGTGGCGAAATTACGGAAACTATTGCACGACTTGTATTTAATTGCTATATGAACATATTTATCTTTCATAGACCTGGAACCAGCCAGTAGACTCCAATGTTTATCAGTTTATGACTACCGTGTCAATGCCAATTTACGATCGACGCGAAAATGCGGTAAGTCAGCTGCATATATCTTATGTGCCCGGCACGAATTAATTTTAAATCCCATACCGAAAGTTAGCACTCTAAATTCTTAGCGAAAATATTTTTAAATTACTATGCGAAGTCGCACGGCAAACAACGACGCATTCATTATGCTCTCTCACCATCAAACAACCAAAAACAATTATAAAAAAGAATAACATTACCCAGATAAATTTCTTTCATCTATATAAATACTCACTATATAATACGACTATATTAATATTTTATGCGTTATATATATATAACACACAACAATTACTACTACTATCAAAACTATACACAACTATACTACAGAATATCACCGAAGAAGTTTTAATAAATGAAGCACTCTGGGAATTGCAAACACGTGAGGTACAAACTATAATGCCAAATTCTAACAAAGCTACAAAATTAACTTTAAATTGAGTAAAAGTACATACTGCTGTTAAGCAAACGTTTTATATACGCCAATTAATCGCAACATTGATTTATTAAATATACTCTTATGTATATTACTACATACATATGTATAAGACTAAAGTAAACAATTTGTTATACTTTGCGCTACATTACATACATACTTATTCCATATTTAACCGATATACCTAATTATGTAACTTACTCGTATATAACTATAGCTAACATGATCTAGGATCATGCTATTTTATTAGCTAATTTTTTGACATTATAGTTGACCACGTATTCTTACTAGGTACAATCCAATTATATAATAAAAACAACCATACAAACCAAATACAAATTCAATAATTCAATTCGAGTTGTAAAGTATTTACCCATGTATAACATAAATATATATAGCAAATATAATTTTCTTTCTATATTCATATAAATACCATTTACTATAGATATGCATAGTTAACAAACACATATTTACAAGTAAATAGAAAATTATTATATAGCATTATGTGTAGTTCAATTTGACATTTGTTGTTTTACGTAAGAAAAAACACATTGAAATAACATATTATTTAGCTAAACCGTGTATCAAAGATCCTTCTGCATACCAGTATTTATGTCAAAATTATTAAATACTGGTAAACGATCAAGAAAACTCCATTAATGTGAGGATACCGTACCAATTCTTCTGTAAAAAGCAACATCAAGTACTCATACTTAAGCTGGTGCTGAGGTCATAAAGAGCACATTAACAATAAGAACAACAGAACAATGATTAATTATTTTAACATGTATATTTATGTACATAAACATAAATACAAAACCAGAAAACACTAAATTAGGAATCGACAATTAAGTTTTTATACCCTTCATAAGAACTGCCCAAGGACGGCATTCAAAGATTAGGCAGGAACCACTCTTCCAGCTTAGCTTAATATACACTTTATGATCCAAATCTTAGTTGCTTGCCGCTAAGCTCCGAGATGTAGCGTGACGCACCTAAGTTGCTTGAGATTATAGACATTTATTTATTAAAAACTACCACTACAAATTCACAGCTCATTAATCTAACGACCGATATAAATCCGGCAGCGAAAATAAACCTTCAAGTTGTGAGTAAATTGTTTATAAATTTAAGCAACAACAACTGCAACAATCGAGAAAATAAAATGAACTGATTTATAATCTTTTTCAAATGAACTATAATTTCGAAATTAATTTTTATATTTGTTTCGTTTGATTTAACAAGCATGAGATTTGATTATGAAAAATATCACTTGTTTCACTTTGAAATTTTCAACTTATGCACCTCCTGAAATTTTTCTTTTCGCCACTTCATTAACACCTATTCGAGGTCGATTCATTTCGATTTTTTGGTTATATTTTCTATTGAGATATCTTCCGATATCCGCTTGATGCTTAAATAGTTGTATAACATTAATTGAACTTGTACATTTAAACTAACGACTTGACTTTAACCAAATGCAAAACTACGGCAAAGTAATATACATATATGGACACTCCATGTATCTGTCCTCTTCAACACTATAACTGCAAGAAGTATACTACTGGTAACACTCGGCTAAACGATTTTCATAAATCACGTATATTTAAAAATGCTTCTAAGCAATGTATAATCTTATGCAATATGCGTTTTGCTCCCACACATTACAATCCCCACCCACACAACTCTCTCTGTGATAAGGGTATAAAAACTGTGATAAAAATTACACACTTACACACAAACAAGATACAATGCATACATAAGATACAAACCAGTCAAAAACCTAAATGAACACTCAATTACACAGACAATTATTAATTATTAATTATTATTTTTTAGATAGCTGACTTTGCACACTTTATAAACTGCTTTCGCATTTAAGGTTTGAGTTTATTTCACGGCATAGTTTGTGAAATTGTATCTAAATGACAATTATGTTATTTTCAAACGTTCTAATTTGTGTCCTTCGGTTTACATTGCGCTACCTCGGTTTTCAGTGTCTTTTTACGCTCTCATACGATCTTAGTACTATTCGGCAGGCCATGTAATTATGCCTTATACCTTTTACTGTCAGTAAAAAAAACAAAAAAAAAAAATAAAACAAGCAAAATCGCTTAATATATTTATTTGATGTTTCAAATGAAAAAACTATCAGCTAATTTAACTGTTTTGTAAGTTCTTGTGTAGTAACAAATGCTTATCGTACTCGTATTTGTAAACGCATTATAAATTTCTGATTTTTTTTTTTAAATTCTTTATATCATTAAGTGTAAGCAAACGCAAAGTTTTGTTTTTTACTAGCAATGCCATTTCAACTTCAAAATAAATTCATTTTCAGTATTCAGTACTCGTAAAATGCAAACATAAAATATCCGTACTATTGTATTTCTATTTGCGCTAAAAACCAAACCTATAAATATTAAACTTGTGAATTGTTCTGATTACTCAAAAAATTTACCAATCACTTTGTTAAACTTATCAACAAATGTTTGCTTATGCACAGACAAGAATTGCCAATTTACTAGGCGTGGCTGGGACCGATGTACCAATAAATGAAATTAAAAAGTTGCTGTCGCCCTACATGGTAAGTTATTCCCCACTATTCCGAAAACCATAAATATAGACAACATAATTTTACAGCTTGGCGTCAATGGCTATGCGTTTATAGTAACCAACAATGGTTATGTACTATTTCATCCAGATTTTCGACCAATTGTAGGTATTGCTGGATACAATGTCGTTTCTATAAACTATAAGCCTATTTTATATTGCTACTACACAGTTCCAAGGATATATATTAAAACCGGCTTACAATAGTGTCGATATGATCGAGGTCGAGCTGTTGGATGACGATCGATTCGCCAGAGACTTTAACCCAGTGCTAATGACGGTATGCATAAATAACTAAAATAATTCGTGAAATGACAAATCAATATATATTTTATTTTGAATATTAGATACGCGATTCTATAATCAATCAGTCAACTGGAAGCAAGTGGATGTTAGTGAAGAATCATTTCGATGAAATGGTAAGTGATAAAGCATTTCGTATATAGCATTGCTCTGCGACTCCCAAACAAATCCGTAGAAAAGAGTGGCTCGCGTCAAGCGTCAATATTACTGGACTGCCATTAAAAATACGCCATTCACACTCGTTATAACGTATCCGGAGAGGTATGGAGTAAATCGAGTGGAGCCACCGATCGAACAGGACATACACCGTACTCATATTTCGGGCGGCAAAACTATACGCAGCTTCTTTGATGGCAAGCGATGGAAAATCCATCCTGAGTGGTAGGTTCTCCACAGCAGCACAAAATCACGGAACCCATAATTGTTTCTTCTACTTGGATCCAGGTTATTTTGCAAGCAAACCAACAAGACATTCAGAACGCCCGAAACAGAACTATTATATTTTGTGGACCGTATGTCTGAGCCTGGTTGGCACTGGCCATCGAGTCGAAGCGCAATGCCCCCGGAACATGCGGCGGCCATATTCTGTAAGTATCTCACAGCCTCGTATGCTTGGGACCCTGCAGTAGTTCGTTTTGAAGCCGCTTCAATAAGCAGTTTCCGTTCATGCCGATTGCCACCCATTTAAGTTCTGCATATTGAGTTTAATCGTTTTCTTTCTGCTCGATTTAAATGAGAAAATACAACTGCAAATCTTCAAAAACGATTTCAATAACCGTGCAAATTCACAGCTAACAACTCATCAACTGGCCGCTATTCATCAATCAATGAAAAAGAAAGATACTATTGTGAGTAACGAAAACCATAGCCATGTCAAGTTGTAACATTCAATCCTCCCATAAATACTAAGTGCACCAAGTTGCACCAAACATCAAATCTTTGAACCAAGCACTTTGCACTTTTCACCCATTGTTCTCATAGCATAAAGACCATTTTGGTATCCACAGCAAACTGATTCGATTTGCCTGTGGCGATATAGGCGATTATATTTTTGTATTTTATTGTGAGTTGAGTGTTTAAAGTCGATCGGACTTGTGTGTTGTCACAAGTTAGCTGCGGTAATTGCACAATAGATTAGAAATTCAAATGGACTGCATGAAAATAAACTATAGTACACATGTAAAGTACGAGTAATTTATTTATTTCTGAAAGCTTTTTATTTTAGCTCTTTATAATGCTAGTTCATTGTTATTTATTGCAATACTTTCACTCACACAAGTGACTGAATCATTTGAAATTTTTAATTTACAATTGCAGGTGATCGCCAATTAATGCAATCTCTAGTCTTTGATGCCCGCGTCACTAAGGGGTTCTTCGATAAATCCAATTATGATGAGAAGAGGTAAGTGCCAAGCCGAAATGCGATTATTGGGCTCTGAACGAACAGTTGCCAGACGCAGAGCTAGACGTGACTGAGTCAATGTCAGGCTAGCGTGTACTCGATCCTCAACATAAGGCAGCACATATTAACAATTATAATTTGTGTGTTCGCCTTTCTTTTTCTCACCTTTGTTTGCATTTTATACCGAATTTTGTGTATTATTGTTGTTGTCTATTTTATAATAACTTTTGCACCCACAACTGAATACTTGCAATTCTCGACTCTTAAACCACATAACATAATGCCTTTCATAACGTATAAATCAAAATACAATACAAAATACCTTATCTATCTAGCGTAAGCGCATCAAGCCCAATAGCCGTATTAATGGGTTTGCTGCCAAGGTAAACAGAAAACTCGTCAAAACAACTTTTTTATACTATTCGCTTAATGTAATCACATATGTGTGTACATATGTATGTATGCGTATACATATGTACTGGTTGCCCAACAATATCGTAATATATTCTAAAATACCACTCTCTATTCTGACAGACATGAATTTAAACAGCGATTTGGCATCACCGTCGTCTTTTTGGCTACGCACAGTGGTCTAACCCGGTGGCATGAGATCCACACTAACATAGCAGAGCAGCCGGGGGCCGGGTAAGTTCGGTATCTGGTACTTATATGTTTACCACTGCAATTGTTGAGATTTCAGCGAGAGCTTCAGTCAGAGCAATAAACGGACCATCGATGAGATTTGGTACAAACGCGCCGTGGACCAATATTTTGTGCACCAAGAGAGTTTTGTGTACTCTGTGCCATTCGATGCGGGAGGTACGTTTAACCCGATAGTCGAGTACATATATCGGAATAATCTGATCACTAATCACTTTATATATATCTGCAGAAGGTGGCTCAGAAATCATGGTAACAGCTAGCAATGCCATATTTTATAATGAGAGCTCCAAATCGGCACCAGTAGCAGTCGTCGGGTTCCAGTTTCAACATTCCGCCTTCTACAAGCTCTTCCATAATATTACTGGCAATGTACATACATATATGCCTTTCATTATATATTCGATAATTTTCAATACTTATGTTATTCACATACTAGGCCTGTGCCGTGGATGATAAGGACTGTTACGTATTGGATAATAATGGATTTATAATCATATCGACACGGGTTCATGAAACTGGAAGATTTTTTGGCGAAATCAATGGGGCCATAATGAAGCGTTTAGTGGAGGAGAAAGTATATAAACGGGTCATTGTTTACGACTATCAGGCAGTATGCTTCGAATCAAAGACCGAAATCAATGCATCAAATATGATACTTTCGGTAAGTGCACAATACATTTGAACAAGTATTTATATCTAATAATCCACGCTTAAACGTTTTGCAGCCTCTTTTCCATCTGTTACGAGTTTCCAAATGGCTGCTGCATACGGCACTGTGGTATATTGTTCAACTAATGCAATTGGCACCGGGTGTTTTAGCCAATTTCGATAGCCCATTTATGAATTTAAGTGGCCCCGAGCCAAAACCGGAACAGCCGGAAGATAATACCAACACGAAGAACGGTTGGCTGAAGTACTTAACGTTGCACCGCACTCGCCTCAAATCGTGCGACATGCAACGCGAGTTATACACATTGTACAATGAGAAGGATAACGTTGTCTACAATATGACAGCGCACGCATGCGAGCGGCCATTTGTAGTATTGCCAATTCCAAACAGCAATCTTATTTTGCTGGTCATTGATCAGCTGTGTCCTCGAGACGTCTCGTTGGTTCTCACTGTGAACCCCCAGTCGATTAACTATCCACTCACGGGTAACGATACATTCTCGTGCTACAAAAATCTCAAACCATTCAATCGAGTTCGCCCCACCAGCTGCATAAGTCGCCATGTCAATGTAAGTGAATCTTAAACTTAACTATTCATTTTTAAACTAATGCAATTTCTCAACTTTATTCCCACAGGAAAGCAGCATCAAATTGTGCGGCAAGGGCAGCAGAATCTATTTAAATCTCATGCCATTGCTACTTAGTTTAGTTGGTCTACTGAGTCCCCTGCATTAACAGCGATTGCATTATGTCAATAGTCAATTCTAATTCCCTATTCATTCGCCGATAATTATTTTTTCTATCATTCGATATTGTAGGTAAAGGAAAAGATAATTTACTCGTCAGAAATGCTTGAGCTGTTAAGTTTTTAACATATTAATATCGTGTTCCCATTGAAAATGGCAAAAAAGAACATCTTCGACCCTATAAAGTATATATCAACAAGCGAGTTAGTTGAGCCATATCCGTCTGTCTGTCCGTCCTTCCGTTTATCCGTGTAAATTAATTTATTACGCAGATCAAGAATATTTGCAAGTCATATTATTTGGATGTGAACTGCGATTAACCTTACCAGCTTTTCGTGTTATGCTGTGTTTTTTGGTAAAGAATATATTAGTTATACTCGTTTAATACTCAATACCCTTGGTTAAAATCTGACTATCGAAACCAAAGACAAAGACAAAGAGAAAGTGTTCCTGACAAATTTTATAAGTTAAGAGTGGATATTTTTGAACGTGGTATGATTACAAGCTATTGGGAACAGGGTATCTCGTTGTCGAGCACTCTCGACTAGAGCGTTCTCGCTTGTTTAATTTAGCTAAAATTATGACATATTTACACTCGAGCTCATTTGTATGTAACTCCATTAAATTGTTTCATGGCATGTAGTTGCCTAATCTGAACTCTTGAATATGACAGCTTGGAATGAAATTTTGTAGTTATTCAAATAGACAAAATAAATGATTTATATGTGTAAGTCGTCAACAAATTCAGCAACGGCCTTAAACAACTTACAAAAAACTATGAATAAAATTATGACAAAATAATAATATTTGTCTATCAACTTGGAACTTGGGAAAAAACCCAACTACTGCTTATGTTAGGTACATATGTGTGTATGTGTGTGTATATATATGTGAGAGGACATCCATGAGTATAACTGTGTGTCAAATATGTGTTACAAGCTAATTTATAAAGCCCAAGTTTGTAAGTAACACTTAGCTAATTATTATGTAACATACAAATTATTTCGATAATGCGAAAAGCGACAAAATGAGCCATTTAAATACTCTAATAGACACTAAGTATGTTTAAGTAGCTTTTGTATACTAGCTTAGCTTAGCCAAATAGACTTGTAACTTAACTTAAATTATAAAATCATTGATAAGGCTTAAAACAATCTATACCTAATACATTTGTTTATTTATCCAACACATAAAATCATATACTAATAACACTAATTGTTAACAAAAATAACCGACAAGTACCTATAAAACAACTTTTTATTAATTACTTCTAACGAACCAAAGAACTGAGCAGAGGCAGCAGTATCAAGAAAATGTAGAAGAAATACCACATCAAAAAATAAATAAATTATGGAATTTATGTAATTTCCAATACCAATAAGTACATGTATTCATAATATAAATTGTAAAACATTTCAGCTTAACCGAATACCAAAAAAACATTCAAGTAACATACACAATTTGTATATCGATTCCAACCAAGCTTTATATCGCAAGGTTTAATCGTGCCACTTATGTTGGGTAGAAAAACTGTCCTAAGTGCAGCACAAAGGGCACTGTTTGTTATTAACTATTTACTCTTAGAAAAATATTATTTATGTACATTAAAATAACTTAATAAAACTCCTCCATTCCACAAGTTTAATGCCTAAACTTTTATTTGTAATTAATAAATTGAAACTAATGAATACGTTTTCTTCCTTATTTGTATTTAATGAATACAAAATAAAAAAAAATAATAAAAAATCCAACAATCCATAAAATACTTGCTAATATGTTCTCATGAGTGAGTCCGCACACTCGATACGTTTCATAGATAGATAAAAATAGCATGGAATCTGTTTTTTGCAACACTAACAGAATTGACGCAATAACAAACGGCTGGGAGAAAGCTTCCCAAATACAAAAACACATAAGCCAACATTAGACCCTGATGTACCCACATTGGCTGAAATGGCCAGTTTAGTAATAAAGCGGTAGTCAGGCCTTAGCATACACCCATCGCCACAAAAAAGTTGCACTATGAAGAAATGTTAATTTTTACCTATTCTCAGATGGGCCCAAAGTCATGCGAGGTGCGTAGCACAAATAGCGAAGGCTTCTCAGGAGAATGCAGAATACCAACCCCAAAGCATTTACCTTAAATCATTATATCGGGATGCATATCCAAATATACAACTACATTTTCCGCTAGGTTCTTAAGTTGAAACATTCGTAATGTCCATATCTTAGCCACCCAGTGGCGGATCCAGAGACGATTCTTGGGGGGGGGGAAATTGAACTTATTCTTCGATTTGGGGTTCAAACTTATTGCGAGAGA
Source organism: Drosophila formosana (assembly GCA_035045625.1). Taxonomy (NCBI): domain Eukaryota; kingdom Metazoa; phylum Arthropoda; class Insecta; order Diptera; family Drosophilidae; genus Drosophila; species Drosophila formosana. The sequence goes on from JAWNOW010000476.1 coordinate 6,314,603, forward strand.
AATACAGTACAAATTATAAAACAAAAAATGATCCATCCCAATTTTTAGGTAAACAAAGTGGTTATATTTGAAAAGTCAACCATATGCATGCATTACAGAGTGGCTCATTTTATTCAAAATTCAAACAGAAAAATGCTTTTACATTGCGTGTTTCATAACGCAAAACGATAGCTGCCAAGTTTTGCGAATCTTTCGATGACTTCTTCGGCGGTGATTTCGATGTCATGATGCGTATGAATCAACGCTAATCCAACTAGTCTCTCTTGAAGCATGGTCGTCCTAAGTCATGTTTTGATGCGGCGAAGATATGAGAAAGAACGTTCAGAGCTCGCGTTTGTTACGGGAAGTGTACAGAATACTCGGAGATAGGTGTGGATTGTTGGGCATATGTCGACATCACATTTTCTTAGTGTTTCCAGTGCAGAAGTTGGAATTTCGTTGCCTTCAATTTTTTTTTGCTGCTGCCAGTGACATTGCCAGTAACTCAATTCACCTTTTAATTTTAATTTTTGTACGCTCTTGTCATCATCCAGAAGATTCCCGAATCTTTCTATCAAGCATCCGATTAGATCATCGATTTCGTTTTCTTTTAAAAGACTCGCTTTTTCTGGGAGCAACACACTCAATTGGTAACCATCCAAAACTTCTTGTGAAAAACGAGATTCCAAATCTTCTTTGATGGTATCCAGCAGAGGTATGTAGACAGAGACCCTGTAGTAATCTTCGCAAGTTTTCACGTCGTCATTTTCGCGTTTCGTTTGTCGACCACATGTTCTCGGTTTTGCTTTTCCGCCATTTTCTTGGCATCTGAATAAATCAGTCGGAATATTTCATCAACTTTTTCCCTCTTTTTTTTCAACGTGGCAAGCAACGTCCCAATCATTTTTGATGCCTTCGCCAAATCAATTGCTTCCTTCTGAAGAACTACGCTGAGCAAATGGGTGAGCGATAGAATGTCGCTGAGACAGAAGCGCCCGACGATAAATTCGAACTTGCACAAAGCCGATAGGAGAATTGTTGCTTTGCCTGCTGTTTCTCCGTTCTTCCACTCACTGATTTTTGACAGAGCTTCGATGATTAACGGTAACTTCGCAACAAATTGAAGGACAGCATCGTGTCTCTCTACTCATCTTGTTTCACACAACTGGACAATTTTTTCAGCAAGTATCTTTGCTAATACAGTCACACGTTTTGGAAATGAGTTCTTGAAGAATTTGTCGACTTCTCGTATGGCACTGGCAACGTTTTCGATTAATCGTACTTTCACTGACTTTGAAATACTGTTGTTGAGTTTGTGCGAGAAACACGGAGGATAATAATCGCATATGATAATCATGGAACGGTTGGGAACACTGGCAGATAGTGCTAAGGGTGGCAACTCAAGGGAAAAAAATCGATAGATCGACGGACAGTATCGTTGACGACGAGTGTATGTCTCATACTGTACTCAAGACTTCGACTCTTTCTCAATTCCGAATTTAGAAAAGGGTTAAATAAGTTTAGACAAGTCATATAATGCAATTTATGATAGTATTTTGTTGTGATTTCCATAGCGTATTTGGCGAGAAGAGTGTCACTGTTGTATTTTCATTTTTCTATTGCAGAGAATATTTTTCTAGCAAACAAGTAAAATTTTCAGGTTCTGTGGTTCCAAGGGGGGGGGGGGGGGGGGTAAATTTCCCTATTTATAGTTATTAATATGCACACCACAATTCAATGCTCTAGGTCTATTATTACGGCTTTTACAGAATTTTGGGGGCGGAAAGGGGCGTGGCATTCAACATTTGAAATAAACTTGATCTGCGTAGGACCTATAGGAGTACTGTCCCCAAATTTGGTAGCTCTAGCTTTTATAGTCTCTGAGATCTAGGTGTTCATACAGACGGACAGACGGACATGGCTATATCGTCTCGGCTGTTGACACTGATCAAGAATATATATACATTTTCTGTTGGCACTAAGTTATAATACCCTTCTACCTTATGGGTAGCGGGTATAAAAAGTCAATTTTTATAGTTGATTTAAGATAGTCAGAGTAAATCTTTCGCAAGGCATCGAACTTTTTATCGTTTGGGCTCTACGTTGACAGTGCAATAGCTTGATCAGTGTCCACGAACTACTTTATATATATAGATAATGACAAGTATTATTCTTCCCTAAGCTAACGACGGTAGGTTAACATCAAGGTCTCCTCCAATATGATGGCAGTCTTACTTAAAAATATAAGAAATTTTCTTTGCTTAGACTCTTGATGCATATAATACTGTGGAGACCACACGCACGAACATAGTGGAATAAGCGTCATACAATTCCTTTGATCACCTGACCGAGAGCACATATTGACCATTCTAGAAGTTTGGTCCGAAAATATAAGTTTATGATTTCTGTAGAAGGACATAATAACACATTTAGTTCAACTTAAATTTAACAAGTTCACTGAGCAGCATGACTGCAAAGAGTCACGATCTCTCTTTAACTTGATACGGCATGACCAATTACTGTAATTTAACATCATCCGCATGCATCAGTTATGAAGATCAGTTATGAACAATGTGAAAAGTGTTGGATCGAAATGGCTGCCTTGGAGAACTCCATAGACTTCTTTCCGATAAATGATTGAAATTTTTTTTTGCTCATTGGCTTAGATAGCTTGAGATCCAGCATATCAAATTATTAGGGAATGAAATTAAATTTAACGACCGAAGATAACCCAAGAATATTGGTAAAAGTGGAACTAAGTTTCACAAATCCGAGCTAGTAGGGGGAAATCTTAGAACTACACAAATGTTGTAAATGACAAGTTAAGATATTCTCAAAAACTTTTGGTGTAGCAGACATTTGATGTATCCCTCGATAGTTTTTGCCCGCAGACTTACTTCTTCTTTTAGAGAGAAATAAAAAATTTGTATTTATGGAGCTTCCTTGGGTTTTCCAAGAAGCTTACCCTACAGTGAGCAAAATAATTATACCCGCTTCCCATATGGTAGACGGGTATTATAACTCAGTGCCAACAGAATATGTATGTAACAGGCAGAAGCAGCCATGTACGTTTGTCTGTCTGTCTGTCTGTCTGTATGAACACCTAGATCTCAGAGTCTATAACACCTAGAGACAACAAACTTTTTTCTTGTGTATGTTTTATGCAGATCAAGTTTGATTTTGATTTTGGCCACGCGCCTTTCCGAGCTCTCAAATCAAAAAAGGCTGTACACGCCCTAATAATATTCAATTGAATTCTACACCAGTGCATTTTTAATAAAAATAAATATGAATAGTTAGTCTTGTGTGTGAATAAAATACCCGCTAAGCTTACTGGTTTAATAAGCATATATGTTTATACCCTATTTGTTTCTGATGGGGGCTGCGGTTAGAATGTGCATATAATAAAAATAATTCTATTTAAAAAACCGAACTTATATATATAGCCACTAACTGATATAACTGATAATATAAATTATACATACGAACACACGCACTGTGCTATCTCATTTAACCAGGACAGTATATAAAAGGTACAGAATCAATTTGTAGTCTCAGTTGATTTTGTTATTATAATAAGTGAAGAACATCATTTTATACTCTGTTTTCTGTTGTAAATTTAACATTTTTAGGTAAAATGCAAAACGCACTTACTTTAGTCATTGGAGCAGTGCTTTTTTGCTGTATGTAATAATTGAATCATACACTTAACTTTTGTCATATAACAAATGGGAAATATATATAACAAATTTAATTACTAGCTTAAACAATATTTGTTTTTTTTTTTTATTTTAGGCATGTTCGTTTCTGTAGCTTGTATAGAAGAACTTTAAAAAGATGAATGTTCAACAAAGATCTGCAACTATTCCAGGTATCTTGCACAAATAATCGTTTATTACATCTACAAATATAGATAGAAAAATGCAACGAGTTACTTTTTGCATTATAGAACACCCATAATAATAATTGTTATATCAATCAGGACTGAACCCATAAAGCGAGTATGGAATACTGAACAATTTGATCACAAATGCTTGTTTAATTAAAAAGACAAACTGAATAGTACACAATTGTACCCTAGTACACAGTTGTACCTGCAATCAAAGTGACAACGTTGACACCGATGTCGAGGCAGAAGAATACAATGTTATTAAATCTGATCAGATGACTTGCACTTCGTGCACCCTAATGTCTCTGGTATTGAAGGGGAGAATTAAATCGGTACAGAGGGAGAACATGATTGCAGAAGAACTCACTTTATGCTCCACTCTCGATACCCTGTCAGATCCTTGCGCTAACATAGTTTTCAACTACTTTGATGAAATGTATGAGTTTGTAATGCATCGACTGCAGTCGAATGAAGTTTGCACTTCGTCTGGAATCTGCGATGCTGGGAACTTGAACTTCAGATCAGAGGATCTGGTACCCCAAGTGCAATTTGAAGAATTTTACTGTACAGAGTGCAAGAAGATCGTGAAACATGCACATGAATCTATCATGCATAATATGACAGAGGCTATGCTCAAGCGAAAGTTGCAGGAAAAGTGCAAATTGACGTTCCGATTTGAGAAGGAATGCCGTACTTTTGTAGATCAGTATTATCATGAAATCTATCGGATCATGAAGAGCCACCTGAATACTGACAGAATCTGCGTATTGATTGGTGTTTGTGACAAGCATAAAGCTCTCGAGCAACGTGAAAACCTAATTGATCTCAGCTCAGAGCTTAAAGATTCCATCGATAATTTGATCGACGAGAACTTGAAGTTGCCCCAATGCTTTTTATGTAAAACCGCTTTTAGAGTTGTAAAGAAGATAATAACAAATGAAATTAGAAAAGAGAGAGTCAAGGATGCAATGAATCATGCTTGTGATAAATTGGGAAAAGTTACCCAAAAGTGTCACGATTTCGTCAACAAACATGGCGTTAGTATTATTCGATTTGTAAGAAGCCCTAAAGTATTTTGCGTTATGCTGGGAATGTGCACTCCCATTGGCCAGCACGAAGAATATGAAATACAAGTCGATCAAATTGAAAGAACAGTTTTAGTCCGCAAAACAGATCCCTATGAAGGTCTTATGGAGCCCAATTTGTCACTTAATTGTGATTTCTGCGAGGATATTATTCAAACACTGCAGCAATTGTTTTCTCAACATAATGATATAAATAGAGCTCTGGATCACATATGCTCTGTGCAGTCTCACCAGGACCTGAAGTATAAATGTTTGAATATGTTGGACAACCACAAACATCAGATCATCGATTTAGTGTCGAAGAATGCAGCTCATCAGCAAATTTGCAGAAGTATTGTCGAGCTTATCGCCAAACACGCATCATCTAACACTATATGCAAGTTAATTGGAATGTGTTCTAGGACCTCGCAATACGAGAATGGTGAATATATTAAACCGAAAAAAAATTAATACTACACAAATAATTAAGGATAATACTCTCACTAGTTGAAATCGATGGGACGTTTTTGGAGAAACAGCAGGAACTGCTAGACGTAAATGACCAACTTTCAGCGTCGCCAGAATGCTCTGTCTGCATGGAAGCAATTGGAGTAATACAAAAATTGGCACAGCATCATGGAGATAAGGGTAGTATACAGAGGGCAATGATTAAAATCTGCCACAAGTCGGGAGTTTTGTCGTGCGAGAAAATGGTAGAAAAGCACGTCAATAAGATTGTTGATCTTTTAACGAAACATATCGATGGAAAAAGAACCTGCAATTTTATTGGGATATGTAAATCGTCTACAGGACAACAAGATGGTGAGTATAACATTAAAAAGTAAGACTTTTTTCGCTTCGCCTTAATTTACTGTCGTTAAAATCAATCTATAGCTTTCTGATTAAGATTTCGATGATTGGAAACCCATCAACAATAGCTATGCAGTTTGGGATCTATTTTTTAGCCAGTTCGTACAAGATGAATTCCAAGAGGACATGCAACCAAACAAACAACTTTAAGGAATACGATTACAGGATCCTACACAAGGACCTTTCTGCATAACTTGCGAGCTCTTGGTGACAAGGTTTAAATTATTACTAGACACTAAGGAATAACAAAACCACATTATGCATAGCATGCTTTTCACCTGTGATATACTTCCAACATTTTTACGTCAATCGTGCCACGATATCCTTCTTAGTTATGGTAAAGCTGTTTTGGATTTGATAAATTAAATAAGGCCCAACTATTTGTGTCATTTCCTCGGAATTCATTTAGCAGAGGTAAACTGAATATCAAGAGTGAATTGTCCATATCAGACAGATCTGAAAAAACATTAATTGGATAAATACCCCTTCATATTAATTTTTTTGTTAATATTTAAAAAAATAGACATAGCCGTCTGTATTTGCATAAATACTTACATGTCATGAAGCTCTAAGAAAATACCAGTATGTGCATTAACTTCGGATATAGAGAACATATATAATACGATGTTGGTACTCAAATAAATGATAAATGTACACCAAAATAAAAAAGGGTTGATTATTTCAAATATTGTTACGCCTAACAAATGAGCAACGAGTGCTTTAGGCGGAATTTCCATATAGGCACCAATGTATGTCAGCCGTGTACAACGAGTAAAGCAGTGGATCCAAGAATACTGCCCTGTGGGACACCACCTCCCACTTGGCAAGGGCCCCGAGAAAGAGTCTCTGACCTTGATTTTGAATTCTCGGCTATATTTGAGAATGCGAAAGTACGAGGCTGGGAGTAGCTGTTTTATTTTACTCAGGAGGCCATCATGCCATACTCTGTCGAAGGCCTGTTGCATGTCAATAAAGACTGCATTGCAATACTCCAAGTCTTCAAAAGCTTGACGGATGTGCTTCGCCAGCCTGTGCCGCGCCCTTCCCGAAATCCAAATTGGCGGTCTGGCAAGATGTGACTTTCCCAAACCTTCGGTAACGATGGAAGGAGACTAATTGACCGGTATGATTCTGGATCAGTAATTAGAATCGCAGTCATCTTCCATTGATTTGGGAATACTTCTACCCTCAATTTAGCGCAATAAATAGGATAGCCTCGTGGGCAACGCCTTCAGCGTGTATGTTATTTATAATGGATATAATTGTTAGAAAAACTCTTATAAATTTGAAAAAGAAAATCCCCAAAAGTATGCCGCAAATCTTGCAATTGCTAAAGAATACATACAATAAATAATGGGAACTTAATTTTAATTAGAACATTTCACACAAAGTCATTTAATTTTTGTAGCAAATTTAACAAGTTTTCTAAATTCTACAAAAATATTTGCATGCTCTACAAAACTGGGTAACGGGTATTTCACAGTCGAGCACACACGATAGCCACTGTCGTGGATGCATTGTTGTTAGTTTCTTTTGGATTATAAGAGCTGCTTGTTTAATTCCTACATCTCTTGTCCTGTATTTGAATCAGAATGTGTTGGAATGTGTATATAATAAAAAAAATTCTATTTAAAAAACCGGACTAATATCTAACCACAAACCTATATTACTGATAATATATAAATTATACATACGAACACACTCACTGTGCTCACTCATTCAGCCAGGACTGCCAGTATATAAAAGCTACAAAATCAAATTGCAGTCTCAGTTGATTTTGTTATTATAATAAGTGAAGAACATCATTTTATACTCTGTTTTCTGTTTTTAATTTAACATTTTAAAGTAAAATGCAAAACGCACTTACTTTAGTCATTGGAGCAGTACTTTTTTGCTGTATGTAATAATTGAATCATACACATAACTTTTGTCACATAACAAATGGGAAATATATATATATATAACAAATTTAATTACTAGCTTAAACAATATTTGTTTTTTTTTTTTTTATTTTAGGCATGTTCGTTTCTGTAACTTGTATAGAAGAACTTGAAAAAGATGAATGTTCAACAAAGATCTGCAACTATTCCAGGTATCTTGCACAAATAATCCTAAATTTGCATACAATACTTCTTATTCACGAGTATGGAATACAGAACAAATTTGATAACAATTGCTTATTTATTTAAAAAGACCAACTGGATAGGACACAGTGGTATCCTAAAATTGTTCAACAATATTTATAAACTATATTTTATTCAACAGCAATCAAAGTGACAATGTTGACACCGATGTCGAGGCAGAAGAATACAATGTTATTAAATCTGATCAGATGACTTGCACTTCGTGCACCCTAATGTCTCTGGTATTGAAGGGGAGAATTAAATCGGTACAGAGGGAGAACATGATTGCAGAAGTACTCACTTTATGCTCCACCCTCGATACCCTGTCAGATCCTTGCGCTAACATAGTTTTCAACTACTTTGATGAAATGTATGAGTTTGTAATGCATCAACTGCAGTCGAATGAAGTTTGCACTTCGTCTGGAATCTGCGATGCTGGGAACTTGAACTTCAGATCAGAGGATCTGGTACCCCAAGTGCAATTTGAAGAATTTTACTGTACAGAGTGCAAGAAGATCGTGAAACATGCACATGAATCTATCATGCATAATATGACAGAGGCTATGCTCATGCGAAAGTTGCAGGAAAAGTGCAAATTGACGTTCCGATTTGAGAAGGAATGCCGTACTTTTGTAGATCAGTATTATCATGAAATCTATCGGATCATGAAGAGCCACCTGAATACTGACAGAATCTGCGTATTGATTGGTGTTTGTGACAAGCATAAAGCTCTCGAGCAACGTGAAAACCTAATTGATCTCAGCTCAGAGCTTAATGATTCCATCGATAATTTGATCGACGAACCACATGATGTCATCGAGAACTTGAACTTGCCCCAATGCTTTTTATGTAAAAGCGCTTTTAGAGTTGTAAAAAAAATGATAACGAAACGAATGAGTAACGAGAGAGTAAAGAATGCCATGAATCATGCTTGTAACAAATTGGGAAAAGTTGCCCACAAGTGTCACGATTTCGTCAACAAGCATGGCGATGGTATTATTCGATTTGCAAGAAACCCTAAAGTATTTTGCGTTATGCTGGGAATGTGCACTCCCATTGGCCAGCAAGAAGAATACGAAATAGAAGGCGATCAAATTGAAAGAACAGCTTTATCCCGCAATACAGATCCCTATGAAGGTCTTATTTTTATGTCACCTAATTGTGATTTCTGCAAGAATATTATTCAAACACTGCAGAAATTAATCTCTCAGCATTATGATATAAATAGAGCTCTCGATCAGGTATGCTCCGTGCAGTCTGACCAGTACTTCAAATATAAATGTTTGAATATGCTGGACAACCACAAGCATCAGATCATCGATTTAGTGTCGAAGAATGCAGCTCATCAGCAAATTTGCAGAAGTATTAACATGTGCCTATTGCTGCAGGCTAAAAATCGTATGTATTAAATTAAAATAAATTCTTCAATTATTTTTGCAATAATAATTTAACATAAATAATAATATATTTAAAGTCATACAACTCGAGGAGACACTTCCCAAGTCAAAGGGAGGACCCAAATGTGCCATTTGCAAAGCAATGATATCCACTTTGAAACATATGGTACCCAATGGGGACAATAATAAGATCAGAAATGCTCTATCTCACGTTTGCCAGAAACTACATAAAGGTCAACACATTTGCCAAGATATAGTAAATAAGCACACCGATCGGATTGTCGAGCTTATCGCCAAACATGCATCATCGGGAACTATATGCAAGTTAATTGGAATCTGCTCTCGGACCTCGCAACACGAATATGGTGAGTATAAAAAACCACAAAATATTATACTACACAAAAAATTAAGATTCATACTCTCACTAGATGAAATCGATGGGACGCTTTCGGAGGAACAGCAGGAACTGCTAGGCGTAAATGACCAAGCTTCAGCCTCCCCAGAAAATCGTACGTACATAGAACCCTCAAAGATACATATATAACCTTTAGAATTATTTATGCAACATTCGCTTAAAGTCGTGCAACTCGAAGAAATACTCCCCAACTCGAAAGGAGGACCCAAATGTGCCATTTGCAAAGCAATGATATCCACTTTGAAACATATGGTACCCAATGGGGACAATAATAAGATCAAAAATGCTCTATCTCACGTTTGCCAGAAACTACATAAAGGTCAACACATTTGCCAAGATATAGTAAATAAGCATACCGATCGGATTGTCGAGCTTATCGCCAAACATGCATCATCGGGAACTATATGCAAGTTAATTGGAATCTGCTCTCGGACCTCGCAACACGAATATGGTGAGTATATAAAACCACAAAATATTATACTATACAAAAAATTAAGATTCATACTCTCACTAGATGAAATCGATGGGACGCTTTCGGAGGAACAGCAGGAACTGCTAGGCGTAAATGACCAAGCTTCAGCCTCCCCAGAAAATCGTACGTACATAGAACCCTCAAAGATACATATATAACCTTTAGAATTATTTATGCAACATTCGCTTAAAGTCGTGCAACTCGAAGAAATACTCCCCAACTCGAAAGGAGGACCCAAATGTGCCATTTGCAAAGCAATGATATCCACTTTGAAACATATGGTACCCAATGGGGACAATAATAAGATCAAAAATGCTCTATCTCACGTTTGCCAGAAACTACATAAAGGTCAACACATTTGCCAAGATATAGTAAATAAGCATACCGATCGGATTGTCGAGCTTATCGCCAAACATGCATCATCGGGAACTATATGCAAGTTAATTGGAATCTGTTCTCGGACCTCGCAACACGTATATGGTGAGTATATTAAACCACAAAATATTATACTACACAAAAAATTAAGATTCATAAACTCACTAGATGAAATCGATGGGACGCTTTGGGGGGAACAGCAGGAACTGCTAGACGTAAATGACCAACTTTCAGCGTCGCCAGAATGCTTTGTATGCAAGAAAGCTATAAGACTATTACAAAAATTGACACATCATCATGGAGATAAGGGTAGTATACAGAGGGCAATGAGTAAAATCTGTCACAAATTGGGAAAATTGTCGCATAAGTGTGAGAAAATGATACAAAGGCATGGCAATAAGATTGTTGATCTATTAACGAAACATATCGATGGAAAAAGAATCTGCAAATTGATTGGGATATGTAAATCGTCTACAGGACATCAAGATGGTGAGTATAACATTAAAAAGTATGACATTTTTCGTTTTGCGTTAATTTAATGTCGCTAAAATCAATCTATAAACTTCTGATTAAGAATTCGATGATTGGAAACCCATCAACAATAGCAATGCAGTTTGGGATCCATTCTTCATACAGTTACAAGATGATTTCCAAGAGGACACGCAACCAAGCAAACAACTAGAAGGAATACAATTGGAGGATCCTAAGCAAGGACCTTTCTGCATAATTTGCGAGCTCTTGGTGACAAGGTTTAAATTATTACTAGACACTAAGGAAAAACGAAACCACATTATGCATAGCATGCTTTTCACCTGCGATATACTGCCAACATTTTTACGTCAATCGTGCCACGATATCCTTCTAAGTTATGGTAAAGCTGTTTTGGATTTAATATGTAAAATATCGCCCCAAGATTTTTGTCATTTCCTCGGAACTCGTTTAGCTGAGGTAAACTGAATATTAAGAGTTGATTGACCATAACATACAGAGCTGAAAAAACTTAATTGGATGTATTCCACTCCATAATATATTATAATTATATTTGAATAAAAAGATGTAGCCATCTGTGTTCGCATAAATACTTACATGACATGAATTTTCAAGATAATACCAGTATGTGCATTAACTTCGGATATAAAGAATGTACATATGTAATACGATGTTGGTACCCAAATAAACGATAAATGTGCACCAAAATAAAAAATGGTTGATTATTTCAAATTTTGTTACGCCTAACAAATTTATTTTAACATAAGTTGTAATTGTTTAATACAACTTTATCGTATTACAATAAATGCCTTAAATCAATAATAAAACGAAAATTAAGTTATACGTCGATTGGGGTTCGATCAGATAGCTTTTCAACTGTTATTTAACTTAACTGTTTCGAATTTTTGTTGATAAATGTTAAAGTTACTTTCTGTCAAGACTAATAAATTTTCCGAATTTTTAAATATATATATGTATATGAATAGACCTTGTATGCCATATGCATAGGCATTAACAAAACTCTAATATACGATAGAAATAAAAAAGAAAGTATATACGTTTTATTTATATATGTAATAAACATGAAGTCTCTCTTGAATCTCAATTCTCAAAATATTATGCTTATGTCGAAATACAAATTGTTAAACTTTTGATGTCATAAATACAAATGGGCACACTTTATGAAAAGCTGCCGTCTCAATAATCAATGCCACTTGTGCCATTTTGTTGCATGCGCACCGATCTACGCCTCGTCAAAATTCGAGCTGGAGCCGTTGCTGCCGGTTCTCGAGACTCCTCTGTAGCAGGTGCCACTTGATCAATAGTATTTGATGTCACTGATGTAGATATAGTTGATTCTTCAGGGACCACAATAGGAAGCACAAGTGGACTCGCTGTCCCAGCACCCAAAGCTTGTTGATCATCCTCATTGTGCGAGTTCCGTCGGGTAGCCAATCCGCGTAGCTTGGACTTTTTAGGTGGCAGAGTACGTGGCGTGCTTATTTCTCTTATTGCCGACACTACAGGTGGCTCCTGGACGCACAATACCGGAGGTCTTTCCTCTTCGTAATTGCGTTTTCGCGCTAACCGAGAGGCAGCTCCATTTCTACTATTATTACTATCGTCAAGAGCTATGATCTCCGGAACTGCAGCTGGCTTATCATTATTAATGCCGTTGTAGTAGTTAACAGCGCTTGTAGTCGCTAGCGTTGGGGTCTCCTGTATGACATTCTCATGAATTGGCTCTAGCATATTGCTACTAATGATCGCTTGAAACTGGTTGCTGTTGCTTGCACTTTGGCCATTTGTGGGCATAGCCACTGTTGTGGATGCATTGTAGTTAGTTTCTTTTGGACTATTGGAGCTGCTTGTTTGTCGAAGCTGGGTATTTTCTTTTTCGAGCGTCTGAATCCGATCGCGAGTAGTCTTCAGTTCTTGTTGAAGAAACAATATAGTGCTTTGCATACCTTCAACATCTTCATCCAACTCCTGCAAGAAGTCATCAAGCTCTACACAGCAAAAAATAAACAACATTATCATAAAAAGATTTCAATAATGATAAATGAGTGGGGTGGAATAGATTACCAGACTGTGATTTTTTAACTTCTTCACTGAAGCTTTTTTGCATAGCCAATTCAGATTCCAGTTTCGCCAGGCGTCCGTTTGATGTCATCTTACCCAACTCTTCATTTTCCTGGTATAATAGCCGACACTTTGCCATTAATCGTTTTCCTGTGTTTGAATCAGGCGTAAATTTCCAAGCAGAGAGCTCATTTTGAGTTTCTTCCAGCTTCGACTTGGTGGCTTTTAGCTCTTTCTTTAGACGTTCAAAAAGTAGGTTGACAGCCGGATCAAGTAGAGCTGTGCGAAGAGCCAAAGCTGTTGGTGCCTGCTGTGCCTTGTACTCGGCAATTTGGCTCTGTCGAGGTAAACATATTATAGTAAAAACAAAACAATCAGACATTTTAAAATTCCATGTATCAACTCAAAAACAGTATAATTTAAGAAACATTTTTGCAGTTCCCTTAAAGATGGAAGCGCTTTATAACACATTATTATAATTAGTCTAGCATATTTAAAACAATCTGAGCATTAGTTCTAAATATATTGATTTCTGGGACGGCACTTTGACTCAGTTGAGACAATGGACAACAACGAGTTTTGAGTTGATTAAATGTGTTTTAATTAAAAAAAAACCAAATTGTTTGATAATAATATAAAATAGGATATACTACGCTCCTATAGGAATTGTTCTATAACTTAATTCCCATTGTTTGATTTCGTCCGATTTAACAATTATTAAATAAAAACAAAATCGAACATTGTCAGTTTATCTGATTGTTTGCATTCTTACCACATAATCCTGAAATTCTTGTTCCTTATTGGCCAGTCGACGCATGAGTATCTTTTCTCGTCGTTGGGCATCGGCACATTGTAGCCCCAGACGCGTTTGTTCCATTTTGAGGTTTTCAATCTCATCTGTTTAGAGAAAAGCAAATGAAGACATGAAGTGTTTTAATAAACACGGTATAGAACCTTCACCGCGGGTGGAATCAAGATCAGTATGCGATTTAGAAGAGTAATGAATCAAACGTAATTTGTTCAAGGTAAAGAAACTGACAGCTTTCAAGTGATCTGAATGTTGGTTCACTTGTAGTACGTAGATACATATTTGTTTATATTTTCATAATGAACTTAATACGAATTCATACCAATGCATTGCACTCATTCGTGTTAGTTCGAGACATTTTTCTATGTTGGTTGTGGCGCTCTTGTAGTTGAAGATGCTGTTGTTGAGATGACGCTGTCGAAGGACCTCTTTTATCACGATGCTTTCGAAGTTATCACGAACGTTGCACACGATTTTCTTGCATTACTCTTTTGCATGCTTCTCTTGATTTCGATTTTGATTTCGATTTGGATTTTGATTCAGCATCATTACTCAACACTGGTCGGGTTGGGGTTGCACTGTAACTTTGCTTTCTTAACTTTGATTGCAATTGATGCGCATTGCTTTTTCGCAGACACTGTGAAATCAACAAACTGTGTGCAATTTTTGTGGCAAAACTGAAAAACATTGAGAAAAACACTTTCAAAAAACTCGACGCACGCACTTTGCTTTCAGAAGCAAACTTTTCATTTCTTGACATTTTTAATCGCTTCAAATACTCTTAAGTATGATCAAAGTTCAATAACTTTTTCTTTCTGCGGTGCAAACACAATATATTTTTATGGGTACTTCGAAAATATTTATTTTGTTTTATACGGGAATTTCAATCAGCGTTTTAAAATTCAAGACAATTCGACATTCAATATCTAAGTATTGTATCTCTTAAAGTCAAGAGAATCCAATTGTAATATTAATTTTTATAAAAATTCCACAATAATTCTTGCAGTTTAAAATATCTATAATTTTCGCATATTAAGATAAATATGCAATAGTTGCATTTATGACAAGTGGAAGCCAAATAAATAATATATATATAATAATATTTATAATGTCCAATTCTCCCAAATTAAATTTGATTTGAAATTCATAATATCGCTGATAGAAACTAAAAATATTTTAAGTCAATGTATTTATATTTATTTTATGTTGGATGTTGCATTATATTATGATATATAAGAACGCTGATAAGAACTGAAAATATTTTAATTTGATTTATTTATATTTATTTGTTGTTGGTTATTAGATTATATTATGATTTATTTGTATTTATTCATATTTATTTTATGCATTAAATACATTATATATTATATTATGATATATTAGAACGCTGATACAAATTTGAACATTATTTATTAATATTTATTATTATTAAGCACTGAGAAAGTTGTTTTTAATTGGCATTCACAACAACAAGATTTGTAATTTTGTATATTTCGATAGATACTTTTATTATGCACTCGCCATAAGGTTTTTCTTTGTATATTGACTTTTTCGACACTTTCTTGGGTGGCAGACACATAAGCATAAGCATTATTATAGCAAAGAAAACAGAGAGAAAGGAAATGCGCGATAAACGTCAACAACTCGAGCTACGTTGGCAACAAACCACGTTGACCATAACGCAAACTGTACACGGTGGAAACGATTAAACCGATAACGATGGCGATGGTGATAAAGACGTTTATCAATAAAAAGATTCAACTGAGATACTTCCACTTATTGCACTGACTTATTTATTTTTATATATTTGAATATATTTGTATTCCATTTTACAACTGTTCAATGCACAACACTTTATAGACACTGATCAATAAATGATCTTTAATTTGATTTAATTTTATCGATTTTTATTTTTATTTGTATTTATTTTTCATTTTTGTAATTTGAAAAGTTCGATTTGCACACACATATTTGTTATATATTTTTGATATAAGCTGCTAAATGTTGTTCGAGTGTTCGCTTTAAATCTGTTTTTAACCAATAAAAGGCACACGTTGAGTTCTTTTTAGTGTTTTTCTTAACTTCTATTTGCACAAAAACTCAAACATAGGTTGTAAAGTTTACAGTGTAGAACTAACGACATAAACTATGTATCTAATTCAATAATTATTGTAGAAAATAGTGGAAATTGCAGAAACAAAAAAAACTAATAAAATTATAAATGTTACACAGCTGTACACTAAGTATTTTGTTTTGATGGATCGTTTAAAGGAATATATTAGATATATATATCGGATAAGATGCATTTATACCTTCGAGCAGACGTCGCTGTTCGGCTGCTGCGGCAGCATCGACAACAACAACATCGTGTTCTTGTTGTTTATGTTGTTGCTGCTGTTGTTGTTGCTGTTGTTGTTGTTGCTGGTGATGATGGTGGCGATGCTGCTGCTGTTGTTGTTGTGGCTCCTGCGTTTGTTGCGCCTGCGATGCAGTCGAATGATGATGATGATGGTGATGGTGATGATGATGCTGCTGCTGCTGCAGCGAAGTTGCCAGATCGTCGGAGCCGGAAGGAGTTGGCGACGCAGGCCCAGAAGGCCCAGTGCTGAGACAAGCGGGGCCGGCGGCGTTGCCCCCAGCAACTCCGCTGCCTCCGCCCGCGTTCCCGCCCGCGCTGCCGCTGTTGATAATGTGCATTTTATCGTAACTGTTTATTAAGGGTCTCTGATCGTCCATAGTCATTGCAGCGACACTCATAACTCAAAACAATGCTCAAATTGTTGTCCTTATTTTGCGTCTCTTTTTACATTAGCATGTATATGTGTATACGTACACACTGGAAACACACACACAGACTCGACGCTCTGCTCTGCTCTCACTGCCAGTGGAGTACCTTTCTCTCTCTCTCTCACACACACACGCAGTGGCAGTATTTGTTTTGGGTTGCCTTCTACTAGCAAACCAATACCAATGCAAAACGAGGCAAGCGAAAATGTTACAGTATTATGTACTGCTATTCGAACGCTGATTTCTCCAACTTCTAGCGATAACTTGCTCGATTGTTAACTGATTTGCACTTTTTTAACACTTTTATGTGGGGTTAAGCACTTTATTTACGGTTTTTTAGCAATTTCACATGGAACATGGAACCGTGTATGTCGCAGAAAAGTATAGCCAACGTTGCCAGACGATTGGCCAAAATTCAAGATGGTGGACCGATACCAAAAATACCAAAATAATACGGTCTGCGAGTACGACCAACACCTGGTCACACTTCGTGGTACTTGTTGTTTACCTTTTTCAAAGAAGAAGAGCGTGCAGTCAGCCCTGGTTTCGTTTTGCAAATTACATAAAAGAATTTGACGATCTAAAATGTTGCGACAGATCGGTGGACCGACACTCGCTAGATTCCTAAATGCGACAAGAAGTACAGCGAACGTGTCGGCGCTCGGCGGATCGCTGAACCATGCTCTGGTGCGTCAACAGCAGACGATGCCCGTCGTGGACTCCAACAATGCGCTCGCAAAGAAGGGATATTCCCCCTTCGGCACCAAGCAGTCCAGCATGGCGGAGTGGTCGCTGGCGAGATTGGACGATCTGCTCAATTGGGGCCGCAAGGGTTCCATCTGGCCGCTGACATTCGGTCTCGCTTGCTGCGCTGTGGAAATGATGCACATCGCAGCTCCCAGGTGAGATTCCAACCCAAGAATCGTACTCGAATAAAGACCCCTTAATTCATTGCAGATATGACATGGATCGCTACGGCGTCGTGTTCCGAGCTTCGCCACGTCAAGCCGATGTCATTATTGTGGCTGGCACGCTGACCAACAAAATGGCTCCAGCTCTGCGAAAGGTCTACGATCAGATGCCCGAACCCCGGTGGGTGATCTCCATGGGCAGCTGTGCCAACGGCGGAGGCTACTACCATTATTCGTACTCAGTTGTGCGAGGCTGCGATCGCATAATCCCCGTCGATATCTACGTACCCGGCTGCCCGCCAACAGCTGAGGCTCTAATGTACGGCGTGCTGCAGCTCCAGAAGAAGGTCAAGCGCATGAAGACTCTGCAGATGTGGTACAGGAAGTAGAAAGTAGTAACGAATATAAGCGAAAAGTGTTAAATAAATATAATCTACGTGCGCATATAGCAATTGGAATTACATTCATTGTAACTATACCAAACTATCGATAGTTTGGTATAGTTTACATTTTTATAGTACAAAACAATGGTAAAAGTTGCTTGCAAAATAGATTGGTTTTTGTAAGTTTTATTTTTAGTGTTCAAACCGTATATGTTTGGTCAGCAACTCCGAGCCGGCGCGGCTGAAGGAAAAAAAAACACTGGCATGTTAATATTCCTTAACAAGAATTCTTATTATTTATAATAACCAGTACAAATTTTGAGAACTTAAATCTTGTTTTAATACCTATCAAGTACTTATGAAATGTAGTCCTATTTTCTTTAATATTTATGTAAACGACAATGAATTCATATCATATCAGATAACATCTAAAACAGCACACTATCGAATCACAACCGACACTATCGATTGTTTGAGTAAAAGAATCGATCTTTCTCTTATCTATTTTGAATAATATTTTGTATTCAACTTTATTTATTTATTTAAAGCCAACTAAAAAACAGTTGTCACGAAAATTTAATTCTCTAATAGTTATCGAAAATTGTACTTGATATTGTGTTGTTAAAAATTAACTGCTATCATTGTTTACTAATTATTAATAAATTTAGCTCAATTTATTTTTGGTTATTTTTGGTGACCTCTGCTTAAAATTACCAGTTATAGTTGGCAACGCTGCAAGTGGACAGTGCCATGCAATGCACATTGGCCGAGGGTTGCCAGATCTGCGTCGCAAGCAAACATATGTTGTGCAATGTCGGAGTTACCTGAAAATCTACAAGTTATTAAATTGGAACCATCCGGTACATCGGAGAACTCCAACATTAAGGAACGCCTTAATCTACACGTAAAACGACGTTTGCAACAGAAAGTCCCAGAAACTTTGAATTGCGATTCTGGCACTAAACATAGCAGGGTACCGCCTATCCCAACTAAAGAAATACAAAAATTGCGAAAACCATACCAAAAACGTGTGGAACGAATAAAATCAGAAACAAACAAAGGAAAAAAAGGTGAGCTTGAATTTTGTTTGCACAGCATCAATCAGTCAGTAACATTATTATTTCAGCTCAAACTGCGATTCCCTCAGCGGACTTGGAGGCATTTGACGAACCCGTTGATCAAGAGGCTGAATCTTTGGATCCAAAGAGTTTAAGTCGAGACCGCGTTAAAAATGCTGATGTGCTTAATGTAGTATTAAGTACAAAGAAGCGGGCACTGATGAACAATCCCCAGGTTCAATTGTTTTGGCTTGAAATAATGTCGGCGCTCAAAAACTAAACTTGTCTGCCAAATGATGACAGATATTCGAACATTTTAAACGCAGATTTATAGCTATGTATTTTAACTTTTATTTCATAAGTTCTCACATTGTAAACTATTTTATTAATAGATTTAAAAACTAAGATACCAAGGAAATTTGATTATTCTTATTTCAACCAGTCATTAAAAGTATATACAATGTTAAGTTGACTTTACCAAATATTTGAAAATGTTGTTCAACACATTTGCACCACCCTTATATAGGGATGTATAAGTCAATGCGCACGCTCAGAGAAATCTCTATTCAAACCGGTCGCTTCTGCAACTCTTTCCTAGCCGTTCACCGCCTTCGCCGACATACGAACCGAACCGCTTAGAACGAGAACTGTCTTTTTTGGGGTTGGAACGTTTTGTGATTTTGAGTCGCGTAATCTGTGCTTCAGAGTAGTTCAATGTAAAAAATAATATCATATAAAAACAAATATAATTGTGTGAAAAAATAAATATTTAATCGTTAAATTGTAAACTGTAAATTTGTTAAAATTACGATTGCAAGACACCATTGGACATTGTTAGATAACACAGTTCTCTGGGTTTCTGTGACGCTTGCTATCGATTTAACAAATTTTGTCTTTTTGCTGTGTCTTTTAGGGCGCGTGTTCTCTCAATCTACTTTGCACCACCGAAGTTTCGTTTTGACTTTGCTCTTCGTCCTTGTCGTTTGCATACATATGCCCACAAAGCGAACTCACCCACAACAGCAGCTCTCAGAGTCCTTCTTAGATTCTTTTCGCTTTCATTTCGGTTTGCAATCAGCCTGAATAGTCCTTTCTCGGCATAGGCTCGATCATTCAACGGCTATTCAATTGATAGAAACTCGCAAGTACGCGAAGTTGTCACCGTTCTCTTATGTAAATATTGAAAAGTTAATTGAATTCTTTAGTCAAATTGTAATAAATAGATATTGATTACAAAATCACGTATTATATAACCGTGCAAATTCACAGTGATACTGAAAGTTACTTTAAAACAAAAGTGCAAAAGTGATTACAAAACAGTTTCAGCAAATAGCGCTCTTATCATCAAACTTTCATAACATACAAAACAAAAGTTTTTTGTTTTTGGAATTTTTGAAGTTAAAGCCTTACAACACAGAACAAAAATATTTGAATACATATTTGTTTAACAATTGAAAACAATAATATATGTTATTATGTTATATACCAGTCGGAGCCAAAATCTCTATAATACCTTTAATTTTAACAAGTAAAGCATTTCATGTTATACAATACGGTTGCTAATATCGGCTTTTGCTATATTCTCTTACCGACAGCTCGAGCTTCGCTACAATAACGGATTATTATATCCACCCGTTCCTCCCAACTTTGGTCAAATAAATCGATACGCCCAACAACAAAAAGAGGACTATAACCTTCGCTGGCATTTGCTTCGCATTACGTTAAATTGTTCTACTATTACTATTACATAAGAAAACACAACTTAAACATACTCAAGGAAAACACATTTGGAAAATATCAAAGTTTATTGTTTTGGATGTGATTGCATAGTTAGACCCTGAACTAGGTCAGTTGTGCAGCTTTCATAATTCCAGTTCATGGGGTCTCCTTTCGCTCAATTACCTATTTGGCTTCAGATTGTGCTGATTTTGAAGTGATTTTGAAACGTTTAAGTTATACAACGACTTTAAAGGCGAATAACAGAATAGATATTCTTGATGGCGTAGTGAAAAGTAGAACATTGGTGTGCTTGACTGACATGACAACGGCCCCTCCGTTATTGATTGCCATTGCTGTGTTTTTAAAACTAGTTCAGCAGTTGGATGACATCTGTGTTGTTTCTTATATAGATTTTTTGTCAAACTGATTGGGGGCCAAATTGTACTTTTCTTACAAAAATGTGGAATAATTATATAACGGACCGAGTTGCTACTATAAACGACGAACAGGCATAAAGTACTTTTGCTCTCTTATGACATTGTGTCGAGTCGATGACCAGTTTTTATGACAAAGCTAATTCAGTAGAATATAAGTATGCTTCTACTGTTTGATGGGAAAATCAATTCAGAGCTCTTGGCGAGCATATACCATAGTGGATGTAAAATAGCAAAGGTACCAACACCAGCACCAATCGTTGTAATCCAATTAAGTGGTTAACATACATCGAGCCGCTTGAATGTGTGCCGTTGTGCCTTTTTCAGTAATACGTTATGACTCAACTCAAAAATTGAGTGAGAAAAAAGAAAAGAGTTGGTCCGGAATTCGATTTTGCACGTTATCACGTTAGGTTGTTAGGGTTGTCTTTAACTGTCTGATGTAAGTTTCTCAGGCATACTATTACTATTCAATTCAATTTTTATCAATTAGAAAATCTACGGTCGAAAAGTGTTGAAAGCAAACGAAATACTTATGTTATACATATGCCAACAAAATGCACCAAAAAATGTTTTTAGTTTATTTATTTTTCATTATTTAATTTAAATAATAATAGTTGAAAACAAAAATTAAAAACAATTTTTTTTTTATTATATTAAACAAAGGTTTTTTTCTTGAAAATGCACATATATGATTTTGCACTCCTTTTTGCAAATAATAGTTTAATAAAAAAGCAAACAAAATTTAATTTCATTATGAATTCACTTAATTTAACTCCCCGAGAGGAAACATATTATTATTATTTATTAATTATAATCTTCTTATAAGCTTTTATAGGTTGTTGTTTTTTTTAAGTTAACAAATTTTTGTAATAATTTTTTATAAGACAATTATGTTTTTATACCCGCTACCCATAGGGTAGAAGGGTATTATGACTTAGTGCCAACAGAAAATGTATGTAACAGGCAGAAGGAGGCATCTCCGACCCCATAAAGTATATATATTCTTGATCAGCATCAACAGCCGAGATGATATAGCCATGTCCGTCTGTCCGTCTGTCAGTCTGTCCGTCTGTCCGTCTGTCTGAAAAACAAGGAAGTTATTAATGAATCAATTTTATATGCAAAATTCACTTGCAGCTGCTCGCGCTTTGTTTGTTTAGTTGACAGTGTGACCATGTCGGTGTTGTGGATTTTTAACCGTTATTTTCAAATATATACAAACAAAACACAAAATACAGTATATTTTTGGTATATTTGTTGTTAAAATACCATTAAAATTTTTTTTTTCTCTCGAAATGGGTTGCGGGTATCATACGGTCGAGCACTCTCGACTGTAGCTTTCTCACTTGTTTGTAATGCTTGTGCGATAACTTTCATTCTCGACCTTCACGGGATTCAACAGATCATTAAATCCTTTTGGAGTGGGTTCGCTCTTTACCCGCTGTTTTTTGGGCTTTATTATACCCGCTACCCATAGGGTAGAAGGGTATTATAACTTAGTGCCAACAGAAAATGTATGTAACAGGCAGAAGGAGGCATCTCCGACCCCATAAAGTATATATATTCTTGATCAGTGTCAACAGCCGAGACGATATAGCCATGTCCGTCTGTCCGTCTGTATGAACACCTAGATCTCAGAGATTATAAGAGCTAGAGCTACCAAATTTGGGGACAGTACTCCTATAGGTGCTACGCAGATCAAGTTTATTTCAAAAGTTGGATGCCACGCCCCTTTCCGCCCCCACAAGTCTGTAAAAGCCGTAATAATAGACCTAGAGCCATGAATTTTGGTGTGCATAATAATAATTATATTCTCAATGATTCCTGTGAATTTGGTTGGAATCGAATGAAAAATAAGGAAGTTATTAAAGACTCAATTTTATATGCAAAATTCAATTGCAGCTGCCCGCGCTTTGTTTGTTTAGTTGACAGTATGACCATAACGGTGTTGTAGATTTTTACCCACTATTTTCAAATATATACAAAAAACAAGTTTTAGTATATTCGGTATATTTTTTGTTAAAATATCATTTTAGTTTTTTGTTTTCTCTCGAAATGGGTTGCGGGTATCATACGGTCGAGCACTCTCGACTGTAGCTTCCTTACTTGTTTTTATTGTTAAATTTATGGTCCCTGGAAAATATAAATATAAAAATATAATTGACAAAACTTTCGCATAATCTGTGATTTAAGGCAAAACCTATAACACACTCTAATCTTTCATGTCTTTTCAAGATTTCAAGAAGAACTTAATAAATAACAAGAAATAAATAATATCGGGCATCTGTACAAAACAAGCGAAAAGTGTAGTTAAAAAAACCATTGGAAAGACAAATCTTAAATAAAATGTCATCTTTTATTAATAAAATATTTCTCTTGCTGGGGGCACTTTGCTGCATACAAGGTAAGTAACTTTATGCAATCGGTCCCTTTGTGTATGTGAACATAAGTTTATATAAGTATATTTTTTTATTATTTCCAATAAGCATGCAAATTTTTTTTTGAGAATTTCAACGCCAGTTGCAGTGCTTTCATATTAATATTCCATATTCAATGAATATTTTGCTGCATATACAAGTTCTTAAATTATGGATAAAATTGTTCCTTACAGTATCTACTGCCCTTATGTGCTACGACTGCAACAGCGAGTACGATCCTCGTTGCGGAGATCCTTTCGAGCCCTACTCCATTGGTGAGGTGAATTGCAGCAAGCAAGAACCATTGGAACATCTTAAGGACAAATATAAGCCCATGTTGTGTCGTAAAACTGTGCAGAAGAGTAAGTTTATGACTTAACATATGTATCACTACACAAATTTAGCTCACATCATCTTTTAACGGTTTTGTCCAATTGTACATTACGTGTAAGGATGCATTTAATGATTGGATTATACAAAATGGGCAACGGTTAACGGGCAATGGTTAAATTTGGCCAATTTGCAATTCATGCTTTCAAGATTCAAAATTCTTCGATAAGCCAGATCTGTCTGTATAAGAGACTACCCAACTTTTTAAATCACTTGATAGTGTTGCGCGCATAACAAGCTTGTTTTGCAATTTTATTTTAAATCAAGTTATACTAAAAGATACCGAAAAGTATGTTTGTTGTACGAATATACTTTTAACTCTTTTGATGTTTGCCCTATAAAATGGATTCTTGAATTACTCCAAAGTATTTTATCCGAACACTACCAAATCAGAAATCACTTGGACTAGTTATTATTATGCGTACTCTAGATTTAAAATTAAAATTAAAAATTATCTATAACTTGTTAATAATCCGTTACTTTCAGTTTATGGCAAAACTCGCATCGTCCGTGGTTGTGGCTACATTCCTGATGAACGCACTGATAAAGAATGTGTTAGGCGCTCGGGAACCCATGACGTATCAGCCACCTATTGCGCCTGTACCAAGGGACTTTGTAATGAGGCCATTGTCGGTGTGTCGTATGAGCCGGTTCTTCTAGCGTTGTCCGCGGCATTAACGCTGTTCATGACAAGACAAAGCATAGCAGTTCAAACTTCATAAATATAACCACTACAAATTTTATTTATTGTATTTTTACAATTTTAGTTTATTCTTTTGAACTATCGTTTCCGTTTCTGCAATTTAATAAACATGGCAAAATTCTTGAGAAATCAGTATAAGTTATTAAACAATTTTTGTTGCGATTGCAAAAGCGAAACAATTTTCAATACCTTTGTTCACAATAACAGCATTTGGTGGAGCCATAATTTAAAATAATATAAACATGTAAAAACACTCTAGTTAAAAGTGCGCGACCATTAAATACTCTGTGTCCAAGCCTTCTCACAATTGCCCAAAAAGTATTTGAACTTTGAAACAAAGATTTAACAACACTACTCCACACGAGCCTATTATCCGTAAAACAATGTGTTAATGCTAGTGCAGATTCTTTCTTCGACTTCAGACTGTGCATATGGACTTTAAACTTTTTTAGAAACATCTGAGTTTCTCCTTTCGCAGAATAAATACATCTCTAAAACCGCTGTTGTATTTCCTTTTTACTTCAGGAGGCAACGATGTACACATGGGCTCAAAAAGTCAAATCTGTAGTAAAGAAGTACATATAATGTATATGATACGCTTAATTCCATTCAATCTGCAATAACATTCGCCCATTTCAGTGGGTAAAGAGTAAAATATGAAAAACATTCCAGGTCGCCGCACTTATTTACCATCCGTAAAAATAAGGCAATAGAAATACCTTACATAATTAAAATTAAACAAACCTTTTATTTGGGCGGTGAAATCAATTATATTGTATACATTTAAAGGCTCAATTTACTTCAGAATAATTTATAATCTAATTTGTATTATCACAAAAAATATAAATAAACAAACAACTGCCAGTATACATCTCCGCCTAATAAAAAATGTAATATTCAACTAACACGTGCATAATTTATAATGTCCTTGATTGGGAAATGATCATTTTTTGTGTGCTTGGACAAAGTTACAACTTTAAAACTCATTTAGCAAGGTTTTTAGTAATACAATTTAAAATAATTAAAATATATGAACAACTAAAAAGAGAATATATTTTGAACAGCCCTAAAAGGTATATCTAAAACAAAATCTTGCGAAAAAGGTTAACTTAAATAAAAACCTGAATAGAGAATAATATTTAAAGTAATTTGGACTCAAAATCACACAGACAAATTTTTTTAAAGTGCATAATTTTAAAGACGTAATACAAGTAACAATTTTACATTGTTATCATTAAAACAAAAGTAAAATCAGTTACGCTGTTAAATTTCAAGTCAAGAGAAATAATAAATAATATGAATGTAAAATGAACAAAGACATTATAATAAATTCAAAACCACAAATATTCATTGACATACAGTTACAAAGATGTATAATTTATCCTTTTCAAGTTACATTCACGCATATAACAGAAAATAGACAAGTGAAAAAGCCTACAAAATCTTCCTAAACAATAACATTATTTATAAAGCAAAATGTAGATAATTATAGGTTTTAAGTTTATTTACTTTTGTTTTAAATTATACAACATTTTTTCAAGTGTAAGTGATCTTTATGAAACTTATATAAAAATTAAAATTGTTTCACAACTGTAATTTATATTTTTAGTAAAATCACAGCAAATTTATATTGAATGCTAAGAACAGCATATGTAGGTAAACTTAAAAAATCCTGCAAAGCATTGGTCATAAAACCAAATTATCAACCTGACACTAGCAGTTGCATTGCAATTCATTGCAATTATTAAAAAATCTATGAAAAATAAAATGAAGTCTATATGTACTTAAAATTAAATATAACATAATAAGATAAAGAACAATATATTTATTTTAAAATTGCATAAGTTTACGAGTAGAAGGTGGCATTTTATTTTAGAGTTCATGGGAGAATTTGAACAGCACGTATAATCCAATTCTACCAAATCATACTTTCACAAAGAGACAGAAAGGAGATAAAATTAACAGTAGCATCGTCACTGAGCTTTGCCTTTTTAGAAATGGGATTCTGAGAGAACATAAAATAGATACTACGTAATATACAATAAATGTTTATAAAAGTACACATGGATTTAACTACAATTTTTGTTAATGAACAAAGTAATATATACGCATGAAGTAAAAGTAATAATATGAAATGTTTAACAAACTAACACACAGTTGCAAATATAATACAAATAATTAATCTAATAACTGTTTTGTCTGCGCTGATTGAGTCTTTATCATTATACTTTTCCTTTTATTTATGAGTTTAGTTTAAAATCTAAAAAAATATATATATTCAAATTGAGATAAAAAGCAAAGCAAAACTAATAAATCCAATAGCAATTTATGTAAACTTGTTAATTTCTAGTGTTTAAGTCTGTAAAGCTCCGCTTGTAGATGAAAATCAATAAATAAACTAACTACGAAATCGAATATAAAAGAGAAGCAGCTAAAAACTTGTTGTTGCTACGTTCTACATTCACAATCTATTCATGATGTAATTCAAAATATCTATCTTCACTATTTCAATCATTCCGCACCCTGATAACGGGTACCGAGTTTATGAGTATTAATGATCATGCTTGAGGAATCTGAACAATTAACACTTTGACTACAATATTTTTCATATTATTAAAACATTTACATTTTATATAGAAGAGAAAGATTGATTTTAGATACATAGGTAATGTAAATTGTCTAGCTTGTTATCTTTGTTTAACAGAAATTTTTCTTATTGCATGTATTGTTGACACTAGTACAATTGTAGTTAACACTTTTAGGACTTTTGTATATTCCATTACATTACGTAATTTCGGATTAAAAGATGAATCTTCAAAGGTGTTGTTATTTGCATTATTTCAAGGCCATCCCAAGCTCGTTATTTCAACAACTCATTTTGACATATCGCTTCTATCATTAATTTATAAGAATCTATTGCCAGCGATTAACTTTGATAAATTTATTTTTATATGTTGTATTAACATGAAAATCATTTCATTTGCATTTATATAAAACAAAAAATTATAATTTAATCCACGTTCACTGCAGTCGTTAAACTAAAAAAATATGTTATATGTATGTCATTGAGTAAAAAAATGACGAGCTTTTAAAATTATAACTTCACATATTTTCGATGTTTTTCTTCAGTTTTCAAGATTGACGTTTGCAACTTGCCAAACGAAAATTTAAACAATGTTGTAATTTAAAATCATAACAATTGAGATATATTTTTCAACACAAATTACATGCTTTTATTTGTTTCAAATTTTGTGTAAGAAAACCTTGTGCTCTGCAACGAATTATTCTCATTGTATTATTTGGCAATAAATACAAGAGTTTTGTGAAAATTAAAAAAAAATAGCATTCTTTTGTGCTCGGCAAAAAAGTCTCACCAAAAATTATAGGTTTCGGGATAAGAGCATTTTTTTAGCTGTAAACCTCTAAATACAGCGCTATACGAGCTTAAGATGTATATACAGATATAAATTTAAAATACATTTTATTTAAACTGGTAGGGTCGCCCTAAAGTACCTTTAACGCAAAGTATCCAAATGTAAAAATACCATACAATTTTTACATATTTTCCAAATTAATATATAATACTAAATAAGGCAATAATGATTTGTTTTCTTAAAAAAGCCAAACAAATTTTCGTGCTATCTACATTGCTCTGAAGTACAGGTACTCTCGCTAATAAACCTACATCGTTTAACCGACGTTCGATTGTTAGCACCGAAACATCCTCTGGCTATTATTGCCTCACTTCAGATGCAATCTCTTGAGACCGTTATATTACGATTTTCACGTGCATATTTTTGTATTCCCTCTTTTTCTTGTCTCTCCACTGAAATAAATACACTTAGCTATCATCAAAATGTGTTCGAACCTTTGAAGCTACATTCGATTTGGCATGATTTTTAACCAGGTCTTCAAAAAGTAATTCTGAATGTACCAACAGATCTGTTTAAAAATCGAAGTTATGTAGGAAATAAATGAGAAAAGTACTAAAAAATTAAATAGAACAACATTTAGAGAAACGCTTCCATAGAAAAGAAGCAGATTCATAAAAGTCAAAATGGAGTTCAAAGAAGTGATTTGCAAAAACATAGTAGATGATGTTCTGGCGAAATTCATCGATGTCGTTGTTTTCGATGTTTTTTTTTTTATATGGTTTTTAAGGAATGCATCTACCCGCAATACCAAATTTACTAAAAATTATTATTTCTAAATTAATTTTAAAAGGAAATTAATGTTTATAACCTTACCAGAAAAGTTTTATATGATCTCTCTCCCAAGCAATTGGTCTTTACTGTGAAGGACTCACAGCCGCTGATTGTAACCGACGGTAAGAAAGTTCGTTAGGACATGGCTTTAAAATTAAACATTTGTTTTAATTACCAGGTGAGGGATTCCGTAAATCTGCTCAGGCTCTGCTAAATGTAGCGAATACTTATGGAGTTCAAATATTTGTGGATTTGGTCGTATTTCGAAAGACAATTACCACTAAAGTGATGTCCGAGGAGTACAACCGCAAACAAAATTGAGCTTAAAGGAAAGCTACGCGTTCAGCTTTTGGCACTACTGACATGTTGATTGATACTTATACTAAAAGGTGTTTTTTAAGTTTAAGTGCTCATTAGTTTAAATAAGTGTTGCTATATTGTACATCAAGCAAATCCCAGCTGAATAAAATGACAGCTAAAACTAGAACTAGTTAAAAGATATTCTCGACGATTTTAACATACCCAATAAGTTAGCCAATCGGGTTATTGTATCTGATTAACTATAATATAAATTGGTTTAAAGTTATTTGTGATATTTTTAATAATTCTGAACTTATTTATGAAAAAACTTGAAAAGTACTTCAAGCCCTCCGAAAATAACAACAAATTAAGAAAGTCACTTAAAGAAGAAAGACACACTGCAATTCGGTATTTATTATGTTTCAAAGTGTCTTTGATGTCCAAACAAAAATTAAACCATTATTACTACAATAAAGACGAGCTAAAAAATTTAAAAGATTGAATACCTTTCTAGAGTTTTTTAAACGTTTTATGGGATGTTCGGAAAAATTCAGTCTCGAAGAAAATCCCATTGCACAAGATTTGAAACAAACGATTTTTTCCCATATCGCAGTTAAAAATAAAACTTTGCAGTCAACACGTTTTATTGCAAATGATATTCATTATTTAGGTCTCTATCTAGACAACAAACAATCAATGTTGAACTGAGAATACTGTCATTTAAATGGGTGGCAAATAAATACCTAGTACTACATTATGGATTGCGATGGGAAAATAATGGGATATGAGAAGGGGAGACTTTAAAAAGTCAAGGACATAAATAAGTTAACTTTGAAAATTCACAGAATTTAAAAAAGTAAAAGCAAGAAAAACAAAAACAAAAACAAAAAGTTGTTGAACGATGCCAACAACACGCGGTGTTCCCAAGCGGTCCCCCATCTAAGTACTAACCGCGCCCGACGCTGCTTAATTTCGGTGATCGGACGAGAACCGATGTATTCAGCGTGGTATGGTCGTTGGCGAAAGACGAATGCTTAGCGTAGGGTTTTGTATTTGATATGAAGAGTATTTTGGCATTTTTGTACTACGTGCATGCGTTGAGCTATGGAAATTGTATTGTTAGAATTTATGAAATACAAATACAAATCGAGTACGCTGAGAATACACATTGCAAGAGCTCGTAGCAAACTATCTAAATTGAACTGAGAATGCTGTCATTTGAATTGGTGGAAAGAAATACCTAGTACTACATTGTGGATTGCGATGGGAAAATAATGGGATATGAAAAGGGGACACTTTAAAAAAGTCAAGGACCTAAAAGAGTTAACTTTGAAAATTCACAGAATTTAAAAAAGTAAAAACAAGAAAAACAAAAACAAAAACAACACGCGGTGTTCCCAAGCGGTCCCCCATCTAAGTACTAACCGCGCCCGACGCTGCTTAATTTCGGTGATCGGACGAGAACCGATGTATTCAGCGTGGTATGGCCGTTGGCGAAAGACGAATGCTTAGCGTAGGGTTTTGTATTTGATATGAAGAGTATTTTGGCATTTTTGTACTACGAGCATGCGTTGAGCTATGGAAATTGTATTGTTAGAATTTATGAAATACAAATACAAATCGAGTACGCTGAGAATACACATTGCAAGAGCTCGCAGCAAACTATCTAAATTGAACTGAGAATGCTGTCATTTGAATTGGTGGAAAGAAATACCTTGTACTACATTGTGGATTGCGATGGGAAAATAATGGGATATGAAAAGGGGACACTTTAAAAAAGTCAAGGACATAAAAGAGTTAACTTTGAAAATTCACAGAATTTAAAAAAGTAAAAGCAAGAAAAACAAAAACAAAAACAAAAAGTTGTTGAACGATGCCAACAACACGCGGTGTTCCCAAGCGGTCCCCCATCTAAGTACTAACCGCGCCCGACGCTGCTTAATTTCGGTGATCGGACGAGAACCGATGTATTCAGCGTGGTATGGTCGTTGGCGAAAGACGAATGCTTAGCGTAGGGTTTTGTATTTGATATGAAGAGTATTTTGGCATTTTTGTACTACGAGCATGCGTTGAGCTATGGAAATTGTATTGTTAGAATTTATGAAATACAAATACAAATCGAGTACGCTGAGAATACACATTGCAAGAGCTCGCAGCAAACTATCTAAATTGAACTGAGAATGCTGTCATTTGAATTGGTGGAAAGAAATACCTAGTACTACATTGTGGATTGCGATGGGAAAATAATGGGATTTGAAAAGGGGACACTTTAAAAAAGTCAAGGACCTAAAAGAGTTAACTTTGAAAATTCACAGAATTTAAAAAAGTAAAAACAAGAAAAACAAAAACAAAAACAAAAAGTTGTTGAACGATGCCAACAACACGCGGTGTTCCCAAGCGGTCCCCCATCTAAGTACTAACCGCGCCCGACGCTGCTTAATTTCGGTGATCGGACGAGAACCGATGTATTCAGCGTGGTATGGTCGTTGGCGAAAGACGAATGCTTAGCGTAGGGTTTTGTATTTGATATGAAGAGTATTTTGGCATTTTTGTACTACGAGCATGCGTTGAGCTATGGAAATTGTATTGTTAGAATTTATGAAATACAAATACAAATCGAGTACGCTGAGAATACACATTGCAAGAGCTCGCAGCAAACTATCTAAATTGAACTTAGAATGCTGTCATTTGAATTGGTGGAAAGAAATACCTTGTACTACATTGTGGATTGCGATGGGAAAATAATGGGATATGAAAAGGGGACACTTTAAAAAAGTCAAGGACATAAAAGAGTTAACTTTGAAAATTCACAGAATTTAAAAAAGTAAAAACAAGAAAAACAAAAACAAAAAGTTGTTGAACGATGCCAACAACACGCGGTGTTCCCAAGCGGTCCCCCATCTAAGTACTAACCGCGCCCGACGCTGCTTAATTTCGGTGATCGGACGAGAACCGATGTATTCAGCGTGGTATGGTCGTTGGCGAAAGACGAATGCTTAGCGTAGGGTTTTGTATTTGATATGAAGAGTATTTTGGCATTTTTGTACTACGTGCATGCGATGAGCTATGGAAATTGTATTGTTAGAATTTATGAAATACAAATACAAATCGAGTACGCTGAGAATACACATTGCAAGAGCTCGCAGCAAACTATCTAAATTGAACTGAGAATGCTGTCATTTGAATTGGTGGAAAGAAATACCTTGTACTACATTGTGGATTGCGATGGGAAAATAATGGGATATGAAAAGGGGACACTTTAAAAAAGTCAAGGACCTAAAAGAGTTAACTTTGAAAATTCACAGAATTTAAAAAAGTAAAAACAAGAAAAACAAAAACAAAAACAAAAAGTTGTTGAACGATGCCAACAACACGCGGTGTTCCCAAGCGGTCCCCCATCTAAGTACTAACCGCGCCCGACGCTGCTTAATTTCGGTGATCGGACGAGAACCGATGTATTCAGCGTGGTATGGTCGTTGGCGAAAGACGAATGCTTAGCGTAGGGTTTTGTATTTGATATGAAGAGTATTTTGGCATTTTTGTACTACGTGCATGCGTTGAGCTATGGAAATTGTATTGTTAGAATTTATGAAATACAAATACAAATCGAGTACGCTGAGAATACACATTGCAAGAGCTCGCAGCAAACTATCTAAATTGAACTGAGAATGCTGTCATTTGAATTGGTGGAAAGAAATACCTTGTACTACATTGTGGATTGCGATGGGAAAATAATGGGATATGAAAAGGGGACACTTTAAAAAAGTCAAGGACATAAAAGAGTTAACTTTGAAAATTCACAGAATTTAAAAAAGTAAAAACAAGAAAAACAAAAACAAAAACAATAACAAAAAGTTGTTGAACGATGCCAACAACACGCGGTGTTCCCAAGCGGTCCCCCATCTAAGTACTAACCGCGCCCGACGCTGCTTAATTTCGGTGATCGGACGAGAACCGATGTATTCAGCGTGGTATGGTCGTTGGCGAAAGACGAATGCTTAGCGGAGGGTTTTGTATTTGATATGAAGAGTATTTTGGCATTTTTGTACTACGTGCATGCGTTGAGCTATGGAAATTGTATTGTTAGAATTTATGAAATACAAATACAAATCGAGTACGCTGAGAATACACATTGCAAGAGCTCGCAGCAAACTATCTAAATTGAACTGAGAATGCTGTCATTTGAATTGGTGGAAAGAAATACCTTGTACTACATTGTGGATTGCGATGGGAAAATAATGGGATATGAAAAGGGGACACTTTAAAAAAGTCAAGGACCTAAAAGAGTTAACTTTGAAAATTCACAGAATTTAAAAAAGTAAAAACAAGAAAAACAAAAACAAAAAGTTGTTGAACGATGCCAACAACACGCGGTGTTCCCAAGCGGTCCCCCATCTAAGTACTAACCGCGCCCGACGCTGCTTAATTTCGGTGATCGGACGAGAACCGATGTATTCAGCGTGGTATGGTCGTTGGCGAAAGACGAATGCTTAGCGTAGGGTTTTGTATTTGATATGAAGAGTATTTTGGCATTTTTGTACTACGAGCATGCGTTGAGCTATGGAAATTGTATTGTTAGAATTTATGAAATACAAATACAAATCGAGTACGCTGAGAATACACATTGCAAGAGCTCGCAGCAAACTATCTAAATTGAACTGAGAATGCTGTCATTTGAATTGGTGGAAAGAAATACCTAGTACTACACTGTGGATTGCGATGGGAAAATAATGGGATATGAAAAGGGGACACTTTAAAAAAGTCAAGGACCTAAAAGAGTTAACTTTGAAAATTCACAGAATTTAAAAAAGTAAAAACAAGAAAAACAAAAACAATAACAAAAAGTTGTTGAACGATGCCAACAACACGCGGTGTTCCCAAGCGGTCCCCCATCTAAGTACTAACCGCGCCCGACGCTGCTTAATTTCGGTGATCGGACGAGAACCGATGTATTCAGCGTGGTATGGTCGTTGGCGAAAGACGAATGCTTAGCGTAGGGTTTTGTATTTGATATGAAGAGTATTTTGGCATTTTTGTACTACGTGCATGCGTTGAGCTATGGAAATTGTATTGTTAGAATTTATGAAATACAAATACAAATCGAGTACGCTGAGAATACACATTGCAAGAGCTCGCAGCAAACTATCTAAATTGAACTGAGAATGCTGTCATTTGAATTGGTGGAAAGAAATACCTTGTACTACATTGTGGATTGCGATGGGAAAATAATGGGATATGAAAAGGGGACACTTTAAAAAAGTCAAGGACATAAAAGAGTTAACTTTGAAAATTCACAGAATTTAAAAAAGTAAAAGCAAGAAAAACAAAAACAAAAAGTTGTTGAACGATGCCAACAACACGCGGTGTTCCCAAGCGGTCCCCCATCTAAGTACTAACCGCGCCCGACGCTGCTTAATTTCGGTGATCGGACGAGAACCGATGTATTCAGCGTGGTATGGTCGTTGGCGAAAGATGAATGCTTAGCGTAGGGTTTTGTATTTGATATGAAGAGTATTTTGGCATTTTTGTACTACGTGCATGCGATGAGCTATGGAAATTGTATTGTTAGAATTTATGAAATACAAATACAAATCGAGTACGCTGAGAATACACATTGCAAGAGCTCGCAGCAAACTATCTAAATTGAACTGAGAATGCTGTCATTTGAATTGGTGGAAAGAAATACCTTGTACTACATTGTGGATTGCGATGGGAAAATAATGGGATATGAAAAGGGGACACTTTAAAAAAGTCAAGGACCTAAAAGAGTTAACTTTGAAAATTCACAGAATTTAAAAAAGTAAAAACAAGAAAAACAAAAACAAAAAGTTGTTGAACGATGCCAACAACACGCGGTGTTCCCAAGCGGTCCCCCATCTAAGTACTAACCGCGCCCGACGCTGCTTAATTTCGGTGATCGGACGAGAACCGATGTATTCAGCGTGGTATGGTCGTTGGCGAAAGACGAATGCTTAGCGTAGGGTTTTGTATTTGATATGAAGAGTATTTTGGCATTTTTGTACTACGAGCATGCGTTGAGCTATGGAAATTGTATTGTTAGAATTTATGAAATACAAATACAAATCGAGTACGCTGAGAATACACATTGCAAGAGCTCGCAGCAAACTATCTAAATTGAACTGAGAATGCTGTCATTTGAATTGGTGGAAAGAAATACCTAGTACTACATTGTGGATTGCGATGGGAAAATAATGGGATATGAAAAGGGGACACTTTAAAAAAGTCAATGACCTAAAAGAGTTAACTTTGAAAATTCACAGAATTTAAAAAAGTAAAAACAAGAAAAACAAAAACAAAAAGTTGTTGAACGATGCCAACAACACGCGGTGTTCCCAAGCGGTCCCCCATCTAAGTACTAACCGCGCCCGACGCTGCTTAATTTCGGTGATCGGACGAGAACCGATGTATTCAGCGTGGTATGGTCGTTGGCGAAAGACGAATGCTTAGCGTAGGGTTTTGTATTTGATATGAAGAGTATTTTGGCATTTTTGTACTACGTGCATGCGATGAGCTATGGAAATTGTATTGTTAGAATTTATGAAATACAAATACAAATCGAGTACGCTGAGAATACACATTGCAAGAGCTCGCAGCAAACTATCTAAATTGAACTGAGAATGCTGTCATTTGAATTGGTGGAAAGAAATACCTAGTACTACATTGTGGATTGCGATGGGAAAATAATGGGATATGAAAAGGGGACACTTTAAAAAAGTCAAGGACCTAAAAGAGTTAACTTTGAAAATTCACAGAATTTAAAAAAGTAAAAACAAGAAAAACAAAAACAAAAACAAAAAGTTGTTGAACGATGCCAACAACACGCGGTGTTCCCAAGCGGTCCCCCATCTAAGTACTAACCGCGCCCGACGCTGCTTAATTTCGGTGATCGGACGAGAACCGATGTATTCAGCGTGGTATGGTCGTTGGCGAAAGACGAATGCTTAGCGTAGGGTTTTGTATTTGATATGAAGAGTATTTTGGCATTTTTGTACTACGAGCATGCGTTGAGCTATGGAAATTGTATTGTTAGAATTTATGAAATACAAATACAAATCGAGTACGCTGAGAATACACATTGCAAGAGCTCGCAGCAAACTATCTAAATTGAACTGAGAATGCTGTCATTTGAATTGGTGGAAAGAAATACCCAGTACTACATTATGGATTGCGATGGGAAAATAATGGGATATGAGAAGGGGAGACTTTAAAAAAGTCAAGGACCTAAAAGAGTTAACTTTGAAAATTCACAGAATTTAAAAAAGTAAAAACAAGAAAAACAAAAACAAAAACAAAAAGTTGTTGAACGATGCCAACAACACGCGGTGTTCCCAAGCGGTCCCCCATCTAAGTACTAACCGCGCCCGACGCTGCTTAATTTCGGTGATCGGACGAGAACCGATGTATTCAGCGTGGTATGGTCGTTGGCGAAAGACGAATGCTTAGCGTAGGGTTTTGTATTTGATATGAAGAGTATTTTGGCATTTTTGTACTACGTGCATGCGTTGAGCTATGGAAATTGTATTGTTAGAATTTATGAAATACAAATACAAATCGAGTACGCTGAGAATACACATTGCAAGAGCTCGCAGCAAACTATCTAAATTGAACTGAGAATGCTGTCATTTGAATTGGTGGAAAGAAATACCTTGTACTACATTGTGGATTGCGATGGGAAAATAATGGGATATGAAAAGGGGACACTTTAAAAAAGTCAAGGACATAAAAGAGTTAACTTTGAAAATTCACAGAATTTAAAAAAGTAAAAACAAGAAAAACAAAAACAAAAACAATAACAAAAAGTTGTTGAACGATGCCAACAACACGCGGTGTTCCCAAGCGGTCCCCCATCTAAGTACTAACCGCGCCCGACGCTGCTTAATTTCGGTGATCGGACGAGAACCGATGTATTCAGCGTGGTATGGTCGTTGGCGAAAGACGAATGCTTAGCGTAGGGTTTTGTATTTGATATGAAGAGTATTTTGGCATTTTTGTACTACGTGCATGCGATGAGCTATGGAAATTGTATTGTTAGAATTTATGAAATACAAATACAAATCGAGTACGCTGAGAATACACATTGCAAGAGCTCGCAGCAAACTATCTAAATTGAACTGAGAATGCTGTCATTTGAATTGGTGGAAAGAAATACCTTGTACTACATTGTGGATTGCGATGGGAAAATAATGGGATATGAAAAGGGGACACTTTAAAAAAGTCAAGGACCTAAAAGAGTTAACTTTGAAAATTCACAGAATTTAAAAAAGTAAAAACAAGAAAAACAAAAAAAAAACAAAAAGTTGTTGAACGATGCCAACAACACGCGGTGTTCCCAAGCGGTCCCCCATCTAAGTACTAACCGCGCCCGACGCTGCTTAATTTCGGTGATCGGACGAGAACCGATGTATTCAGCGTGGTATGGTCGTTGGCGAAAGACGAATGCTTAGCGTAGGGTTTTGTATTTGATATGAAGAGTATTTTGGCATTTTTGTACTACGTGCATGCGTTGAGCTATGGAAATTGTATTGTTAGAATTTATGAAATACAAATACAAATCGAGTACGCTGAGAATACACATTGCAAGAGCTCGCAGCAAACTATCTAAATTGAACTGAGAATGCTGTCATTTGAATTGGTGGAAAGAAATACCTTGTACTACATTGTGGATTGCGATGGGAAAATAATGGGATATGAAAAGGGGACACTTTAAAAAAGTCAAGGACATAAAAGAGTTAACTTTGAAAATTCACAGAATTTAAAAAAGTAAAAACAAGAAAAACAAAAACAAAAACAATAACAAAAAGTTGTTGAACGATGCCAACAACACGCGGTGTTCCCAAGCGGTCCCCCATCTAAGTACTAACCGCGCCCGACGCTGCTTAATTTCGGTGATCGGACGAGAACCGATGTATTCAGCGTGGTATGGTCGTTGGCGAAAGACGAATGCTTAGCGTAGGGTTTTGTATTTGATATGAAGAGTATTTTGGCATTTTTGTACTACGAGCATGCGTTGAGCTATGGAAATTGTATTGTTAGAATTTATGAAATACAAATACAAATCGAGTACGCTGAGAATACACATTGCAAGAGCTCGCAGCAAACTATCTAAATTGAACTGAGAATGCTGTCATTTGAATTGGTGGAAAGAAATACCTAGTACTACATTGTGGATTGCGATGGGAAAATAATGGGATATGAAAAGGGGACACTTTAAAAAAGTCAAGGACCTAAAAGAGTTAACTTTGAAAATTCACAGAATTTAAAAAAGTAAAAACAAGAAAAACAAAAACAAAAACAAAAAGTTGTTGAACGATGCCAACAACACGCGGTGTTCCCAAGCGGTCCCCCATCTAAGTACTAACCGCGCCCGACGCTGCTTAATTTCGGTGATCGGACGAGAACCGATGTATTCAGCGTGGTATGGTCGTTGGCGAAAGACGAATGCTTAGCGTAGGGTTTTGTATTTGATATGAAGAGTATTTTGGCATTTTTGTACTACGTGCATGCGTTGAGCTATGGAAATTGTATTGTTAGAATTTATGAAATACAAATACAAATCGAGTACGCTGAGAATACACATTGCAAGAGCTCGCAGCAAACTATCTAAATTGAACTGAGAATGCTGTCATTTGAATTGGTGGAAAGAAATACCTTGTACTACATTGTGGATTGCGATGGGAAAATAATGGGATATGAAAAGGGGACACTTTAAAAAAGTCAAGGACATAAAAGAGTTAACTTTGAAAATTCACAGAATTTAAAAAAGTAAAAACAAGAAAAACAAAAACAAAAACAATAACAAAAAGTTGTTGAACGATGCCAACAACACGCGGTGTTCCCAAGCGGTCCCCCATCTAAGTACTAACCGCGCCCGACGCTGCTTAATTTCGGTGATCGGACGAGAACCGATGTATTCAGCGTGGTATGGTCGTTGGCGAAAGACGAATGCTTAGCGTAGGGTTTTGTATTTGATATGAAGAGTATTTTGGCATTTTTGTACTACGTGCATGCGATGAGCTATGGAAATTGTATTGTTAGAATTTATGAAATACAAATACAAATCGAGTACGCTGAGAATACACATTGCAAGAGCTCGCAGCAAACTATCTAAATTGAACTGAGAATGCTGTCATTTGAATTGGTGGAAAGAAATACCTTGTACTACATTGTGGATTGCGATGGGAAAATAATGGGATATGAAAAGGGGACACTTTAAAAAAGTCAAGGACCTAAAAGAGTTAACTTTGAAAATTCACAGAATTTAAAAAAGTAAAAACAAGAAAAACAAAAAAAAAACAAAAAGTTGTTGAACGATGCCAACAACACGCGGTGTTCCCAAGCGGTCCCCCATCTAAGTACTAACCGCGCCCGACGCTGCTTAATTTCGGTGATCGGACGAGAACCGATGTATTCAGCGTGGTATGGTCGTTGGCGAAAGACGAATGCTTAGCGTAGGGTTTTGTATTTGATATGAAGAGTATTTTGGCATTTTTGTACTACGTGCATGCGTTGAGCTATGGAAATTGTATTGTTAGAATTTATGAAATACAAATACAAATCGAGTACGCTGAGAATACACATTGCAAGAGCTCGCAGCAAACTATCTAAATTGAACTGAGAATGCTGTCATTTGAATTGGTGGAAAGAAATACCTTGTACTACATTGTGGATTGCGATGGGAAAATAATGGGATATGAAAAGGGGACACTTTAAAAAAGTCAAGGACATAAAAGAGTTAACTTTGAAAATTCACAGAATTTAAAAAAGTAAAAACAAGAAAAACAAAAACAAAACAATAACAAAAAGTTGTTGAACGATGCCAACAACACGCGGTGTTCCCAAGCGGTCCCCCATCTAAGTACTAACCGCGCCCGACGCTGCTTAATTTCGGTGATCGGACGAGAACCGATGTATTCAGCGTGGTATGGTCGTTGGCGAAAGACGAATGCTTAGCGTAGGGTTTTGTATTTGATATGAAGAGTATTTTGGCATTTTTGTACTACGAGCATGCGTTGAGCTATGGAAATTGTATTGTTAGAATTTATGAAATACAAATACAAATCGAGTACGCTGAGAATACACATTGCAAGAGCTCGCAGCAAACTATCTAAATTGAACTGAGAATGCTGTCATTTGAATTGGTGGAAAGAAATACCTAGTACTACATTGTGGATTGCGATGGGAAAATAATGGGATATGAAAAGGGGACACTTTAAAAAAGTCAAGGACCTAAAAGAGTTAACTTTGAAAATTCACAGAATTTAAAAAAGTAAAAACAAGAAAAACAAAAAAAAAAACAAAAAGTTGTTGAACGATGCCAACAACACGCGGTGTTCCCAAGCGGTCCCCCATCTAAGTACTAACCGCGCCCGACGCTGCTTAATTTCGGTGATCGGACGAGAACCGATGTATTCAGCGTGGTATGGTCGTTGGCGAAAGACGAATGCTTAGCGTAGGGTTTTGTATTTGATATGAAGAGTATTTTGGCATTTTTGTACTACGTGCATGCGTTGAGCTATGGAAATTGTATTGTTAGAATTTATGAAATACAAATACAAATCGAGTACGCTGAGAATACACATTGCAAGAGCTCGCAGCAAACTATCTAAATTGAACTGAGAATGCTGTCATTTGAATTGGTGGAAAGAAATACCCAGTACTACATTATGGATTGCGATGGGAAAATAATGGGATATGAGAAGGGGAGACTTTAAAAAAGTCAAGGACCTAAAAGAGTTAACTTTGAAAATTCACAGAATTTAAAAAAGTAAAAACAAGAAAAACAAAAACAAAAACAAAAAGTTGTTGAACGATGCCAACAACACGCGGTGTTCCCAAGCGGTCCCCCATCTAAGTACTAACCGCGCCCGACGCTGCTTAATTTCGGTGATCGGACGAGAACCGATGTATTCAGCGTGGTATGGTCGTTGGCGAAAGACGAATGCTTAGCGTAGGGTTTTGTATTTGATATGAAGAGTATTTTGGCATTTTTGTACTACGTGCATGCGTTGAGCTATGGAAATTGTATTGTTAGAATTTATGAAATACAAATACAAATCGAGTACGCTGAGAATACACATTGCAAGAGCTCGCAGCAAACTATCTAAATTGAACTGAGAATGCTGTCATTTG
Organism: Drosophila formosana; assembly: GCA_035045625.1. Lineage (NCBI taxonomy): Eukaryota > Metazoa > Arthropoda > Insecta > Diptera > Drosophilidae > Drosophila > Drosophila formosana. Next base: position 6,356,026 of record JAWNOW010000476.1, read on the forward strand.
AATTGGTGGAAAGAAATACCTTGTACTACATTGTGGATTGCGATGGGAAAATAATGGGATATGAAAAGGGGACACTTTAAAAAAGTCAAGGACATAAAAGAGTTAACTTTGAAAATTCACAGAATTTAAAAAAGTAAAAACAAGAAAAACAAAAACAAAAACAATAACAAAAAGTTGTTGAACGATGCCAACAACACGCGGTGTTCCCAAGCGGTCCCCCATCTAAGTACTAACCGCGCCCGACGCTGCTTAATTTCGGTGATCGGACGAGAACCGATGTATTCAGCGTGGTATGGTCGTTGGCGAAAGACGAATGCTTAGCGTAGGGTTTTGTATTTGATATGAAGAGTATTTTGGCATTTTTGTACTACGTGCATGCGATGAGCTATGGAAATTGTATTGTTAGAATTTATGAAATACAAATACAAATCGAGTACGCTGAGAATACACATTGCAAGAGCTCGCAGCAAACTATCTAAATTGAACTGAGAATGCTGTCATTTGAATTGGTGGAAAGAAATACCTTGTACTACATTGTGGATTGCGATGGGAAAATAATGGGATATGAAAAGGGGACACTTTAAAAAAGTCAAGGACATAAAAGAGTTAACTTTGAAAATTCACAGAATTTAAAAAAGTAAAAACAAGAAAAACAAAAACAAAAACAATAACAAAAAGTTGTTGAACGATGCCAACAACACGCGGTGTTCCCAAGCGGTCCCCCATCTAAGTACTAACCGCGCCCGACGCTGCTTAATTTCGGTGATCGGACGAGAACCGATGTATTCAGCGTGGTATGGTCGTTGGCGAAAGACGAATGCTTAGCGTAGGGTTTTGTATTTGATATGAAGAGTATTTTGGCATTTTTGTACTACGTGCATGCGTTGAGCTATGGAAATTGTATTGTTAGAATTTATGAAATACAAATACAAATCGAGTACGCTGAGAATACACATTGCAAGAGCTCGCAGCAAACTATCTAAATTGAACTGAGAATGCTGTCATTTGAATTGGTGGAAAGAAATACCTTGTACTACATTGTGGATTGCGATGGGAAAATAATGGGATATGAAAAGGGGACACTTTAAAAAAGTCAAGGACCTAAAAGAGTTAACTTTGAAAATTCACAGAATTTAAAAAAGTAAAAACAAGAAAAACAAAAAAAAAACAAAAAGTTGTTGAACGATGCCAACAACACGCGGTGTTCCCAAGCGGTCCCCCATCTAAGTACTAACCGCGCCCGACGCTGCTTAATTTCGGTGATCGGACGAGAACCGATGTATTCAGCGTGGTATGGTCGTTGGCGAAAGACGAATGCTTAGCGTAGGGTTTTGTATTTGATATGAAGAGTATTTTGGCATTTTTGTACTACGTGCATGCGTTGAGCTATGGAAATTGTATTGTTAGAATTTATGAAATACAAATACAAATCGAGTACGCTGAGAATACACATTGCAAGAGCTCGCAGCAAACTATCTAAATTGAACTGAGAATGCTGTCATTTGAATTGGTGGAAAGAAATACCCAGTACTACATTATGGATTGCGATGGGAAAATAATGGGATATGAGAAGGGGAGACTTTAAAAAAGTCAAGGACCTAAAAGAGTTAACTTTGAAAATTCACAGAATTTAAAAAAGTAAAAACAAGAAAAACAAAAACAAAAACAAAAAGTTGTTGAACGATGCCAACAACACGCGGTGTTCCCAAGCGGTCCCCCATCTAAGTACTAACCGCGCCCGACGCTGCTTAATTTCGGTGATCGGACGAGAACCGATGTATTCAGCGTGGTATGGTCGTTGGCGAAAGACGAATGCTTAGCGTAGGGTTTTGTATTTGATATGAAGAGTATTTTGGCATTTTTGTACTACGTGCATGCGTTGAGCTATGGAAATTGTATTGTTAGAATTTATGAAATACAAATACAAATCGAGTACGCTGAGAATACACATTGCAAGAGCTCGCAGCAAACTATCTAAATTGAACTGAGAATGCTGTCATTTGAATTGGTGGAAAGAAATACCTTGTACTACATTGTGGATTGCGATGGGAAAATAATGGGATATGAAAAGGGGACACTTTAAAAAAGTCAAGGACATAAAAGAGTTAACTTTGAAAATTCACAGAATTTAAAAAAGTAAAAACAAGAAAAACAAAAACAAAAACAATAACAAAAAGTTGTTGAACGATGCCAACAACACGCGGTGTTCCCAAGCGGTCCCCCATCTAAGTACTAACCGCGCCCGACGCTGCTTAATTTCGGTGATCGGACGAGAACCGATGTATTCAGCGTGGTATGGTCGTTGGCGAAAGACGAATGCTTAGCGTAGGGTTTTGTATTTGATATGAAGAGTATTTTGGCATTTTTGTACTACGTGCATGCGATGAGCTATGGAAATTGTATTGTTAGAATTTATGAAATACAAATACAAATCGAGTACGCTGAGAATACACATTGCAAGAGCTCGCAGCAAACTATCTAAATTGAACTGAGAATGCTGTCATTTGAATTGGTGGAAAGAAATACCTTGTACTACATTGTGGATTGCGATGGGAAAATAATGGGATATGAAAAGGGGACACTTTAAAAAAGTCAAGGACCTAAAAGAGTTAACTTTGAAAATTCACAGAATTTAAAAAAGTAAAAACAAGAAAAACAAAAAAAAAACAAAAAGTTGTTGAACGATGCCAACAACACGCGGTGTTCCCAAGCGGTCCCCCATCTAAGTACTAACCGCGCCCGACGCTGCTTAATTTCGGTGATCGGACGAGAACCGATGTATTCAGCGTGGTATGGTCGTTGGCGAAAGACAAATGCTTAGCGTAGGGTTTTGTATTTGATATGAAGAGTATTTTGGCATTTTTGTACTACGTGCATGCGTTGAGCTATGGAAATTGTATTGTTAGAATTTATGAAATACAAATACAAATCGAGTACGCTGAGAATACACATTGCAAGAGCTCGCAGCAAACTATCTAAATTGAACTGAGAATGCTGTCATTTGAATTGGTGGAAAGAAATACCTTGTACTACATTGTGGATTGCGATGGGAAAATAATGGGATATGAAAAGGGGACACTTTAAAAAAGTCAAGGACATAAAAGAGTTAACTTTGAAAATTCACAGAATTTAAAAAAGTAAAAACAAGAAAAACAAAAACAAAAACAATAACAAAAAGTTGTTGAACGATGCCAACAACACGCGGTGTTCCCAAGCGGTCCCCCATCTAAGTACTAACCGCGCCCGACGCTGCTTAATTTCGGTGATCGGACGAGAACCGATGTATTCAGCGTGGTATGGTCGTTGGCGAAAGACGAATGCTTAGCGGAGGGTTTTGTATTTGATATGAAGAGTATTTTGGCATTTTTGTACTACGTGCATGCGTTGAGCTATGGAAATTGTATTGTTAGAATTTATGAAATACAAATACAAATCGAGTACGCTGAGAATACACATTGCAAGAGCTCGCAGCAAACTATCTAAATTGAACTGAGAATGCTGTCATTTGAATTGGTGGAAAGAAATACCTTGTACTACATTGTGGATTGCGATGGGAAAATAATGGGATATGAAAAGGGGACACTTTAAAAAAGTCAAGGACCTAAAAGAGTTAACTTTGAAAATTCACAGAATTTAAAAAAGTAAAAACAAGAAAAACAAAAACAAAAACAATAACAAAAAGTTGTTGAACGATGCCAACAACACGCGGTGTTCCCAAGCGGTCCCCCATCTAAGTACTAACCGCGCCCGACGCTGCTTAATTTCGGTGATCGGACGAGAACCGATGTATTCAGCGTGGTATGGTCGTTGGCGAAAGACGAATGCTTAGCGTAGGGTTTTGTATTTGATATGAAGAGTATTTTGGCATTTTTGTACTACGAGCATGCGTTGAGCTATGGAAATTGTATTGTTAGAATTTATGAAATACAAATACAAATCGAGTACGCTGAGAATACACATTGCAAGAGCTCGCAGCAAACTATCTAAATTGAACTGAGAATGCTGTCATTTGAATTGGTGGAAAGAAATACCTAGTACTACACTGTGGATTGCGATGGGAAAATAATGGGATATGAAAAGGGGACACTTTAAAAAAGTCAAGGACATAAAAGAGTTAACTTTGAAAATTCACAGAATTTAAAAAAGTAAAAACAAGAAAAACAAAAACAATAACAAAAAGTTGTTGAACGATGCCAACAACACGCGGTGTTCCCAAGCGGTCCCCCATCTAAGTACTAACCGCGCCCGACGCTGCTTAATTTCGGTGATCGGACGAGAACCGATGTATTCAGCGTGGTATGGTCGTTGGCGAAAGACGAATGCTTAGCGTAGGGTTTTGTATTTGATATGAAGAGTATTTTGGCATTTTTGTACTACGTGCATGCGTTGAGCTATGGAAATTGTATTGTTAGAATTTATGAAATACAAATACAAATCGAGTACGCTGAGAATACACATTGCAAGAGCTCGCAGCAAACTATCTAAATTGAACTGAGAATGCTGTCATTTGAATTGGTGGAAAGAAATACCTTGTACTACATTGTGGATTGCGATGGGAAAATAATGGGATATGAAAAGGGGACACTTTAAAAAAGTCAAGGACATAAAAGAGTTAACTTTGAAAATTCACAGAATTTAAAAAAGTAAAAGCAAGAAAAACAAAAACAAAAACAAAAAGTTGTTGAACGATGCCAACAACACGCGGTGTTCCCAAGCGGTCCCCCATCTAAGTACTAACCGCGCCCGACGCTGCTTAATTTCGGTGATCGGACGAGAACCGATGTATTCAGCGTGGTATGGTCGTTGGCGAAAGACGAATGCTTAGCGTAGGGTTTTGTATTTGATATGAAGAGTATTTTGGCATTTTTGTACTACGTGCATGCGATGAGCTATGGAAATTGTATTGTTAGAATTTATGAAATACAAATACAAATCGAGTACGCTGAGAATACACATTGCAAGAGCTCGCAGCAAACTATCTAAATTGAACTGAGAATGCTGTCATTTGAATTGGTGGAAAGAAATACCTTGTACTACATTGTGGATTGCGATGGGAAAATAATGGGATATGAAAAGGGGACACTTTAAAAAAGTCAAGGACCTAAAAGAGTTAACTTTGAAAATTCACAGAATTTAAAAAAGTAAAAACAAGAAAAACAAAAACAAAAAGTTGTTGAACGATGCCAACAACACGCGGTGTTCCCAAGCGGTCCCCCATCTAAGTACTAACCGCGCCCGACGCTGCTTAATTTCGGTGATCGGACGAGAACCGATGTATTCAGCGTGGTATGGTCGTTGGCGAAAGACGAATGCTTAGCGTAGGGTTTTGTATTTGATATGAAGAGTATTTTGGCATTTTTGTACTACGAGCATGCGTTGAGCTATGGAAATTGTATTGTTAGAATTTATGAAATACAAATACAAATCGAGTACGCTGAGAATACACATTGCAAGAACTCGCAGCAAACTATCTAAATTGAACTGAGAATGCTGTCATTTGAATTGGTGGAAAGAAATACCTAGTACTACATTGTGGATTGCGATGGAAAAATAATGGGATATGAAAAGGGGACACTTTAAAAAAGTCAAGGACCTAAAAGAGTTAACTTTGAAAATTCACAGAATTTAAAAAAGTAAAAACAAGAAAAACAAAAACAAAAACAATAACAAAAAGTTGTTGAACGATGCCAACAACACGCGGTGTTCCCAAGCGGTCCCCCATCTAAGTACTAACCGCGCCCGACGCTGCTTAATTTCGGTGATCGGACGAGAACCGATGTATTCAGCGTGGTATGGTCGTTGGCGAAAGACGAATGCTTAGCGTAGGGTTTTGTATTTGATATGAAGAGTATTTTGGCATTTTTGTACTACGTGCATGCGATGAGCTATGGAAATTGTATTGTTAGAATTTATGAAATACAAATACAAATCGAGTACGCTGAGAATACACATTGCAAGAGCTCGCAGCAAACTATCTAAATTGAACTGAGAATGCTGTCATTTGAATTGGTGGAAAGAAATACCTTGTACTACATTGTGGATTGCGATGGGAAAATAATGGGATATGAAAAGGGGACACTTTAAAAAAGTCAAGGACCTAAAAGAGTTAACTTTGAAAATTCACAGAATTTAAAAAAGTAAAAGCAAGAAAAACAAAAACAAAAACAAAAAGTTGTTGAACGATGCCAACAACACGCGGTGTTCCCAAGCGGTCCCCCATCTAAGTACTAACCGCGCCCGACGCTGCTTAATTTCGGTGATCGGACGAGAACCGATGTATTCAGCGTGGTATGGTCGTTGGCGAAAGACGAATGCTTAGCGTAGGGTTTTGTATTTGATATGAAGAGTATTTTGGCATTTTTGTACTACGAGCATGCGTTGAGCTATGGAAATTGTATTGTTAGAATTTATGAAATACAAATACAAATCGAGTACGCTGAGAATACACATTGCAAGAGCTCGCAGCAAACTATCTAAATTGAACTGAGAATGCTGTCATTTGAATTGGTGGAAAGAAATACCTAGTACTACATTGTGGATTGCGATGGGAAAATAATGGGATATGAAAAGGGGACACTTTAAAAAAGTCAAGGACCTAAAAGAGTTAACTTTGAAAATTCACAGAATTTAAAAAAGTAAAAACAAGAAAAACAAAAACAAAAACAAAAATTTGTTGAACGATGCCAACAACACGCGGTGTTCCCAAGCGGTCCCCCATCTAAGTACTAACCGCGCCCGACGCTGCTTAATTTCGGTGATCGGACGAGAACCGATGTATTCAGCGTGGTATGGTCGTTGGCGAAAGACGAATGCTTAGCGTAGGGTTTTGTATTTGATATGAAGAGTATTTTGGCTTTTTTGTACTACGTGCATGCGTTGAGCTATGGAAATTGTATTGTTAGAATTTATGAAATACAAATACAAATCGAGTACGCTGAGAATACACATTGCAAGAGCTCGCAGCAAACTATCTAAATTGAACTGAGAATGCTGTCATTTGAATTGGTGGAAAGAAATACCTTGTACTACATTGTGGATTGCGATGGGAAAATAATGGGATATGAAAAGGGGACACTTTAAAAAAGTCAAGGACCTAAAAGAGTTAACTTTGAAAACTCACAGAATTTAAAAAAGTAAAAGCAAGAAAAACAAAAACAATAACAAAAAGTTGTTGAACGATGCCAACAACACGCGGTGTTCCCAAGCGGTCCCCCATCTAAGTACTAACCGCGCCCGACGCTGCTTAATTTCGGTGATCGGACGAGAACCGATGTATTCAACGTGGTATGGTCGTTGGCGAAAGACGAATGCTTAGCGTAGGGTTTTGTATTTGATATGAAGAGTATTTTGGCATTTTTGTACTACGTGCATGCGATGAGCTATGGAAATTGTATTGTTAGAATTTATGAAATACAAATACAAATCGAGTACGCTGAGAATACACATTGCAAGAGCTCGCAGCAAACTATCTAAATTGAACTGAGAATGCTGTCATTTGAATTGGTGGAAAGAAATACCTTGTACTACATTGTGGATTGCGATGGGAAAATAATGGGATATGAAAAGGGGACACTTTAAAAAAGTCAAGGACCTAAAAGAGTTAACTTTGAAAATTCACAGAATTTAAAAAAGTAAAAGCAAGAAAAACAAAAACAAAAACAAAAAGTTGTTGAACGATGCCAACAACACGCGGTGTTCCCAAGCGGTCCCCCATCTAAGTACTAACCGCGCCCGACGCTGCTTAATTTCGGTGATCGGACGAGAACCGATGTATTCAGCGTGGTATGGTCGTTGGCGAAAGACGAATGCTTAGCGTAGGGTTTTGTATTTGATATGAAGAGTATTTTGGCATTTTTGTACTACGAGCATGCGTTGAGCTATGGAAATTGTATTGTTAGAATTTATGAAATACAAATACAAATCGAGTACGCTGAGAATACACATTGCAAGAGCTCGCAGCAAACTATCTAAATTGAACTGAGAATGCTGTCATTTGAATTGGTGGAAAGAAATACCTAGTACTACATTGTGGATTGCGATGGGAAAATAATGGGATATGAAAAGGGGACACTTTAAAAAAGTCAAGGACCTAAAAGAGTTAACTTTGAAAATTCACAGAATTTAAAAAAGTAAAAACAAGAAAAACAAAAACAAAAACAAAAATTTGTTGAACGATGCCAACAACACGCGGTGTTCCCAAGCGGTCCCCCATCTAAGTACTAACCGCGCCCGACGCTGCTTAATTTCGGTGATCGGACGAGAACCGATGTATTCAGCGTGGTATGGTCGTTGGCGAAAGACGAATGCTTAGCGTAGGGTTTTGTATTTGATATGAAGAGTATTTTGGCATTTTTGTACTACGAGCATGCGTTGAGCTATGGAAATTGTATTGTTAGAATTTATGAAATACAAATACAAATCGAGTACGCTGAGAATACACATTGCAAGAGCTCGCAGCAAACTATCTAAATTGAACTGAGAATGCTGTCATTTGAATTGGTGGAAAGAAATACCTAGTACTACATTGTGGATTGCGATGGGAAAATAATGGGATATGAAAAGGGGACACTTTAAAAAAGTCAAGGACCTAAAAGAGTTAACTTTGAAAATTCACAGAATTTAAAAAAGTAAAAACAAGAAAAACAAAAACAAAAAGTTGTTGAACGATGCCAACAACACGCGGTGTTCCCAAGCGGTCCCCCATCTAAGTACTAACCGCGCCCGACGCTGCTTAATTTCGGTGATCGGACGAGAACCGATGTATTCAGCGTGGTATGGTCGTTGGCGAAAGACGAATGCTTAGCGTAGGGTTTTGTATTTGATATGAAGAGTATTTTGGCATTTTTGTACTACGAGCATGCGTTGAGCTATGGAAATTGTATTGTTAGAATTTATGAAATACAAATACAAATCGAGTACGCTGAGAATACACATTGCAAGAGCTCGTAGCAAACTATCTAAATTGAACTGAGAATGCTGTCATTTGAATTGGTGGAAAGAAATACCTTGTACTACATTGTGGATTGCGATGGGAAAATAATGGGATATGAAAAGGGGACACTTTAAAAAAGTCAAGGACCTAAAAGAGTTAACTTTGAAAATTCACAGAATTTAAAAAAGTAAAAACAAGAAAAACAAAAACAAAAACAATAACAAAAAGTTGTTGAACGATGCCAACAACACGCGGTGTTCCCAAGCGGTCCCCCATCTAAGTACTAACCGCGCCCGACGCTGCTTAATTTCGGTGATCGGACGAGAACCGATGTATTCAGCGTGGTATGGTCGTTGGCGAAAGACGAATGCTTAGCGTAGGGTTTTGTATTTGATATGAAGAGTATTTTGGCATTTTTGTACTACGAGCATGCGTTGAGCTATGGAAATTGTATTGTTAGAATTTATGAAATACAAATACAAATCGAGTACGCTGAGAATACACATTGCAAGAGCTCGCAGCAAACTATCTAAATTGAACTGAGAATGCTGTCATTTGAATTGGTGGAAAGAAATACCTTGTACTACATTGTGGATTGCGATGGGAAAATAATGGGATATGAAAAGGGGACACTTTAAAAAAGTCAAGGACATAAAAGAGTTAACTTTGAAAATTCACAGAATTTAAAAAAGTAAAAACAAGAAAAACAAAAACAAAAAGTTGTTGAACGATGCCAACAACACGCGGTGTTCCCAAGCGGTCCCCCATCTAAGTACTAACCGCGCCCGACGCTGCTTAATTTCGGTGATCGGACGAGAACCGATGTATTCAGCGTGGTATGGTCGTTGGCGAAAGACGAATGCTTAGCGTAGGGTTTTGTATTTGATATGAAGAGTATTTTGGCATTTTTGTACTACCAGCATGCGTTGAGCTATGGAAATTGTATTGTTAGAATTTATGAAATACAAATACAAATCGAGTACGCTGAGAATACACATTGCAAGAGCTCGTAGCAAACTATCTAAATTGAACTGAGAATGCTGTCATTTGAATTGGTGGAAAGAAATACCTAGTACTACATTGTGGATTGCGATGGGAAAATAATGGGATATGAAAAGGGGACACTTTAAAAAAGTCAAGGACATAAAAGAGTTAACTTTGAAAATTCACAGAATTTAAAAAAGTAAAAGCAAGAAAAACAAAAACAAAAACAAAAAGTTGTTGAACGATGCCAACAACACGCGGTGTTCCCAAGCGGTCCCCCATCTAAGTACTAACCGCGCCCGACGCTGCTTAATTTCGGTGATCGGACGAGAACCGATGTATTCAGCGTGGTATGGTCGTTGGCGAAAGACGAATGCTTAGCGTAGGGTTTTGTATTTGATATGAAGAGTATTTTGGCATTTTTGTACTACGAGCATGCGTTGAGCTATGGAAATTGTATTGTTAGAATTTATGAAATACAAATACAAATCGAGTACGCTGAGAATACACATTGCAAGAGCTCGTAGCAAACTATCTAAATTGAACTGAGAATGCTGTCATTTGAATTGGTGGAAAGAAATACCTTGTACTACATTGTGGATTGCGATGGGAAAATAATGTGATATGAAAAGGGGACACTTTAAAAAAGTCAAGGACATAAAAGAGTTAACTTTGAAAATTCACAGAATTTAAAAAAGTAACAAGTGAGAAAGCTACAGTCGAGAGTGCTCGACCGTATGATACCCGCAACCCATTTCGAGAGAAAAAAAAAATTTGAATGGTATTTTAACAACAAATATACCAAAAATATACTGAATTTTGTGTTTTGTTTGTATATATTTGAAAATAGCGAATAAAAATCCACAACACCGTTATGGTCACACTGTCAACTAAACAAACAAAGCGCGGGCAGCTGCAAGTGAATTTTACATATAAACTTGATTCTTCAATAACTTCCTTGTTTTTCACTCGATCTCAACCAAATTCACAGGAATTATTGAGAATATAATTGTTATTATGCATACCAAAATTCAATGCTCTAGGTCTATTATTACGGCTTTTACAGTTTCTGGGGGCGGAAAGGGGCGTGGCAAAAATCTAAAACAAACTTGATCTGCGTAAGACCTACACGAATACTGTCACCAAATTTGATATCTCTAGGTCATTCACACACTTAATACGTCCATATGCACTGGGCACTAAAATTTTGATAAATAATTTAACGAATAACTTTTGTTCTACTTATCCGATTTGTACCAAAATTACAGGGTATATTAAGAGTGTCAAGCGCAGATGGGCTACCAAATTACACATCATTACACCAAGAACTTTTGGAGTTATACGCGATTTACTAAAAAAAAACTTGACTTTTTCTAGATTAATGCTTATTGTGGGCGAAGGGGGCGTGGCATCCAACTTTTGAAATAAACTTGATCTGCGTAGGGTATGAAGGAAACTTTTTGCCAAATTTGGTGTCTCTATGTCTTATAGTCTCTGAGATCCAGGTGTTCATACGGACAGACAGACGGACAGACGGACAGACGGACAGACGGACATGGCTATATCATCTCGGCTGTTGACGCTGATCAAGAATATATATACTTTATGGGGTCGGAGATGCCTCCTTCTGCCTGTTACATACATTTTCTGTTGGCACTAAGTCATAATACCCTTCTACCCTATGGGTAGCGGGTATAAAAACAAGAAAAACAAAAACAAAAAGTTGTTGAACGATGCCAACAACACGCGGTGTTCCCAAGCGGTCCCCCATCTAAGTACTAACCGCGCCCGACGCTGCTTAATTTCGGTGATCGGACGAGAACCGATGTATTCAGCGTGGTATGGTCGTTGGCGAAAGACGAATGCTTAGCGTAGGGTTTTGTATTTGATATGAAGAGTATTTTGGCATTTTTGTACTACGAGCATGCGTTGAGCTATGGAAATTGTATTGTTAGAATTTATGAAATACAAATACAAATCGAGTACGCTGAGAATACACATTGCAAGAGCTCGCAGCAAACTATCTAAATTGAACTGAGAATGCTGTCATTTGAATTGGTGGAAAGAAATACCTAGTACTACATTGTGGATTGCGATGGAAAAATAATGGGATATGAAAAGGGGACACTTTAAAAAAGTCAAGGACCTAAAAGAGTTAACTTTGAAAATTCACAGAATTTAAAAAAGTAAAAACAAGAAAAACAAAAAAAAAAAACAAAAAGTTGTTGAACGATGCCAACAACACGCGGTGTTCCCAAGCGGTCCCCCATCTAAGTACTAACCGCGCCCGACGCTGCTTAATTTCGGTGATCGGACGAGAACCGATGTATTCAGCGTGGTATGGTCGTTGGCGAAAGACGAATGCTTAGCGTAGGGTTTTGTATTTGATATGAAGAGTATTTTGGCATTTTTGTACTACGAGCATGCGTTGAGCTATGGAAATTGTATTGTTAGAATTTATGAAATACAAATACAAATCGAGTACGCTGAGAATACACATTGCAAGAGCTCGTAGCAAACTATCTAAATTGAACTGAGAATGCTGTCATTTGAATTGGTGGAAAGAAATACCTTGTACTACATTGTGGATTGCGATGGGAAAATAATGGGATATGAAAAGGGGACACTTTAAAAAAGTCAAGGACATAAAAGAGTTAACTTTGAAAATTCACAGAATTTAAAAAAGTAAAAGCAAGAAAAACAAAAACAAAAACAAAAAGTTGTTGAACGATGCCAACAACACGCGGTGTTCCCAAGCGGTCCCCCATCTAAGTACTAACCGCGCCCGACGCTGCTTAATTTCGGTGATCGGACGAGAACCGATGTATTCAGCGTGGTATGGTCGTTGGCGAAAGACGAATGCTTAGCGTAGGGTTTTGTATTTGATATGAAGAGTATTTTGGCATTTTTGTACTACGAGCATGCGTTGAGCTATGGAAATTGTATTGTTAGAATTTATGAAATACAAATACAAATCGAGTACGCTGAGAATACACATTGCAAGAGCTCGCAGCAAACTATCTAAATTGAACTGAGAATGCTGTCATTTGAATTGGTGGAAAGAAATACCTTGTACTACATTGTGGATTGCGATGGGAAAATAATGGGATATGAAAAGGGGACACTTTAAAAAAGTCAAGGACATAAAAGAGTTAACTTTGAAAATTCACAGAATTTAAAAAAGTAAAAACAAGAAAAACAAAAACAAAAACAATAACAAAAAGTTGTTGAACGATGCCAACAACACGCGGTGTTCCCAAGCGGTCCCCCATCTAAGTACTAACCGCGCCCGACGCTGCTTAATTTCGGTGATCGGACGAGAACCGATGTATTCAGCGTGGTATGGTCGTTGGCGAAAGACGAATGCTTAGCGTAGGGTTTTGTATTTGATATGAAGAGTATTTTGGCATTTTTGTACTACGAGCATGCGTTGAGCTATGGAAATTGTATTGTTAGAATTTATGAAATACAAATACAAATCGAGTACGCTGAGAATACACATTGCAAGAGCTCGTAGCAAACTATCTAAATTGAACTGAGAATGCTGTCATTTGAATTGGTGGAAAGAAATACCTTGTACTACATTGTGGATTGCGATGGGAAAATAATGGGATATGAAAAGGGGACACTTTAAAAAAGTCAAGGACCTAAAAGAGTTAACTTTGAAAATTCACAGAATTTAAAAAAGTAAAAACAAGAAAAACAAAAACAAAAACAATAACAAAAAGTTGTTGAACGATGCCAACAACACGCGGTGTTCCCAAGCGGTCCCCCATCTAAGTACTAACCGCGCCCGACGCTGCTTAATTTCGGTGATCGGACGAGAACCGATGTATTCAGCGTGGTATGGTCGTTGGCGAAAGACGAATGCTTAGCGTAGGGTTTTGTATTTGATATGAAGAGTATTTTGGCATTTTTGTACTACGAGCATGCGTTGAGCTATGGAAATTGTATTGTTAGAATTTATGAAATACAAATACAAATCGAGTACGCTGAGAATACACATTGCAAGAGCTCGTAGCAAACTATCTAAATTGAACTGAGAATGCTGTCATTTGAATTGGTGGAAAGAAATACCTTGTACTACATTGTGGATTGCGATGGGAAAATAATGGGATATGAAAAGGGGACACTTTAAAAAAGTCAAGGACATAAAAGAGTTAACTTTGAAAATTCACAGAATTTAAAAAAGTAAAAACAAGAAAAACAAAAACAAAAACAAAAAGTTGTTGAACGATGCCAACAACACGCGGTGTTCCCAAGCGGTCCCCCATCTAAGTACTAACCGCGCCCGACGCTGCTTAATTTCGGTGATCGGACGAGAACCGATGTATTCAGCGTGGTATGGTCGTTGGCGAAAGACGAATGCTTAGCGTAGGGTTTTGTATTTGATATGAAGAGTATTTTGGCATTTTTGTACTACGAGCATGCGTTGAGCTATGGAAATTGTATTGTTAGAATTTATGAAATACAAATACAAATCGAGTACGCTGAGAATACACATTGCAAGAGCTCGTAGCAAACTATCTAAATTGAACTGAGAATGCTGTCATTTGAATTGGTGGAAAGAAATACCTTGTACTACATTGTGGATTGCGATGGGAAAATAATGGGATATGAAAAGGGGACACTTTAAAAAAGTCAAGGACCTAAAAGAGTTAACTTTGAAAATTCACAGAATTTAAAAAAGTAAAAACAAGAAAAACAAAAACAAAAACAATAACAAAAAGTTGTTGAACGATGCCAACAACACGCGGTGTTCCCAAGCGGTCCCCCATCTAAGTACTAACCGCGCCCGACGCTGCTTAATTTCGGTGATCGGACGAGAACCGATGTATTCAGCGTGGTATGGTCGTTGGCGAAAGACGAATGCTTAGCGTAGGGTTTTGTATTTGATATGAAGAGTATTTTGGCATTTTTGTACTACGAGCATGCGTTGAGCTATGGAAATTGTATTGTTAGAATTTATGAAATACAAATACAAATCGAGTACGCTGAGAATACACATTGCAAGAGCTCGTAGCAAACTATCTAAATTGAACTGAGAATGCTGTCATTTGAATTGGTGGAAAGAAATACCTTGTACTACATTGTGGATTGCGATGGGAAAATAATGGGATATGAAAAGGGGACACTTTAAAAAAGTCAAGGACATAAAAGAGTTAACTTTGAAAATTCACAGAATTTAAAAAAGTAAAAGCAAGAAAAACAAAAACAAAAACAAAAAGTTGTTGAACGATGCCAACAACACGCGGTGTTCCCAAGCGGTCCCCCATCTAAGTACTAACCGCGCCCGACGCTGCTTAATTTCGGTGATCGGACGAGAACCGATGTATTCAGCGTGGTATGGTCGTTGGCGAAAGACGAATGCTTAGCGTAGGGTTTTGTATTTGATATGAAGAGTATTTTGGCATTTTTGTACTACGAGCATGCGTTGAGCTATGGAAATTGTATTGTTAGAATTTATGAAATACAAATACAAATCGAGTACGCTGAGAATACACATTGCAAGAGCTCGCAGCAAACTATCTAAATTGAACTGAGAATGCTGTCATTTGAATTGGTGGAAAGAAATACCTTGTACTACATTGTGGATTGCGATGGGAAAATAATGGGATATGAAAAGGGGACACTTTAAAAAAGTCAAGGACATAAAAGAGTTAACTTTGAAAATTCACAGAATTTAAAAAAGTAAAAGCAAGAAAAACAAAAACAAAAACAAAAAGTTGTTGAACGATGCCAACAACACGCGGTGTTCCCAAGCGGTCCCCCATCTAAGTACTAACCGCGCCCGACGCTGCTTAATTTCGGTGATCGGACGAGAACCGATGTATTCAGCGTGGTATGGTCGTTGGCGAAAGACGAATGCTTAGCGTAGGGTTTTGTATTTGATATGAAGAGTATTTTGGCATTTTTGTACTACGAGCATGCGTTGAGCTATGGAAATTGTATTGTTAGAATTTATGAAATACAAATACAAATCGAGTACGCTGAGAATACACATTGCAAGAGCTCGTAGCAAACTATCTAAATTGAACTGAGAATGCTGTCATTTGAATTGGTGGAAAGAAATACCTAGTACTACATTGTGGATTGCGATGGGAAAATAATGGGATATGAAAAGGGGACACTTTAAAAAAGTCAAGGACATAAAAGAGTTGACTTTGAAAATTCACAGAATTTAAAAAAGTAAAAGCAAGAAAAACAAAAACAAAAACAAAAAGTTGTTGAACGATGCCAACAACACGCGGTGTTCCCAAGCGGTCCCCCATCTAAGTACTAACCGCGCCCGACGCTGCTTAATTTCGGTGATCGGACGAGAACCGATGTATTCAGCGTGGTATGGTCGTTGGCGAAAGACGAATGCTTAGCGTAGGGTTTTGTATTTGATATGAAGAGTATTTTGGCATTTTTGTACTACGTGCATGCGTTGAGCTATGGAAATTGTATTGTTAGAATTTATGAAATACAAATACAAATCGAGTACGCTGAGAATACACATTGCAAGAGCTCGCAGCAAACTATCTAAATTGAACTGAGAATGCTGTCATTTGAATTGGTGGAAAGAAATACCTTGTACTACATTGTGGATTGCGATGGGAAAATAATGGGATATGAAAAGGGGACACTTTAAAAAAGTCAAGGACCTAAAAGAGTTAACTTTGAAAATTCACAGAATTTAAAAAAGTAAAAACAAGAAAAACAAAAACAAAAAGTTGTTGAACGATGCCAACAACACGCGGTGTTCCCAAGCGGTCCCCCATCTAAGTACTAACCGCGCCCGACGCTGCTTAATTTCGGTGATCGGACGAGAACCGATGTATTCAGCGTGGTATGGTCGTTGGCGAAAGACGAATGCTTAGCGTAGGGTTTTGTATTTGATATGAAGAGTATTTTGGCATTTTTGTACTACGAGCATGCGTTGAGCTATGGAAATTGTATTGTTAGAATTTATGAAATACAAATACAAATCGAGTACGCTGAGAATACACATTGCAAGAGCTCGCAGCAAACTATCTAAATTGAACTGAGAATGCTGTCATTTGAATTGGTGGAAAGAAATACCTTGTACTACATTGTGGATTGCGATGGGAAAATAATGGGATATGAAAAGGGGACACTTTAAAAAAGTCAAGGACATAAAAGAGTTAACTTTGAAAATTCACAGAATTTAAAAAAGTAAAAGCAAGAAAAACAAAAACAAAAACAAAAAGTTGTTGAACGATGCCAACAACACGCGGTGTTCCCAAGCGGTCCCCCATCTAAGTACTAACCGCGCCCGACGCTGCTTAATTTCGGTGATCGGACGAGAACCGATGTATTCAGCGTGGTATGGTCGTTGGCGAAAGACGAATGCTTAGCGTAGGGTTTTGTATTTGATATGAAGAGTATTTTGGCATTTTTGTACTACGAGCATGCGTTGAGCTATGGAAATTGTATTGTTAGAATTTATGAAATACAAATACAAATCGAGTACGCTGAGAATACACATTGCAAGAGCTCGCAGCAAACTATCTAAATTGAACTGAGAATGCTGTCATTTGAATTGGTGGAAAGAAATACCTTGTACTACATTGTGGATTGCGATGGGAAAATAATGGGATATGAAAAGGGGACACTTTAAAAAAGTCAAGGACATAAAAGAGTTAACTTTGAAAATTCACAGAATTTAAAAAAGTAAAAGCAAGAAAAACAAAAACAAAAACAAAAAGTTGTTGAACGATGCCAACAACACGCGGTGTTCCCAAGCGGTCCCCCATCTAAGTACTAACCGCGCCCGACGCTGCTTAATTTCGGTGATCGGACGAGAACCGATGTATTCAGCGTGGTATGGTCGTTGGCGAAAGACGAATGCTTAGCGTAGGGTTTTGTATTTGATATGAAGAGTATTTTGGCATTTTTGTACTACGAGCATGCGTTGAGCTATGGAAATTGTATTGTTAGAATTTATGAAATACAAATACAAATCGAGTACGCTGAGAATACACATTGCAAGAGCTCGTAGCAAACTATCTAAATTGAACTGAGAATGCTGTCATTTGAATTGGTGGAAAGAAATACCTAGTACTACATTGTGGATTGCGATGGGAAAATAATGGGATATGAAAAGGGGACACTTTAAAAAAGTCAAGGACATAAAAGAGTTGACTTTGAAAATTCACAGAATTTAAAAAAGTAAAAGCAAGAAAAACAAAAACAAAAACAAAAAGTTGTTGAACGATGCCAACAACACGCGGTGTTCCCAAGCGGTCCCCCATCTAAGTACTAACCGCGCCCGACGCTGCTTAATTTCGGTGATCGGACGAGAACCGATGTATTCAGCGTGGTATGGTCGTTGGCGAAAGACGAATGCTTAGCGTAGGGTTTTGTATTTGATATGAAGAGTATTTTGGCATTTTTGTACTACGTGCATGCGATGAGCTATGGAAATTGTATTGTTAGAATTTATGAAATACAAATACAAATCGAGTACGCTGAGAATACACATTGCAAGAGCTCGCAGCAAACTATCTAAATTGAACTGAGAATGCTGTCATTTGAATTGGTGGAAAGAAATACCTTGTACTACATTGTGGATTGCGATGGGAAAATAATGGGATATGAAAAGGGGACACTTTAAAAAAGTCAAGGACCTAAAAGAGTTAACTTTGAAAATTCACAGAATTTAAAAAAGTAAAAACAAGAAAAACAAAAAACAAAAAGTTGTTGAACGATGCCAACAACACGCGGTGTTCCCAAGCGGTCCCCCATCTAAGTACTAACCGCGCCCGACGCTGCTTAATTTCGGTGATCGGACGAGAACCGATGTATTCAGCGTGGTATGGTCGTTGGCGAAAGACGAATGCTTAGCGTAGGGTTTTGTATTTGATATGAAGAGTATTTTGGCATTTTTGTACTACGAGCATGCGTTGAGCTATGGAAATTGTATTGTTAGAATTTATGAAATACAAATACAAATCGAGTACGCTGAGAATACACATTGCAAGAGCTCGCAGCAAACTATCTAAATTGAACTGAGAATGCTGTCATTTGAATTGGTGGAAAGAAATACCTTGTACTACATTGTGGATTGCGATGGGAAAATAATGGGATATGAAAAGGGGACACTTTAAAAAAGTCAAGGACATAAAAGAGTTAACTTTGAAAATTCACAGAATTTAAAAAAGTAAAAGCAAGAAAAACAAAAACAAAAACAAAAAGTTGTTGAACGATGCCAACAACACGCGGTGTTCCCAAGCGGTCCCCCATCTAAGTACTAACCGCGCCCGACGCTGCTTAATTTCGGTGATCGGACGAGAACCGATGTATTCAGCGTGGTATGGTCGTTGGCGAAAGACGAATGCTTAGCGTAGGGTTTTGTATTTGATATGAAGAGTATTTTGGCATTTTTGTACTACGAGCATGCGTTGAGCTATGGAAATTGTATTGTTAGAATTTATGAAATACAAATACAAATCGAGTACGCTGAGAATACACATTGCAAGAGCTCGCAGCAAACTATCTAAATTGAACTGAGAATGCTGTCATTTGAATTGGTGGAAAGAAATACCTTGTACTACATTGTGGATTGCGATGGGAAAATAATGGGATATGAAAAGGGGACACTTTAAAAAAGTCAAGGACATAAAAGAGTTAACTTTGAAAATTCACAGAATTTAAAAAAGTAAAAGCAAGAAAAACAAAAACAAAAACAAAAAGTTGTTGAACGATGCCAACAACACGCGGTGTTCCCAAGCGGTCCCCCATCTAAGTACTAACCGCGCCCGACGCTGCTTAATTTCGGTGATCGGACGAGAACCGATGTATTCAGCGTGGTATGGTCGTTGGCGAAAGACGAATGCTTAGCGTAGGGTTTTGTATTTGATATGAAGAGTATTTTGGCATTTTTGTACTACGAGCATGCGTTGAGCTATGGAAATTGTATTGTTAGAATTTATGAAATACAAATACAAATCGAGTACGCTGAGAATACACATTGCAAGAGCTCGTAGCAAACTATCTAAATTGAACTGAGAATGCTGTCATTTGAATTGGTGGAAAGAAATACCTAGTACTACATTGTGGATTGCGATGGGAAAATAATGGGATATGAAAAGGGGACACTTTAAAAAAGTCAAGGACATAAAAGAGTTGACTTTGAAAATTCACAGAATTTAAAAAAGTAAAAGCAAGAAAAACAAAAACAAAAACAAAAAGTTGTTGAACGATGCCAACAACACGCGGTGTTCCCAAGCGGTCCCCCATCTAAGTACTAACCGCGCCCGACGCTGCTTAATTTCGGTGATCGGACGAGAACCGATGTATTCAGCGTGGTATGGTCGTTGGCGAAAGACGAATGCTTAGCGTAGGGTTTTGTATTTGATATGAAGAGTATTTTGGCATTTTTGTACTACGTGCATGCGATGAGCTATGGAAATTGTATTGTTAGAATTTATGAAATACAAATACAAATCGAGTACGCTGAGAATACACATTGCAAGAGCTCGCAGCAAACTATCTAAATTGAACTGAGAATGCTGTCATTTGAATTGGTGGAAAGAAATACCTTGTACTACATTGTGGATTGCGATGGGAAAATAATGGGATATGAAAAGGGGACACTTTAAAAAAGTCAAGGACCTAAAAGAGTTAACTTTGAAAATTCACAGAATTTAAAAAAGTAAAAACAAGAAAAACAAAAACAAAAAGTTGTTGAACGATGCCAACAACACGCGGTGTTCCCAAGCGGTCCCCCATCTAAGTACTAACCGCGCCCGACGCTGCTTAATTTCGGTGATCGGACGAGAACCGATGTATTCAGCGTGGTATGGTCGTTGGCGAAAGACGAATGCTTAGCGTAGGGTTTTGTATTTGATATGAAGAGTATTTTGGCATTTTTGTACTACGTGCATGCGATGAGCTATGGAAATTGTATTGTTAGAATTTATGAAATACAAATACAAATCGAGTACGCTGAGAATACACATTGCAAGAGCTCGCAGCAAACTATCTAAATTGAACTGAGAATGCTGTCATTTGAATTGGTGGAAAGAAATACCTTGTACTACATTGTGGATTGCGATGGGAAAATAATGGGATATGAAAAGGGGACACTTTAAAAAAGTCAAGGACCTAAAAGAGTTAACTTTGAAAATTCACAGAATTTAAAAAAGTAAAAACAAGAAAAACAAAAACAAAAAGTTGTTGAACGATGCCAACAACACGCGGTGTTCCCAAGCGGTCCCCCATCTAAGTACTAACCGCGCCCGACGCTGCTTAATTTCGGTGATCGGACGAGAACCGATGTATTCAGCGTGGTATGGTCGTTGGCGAAAGACGAATGCTTAGCGTAGGGTTTTGTATTTGATATGAAGAGTATTTTGGCATTTTTGTACTACGAGCATGCGTTGAGCTATGGAAATTGTATTGTTAGAATTTATGAAATACAAATACAAATCGAGTACGCTGAGAATACACATTGCAAGAGCTCGCAGCAAACTATCTAAATTGAACTGAGAATGCTGTCATTTGAATTGGTGGAAAGAAATACCTTGTACTACATTGTGGATTGCGATGGGAAAATAATGGGATATGAAAAGGGGACACTTTAAAAAAGTCAAGGACATAAAAGAGTTAACTTTGAAAATTCACAGAATTTAAAAAAGTAAAAGCAAGAAAAACAAAAACAAAAACAAAAAGTTGTTGAACGATGCCAACAACACGCGGTGTTCCCAAGCGGTCCCCCATCTAAGTACTAACCGCGCCCGACGCTGCTTAATTTCGGTGATCGGACGAGAACCGATGTATTCAGCGTGGTATGGTCGTTGGCGAAAGACGAATGCTTAGCGTAGGGTTTTGTATTTGATATGAAGAGTATTTTGGCATTTTTGTACTACGAGCATGCGTTGAGCTATGGAAATTGTATTGTTAGAATTTATGAAATACAAATACAAATCGAGTACGCTGAGAATACACATTGCAAGAGCTCGCAGCAAACTATCTAAATTGAACTGAGAATGCTGTCATTTGAATTGGTGGAAAGAAATACCTTGTACTACATTGTGGATTGCGATGGGAAAATAATGGGATATGAAAAGGGGACACTTTAAAAAAGTCAAGGACATAAAAGAGTTAACTTTGAAAATTCACAGAATTTAAAAAAGTAAAAGCAAGAAAAACAAAAACAAAAACAAAAAGTTGTTGAACGATGCCAACAACACGCGGTGTTCCCAAGCGGTCCCCCATCTAAGTACTAACCGCGCCCGACGCTGCTTAATTTCGGTGATCGGACGAGAACCGATGTATTCAGCGTGGTATGGTCGTTGGCGAAAGACGAATGCTTAGCGTAGGGTTTTGTATTTGATATGAAGAGTATTTTGGCATTTTTGTACTACCAGCATGCGTTGAGCTATGGAAATTGTATTGTTAGAATTTATGAAATACAAATACAAATCGAGTACGCTGAGAATACACATTGCAAGAGCTCGTAGCAAACTATCTAAATTGAACTGAGAATGCTGTCATTTGAATTGGTGGAAAGAAATACCTAGTACTACATTGTGGATTGCGATGGGAAAATAATGGGATATGAAAAGGGGACACTTTAAAAAAGTCAAGGACATAAAAGAGTTGACTTTGAAAATTCACAGAATTTAAAAAAGTAAAAGCAAGAAAAACAAAAACAAAAACAAAAAGTTGTTGAACGATGCCAACAACACGCGGTGTTCCCAAGCGGTCCCCCATCTAAGTACTAACCGCGCCCGACGCTGCTTAATTTCGGTGATCGGACGAGAACCGATGTATTCAGCGTGGTATGGTCGTTGGCGAAAGACGAATGCTTAGCGTAGGGTTTTGTATTTGATATGAAGAGTATTTTGGCATTTTTGTACTACGTGCATGCGATGAGCTATGGAAATTGTATTGTTAGAATTTATGAAATACAAATACAAATCGAGTACGCTGAGAATACACATTGCAAGAGCTCGCAGCAAACTATCTAAATTGAACTGAGAATGCTGTCATTTGAATTGGTGGAAAGAAATACCTTGTACTACATTGTGGATTGCGATGGGAAAATAATGGGATATGAAAAGGGGACACTTTAAAAAAGTCAAGGACCTAAAAGAGTTAACTTTGAAAATTCACAGAATTTAAAAAAGTAAAAACAAGAAAAACAAAAACAAAAAGTTGTTGAACGATGCCAACAACACGCGGTGTTCCCAAGCGGTCCCCCATCTAAGTACTAACCGCGCCCGACGCTGCTTAATTTCGGTGATCGGACGAGAACCGATGTATTCAGCGTGGTATGGTCGTTGGCGAAAGACGAATGCTTAGCGTAGGGTTTTGTATTTGATATGAAGAGTATTTTGGCATTTTTGTACTACGAGCATGCGTTGAGCTATGGAAATTGTATTGTTAGAATTTATGAAATACAAATACAAATCGAGTACGCTGAGAATACACATTGCAAGAGCTCGCAGCAAACTATCTAAATTGAACTGAGAATGCTGTCATTTGAATTGGTGGAAAGAAATACCTTGTACTACATTGTGGATTGCGATGGGAAAATAATGGGATATGAAAAGGGGACACTTTAAAAAAGTCAAGGACATAAAAGAGTTAACTTTGAAAATTCACAGAATTTAAAAAAGTAAAAGCAAGAAAAACAAAAACAAAAACAAAAAGTTGTTGAACGATGCCAACAACACGCGGTGTTCCCAAGCGGTCCCCCATCTAAGTACTAACCGCGCCCGACGCTGCTTAATTTCGGTGATCGGACGAGAACCGATGTATTCAGCGTGGTATGGTCGTTGGCGAAAGACGAATGCTTAGCGTAGGGTTTTGTATTTGATATGAAGAGTATTTTGGCATTTTTGTACTACGAGCATGCGTTGAGCTATGGAAATTGTATTGTTAGAATTTATGAAATACAAATACAAATCGAGTACGCTGAGAATACACATTGCAAGAGCTCGCAGCAAACTATCTAAATTGAACTGAGAATGCTGTCATTTGAATTGGTGGAAAGAAATACCTTGTACTACATTGTGGATTGCGATGGGAAAATAATGGGATATGAAAAGGGGACACTTTAAAAAAGTCAAGGACATAAAAGAGTTAACTTTGAAAATTCACAGAATTTAAAAAAGTAAAAGCAAGAAAAACAAAAACAAAAACAAAAAGTTGTTGAACGATGCCAACAACACGCGGTGTTCCCAAGCGGTCCCCCATCTAAGTACTAACCGCGCCCGACGCTGCTTAATTTCGGTGATCGGACGAGAACCGATGTATTCAGCGTGGTATGGTCGTTGGCGAAAGACGAATGCTTAGCGTAGGGTTTTGTATTTGATATGAAGAGTATTTTGGCATTTTTGTACTACCAGCATGCGTTGAGCTATGGAAATTGTATTGTTAGAATTTATGAAATACAAATACAAATCGAGTACGCTGAGAATACACATTGCAAGAGCTCGTAGCAAACTATCTAAATTGAACTGAGAATGCTGTCATTTGAATTGGTGGAAAGAAATACCTAGTACTACATTGTGGATTGCGATGGGAAAATAATGGGATATGAAAAGGGGACACTTTAAAAAAGTCAAGGATATAAAAGAGTTGACTTTGAAAATTCACAGAATTTAAAAAAGTAAAAGCAAGAAAAACAAAAACAAAAACAAAAAGTTGTTGAACGATGCCAACAACACGCGGTGTTCCCAAGCGGTCCCCCATCTAAGTACTAACCGCGCCCGACGCTGCTTAATTTCGGTGATCGGACGAGAACCGATGTATTCAGCGTGGTATGGTCGTTGGCGAAAGACGAATGCTTAGCGTAGGGTTTTGTATTTGATATGAAGAGTATTTTGGCATTTTTGTACTACGTGCATGCGATGAGCTATGGAAATTGTATTGTTAGAATTTATGAAATACAAATACAAATCGAGTACGCTGAGAATACACATTGCAAGAGCTCGCACCAAACTATCTAAATTGAACTGAGAATGCTGTCATTTGAATTGGTGGAAAGAAATACCTTGTACTACATTGTGGATTGCGATGGGAAAATAATGGGATATGAAAAGGGGACACTTTAAAAAAGTCAAGGACCTAAAAGAGTTAACTTTGAAAATTCACAGAATTTAAAAAAGTAAAAACAAGAAAAACAAAAACAAAAAGTTGTTGAACGATGCCAACAACACGCGGTGTTCCCAAGCGGTCCCCCATCTAAGTACTAACCGCGCCCGACGCTGCTTAATTTCGGTGATCGGACGAGAACCGATGTATTCAGCGTGGTATGGTCGTTGGCGAAAGACGAATGCTTAGCGTAGGGTTTTGTATTTGATATGAAGAGTATTTTGGCATTTTTGTACTACGAGCATGCGTTGAGCTATGGAAATTGTATTGTTAGAATTTATGAAATACAAATACAAATCGAGTACGCTGAGAATACACATTGCAAGAGCTCGCAGCAAACTATCTAAATTGAACTGAGAATGCTGTCATTTGAATTGGTGGAAAGAAATACCTTGTACTACATTGTGGATTGCGATGGGAAAATAATGGGATATGAAAAGGGGACACTTTAAAAAAGTCAAGGACATAAAAGAGTTAACTTTGAAAATTCACAGAATTTAAAAAAGTAAAAGCAAGAAAAACAAAAACAAAAACAAAAAGTTGTTGAACGATGCCAACAACACGCGGTGTTCCCAAGCGGTCCCCCATCTAAGTACTAACCGCGCCCGACGCTGCTTAATTTCGGTGATCGGACGAGAACCGATGTATTCAGCGTGGTATGGTCGTTGGCGAAAGACGAATGCTTAGCGTAGGGTTTTGTATTTGATATGAAGAGTATTTTGGCATTTTTGTACTACCAGCATGCGTTGAGCTATGGAAATTGTATTGTTAGAATTTATGAAATACAAATACAAATCGAGTACGCTGAGAATACACATTGCAAGAGCTCGTAGCAAACTATCTAAATTGAACTGAGAATGCTGTCATTTGAATTGGTGGAAAGAAATACCTAGTACTACATTGTGGATTGCGATGGGAAAATAATGGGATATGAAAAGGGGACACTTTAAAAAAGTCAAGGACATAAAAGAGTTAACTTTGAAAATTCACAGAATTTAAAAAAGTAAAAACAAGAAAAACAAAAACAAAAACAAAAAGTTGTTGAACGATGCCAACAACACGCGGTGTTCCCAAGCGGTCCCCCATCTAAGTACTAACCGCGCCCGACGCTGCTTAATTTCGGTGATCGGACGAGAACCGATGTATTCAGCGTGGTATGGTCGTTGGCGAAAGACGAATGCTTAGCGTAGGGTTTTGTATTTGATATGAAGAGTATTTTGGCATTTTTGTACTACGAGCATGCGTTGAGCTATGGAAATTGTATTGTTAGAATTTATGAAATACAAATACAAATCGAGTACGCTGAGAATACACATTGCAAGAGCTCGCAGCAAACTATCTAAATTGAACTGAGAATGCTGTCATTTGAATTGGTGGAAAGAAATACCTTGTACTACATTGTGGATTGCGATGGGAAAATAATGGGATATGAAAAGGGGACACTTTAAAAAAGTCAAGGACATAAAAGAGTTAACTTTGAAAATTCACAGAATTTAAAAAAGTAAAAACAAGAAAAACAAAAAGTTGTTGAACGATGCCAACAACACGCGGTGTTCCCAAGCGGTCCCCCATCTAAGTACTAACCGCGCCCGACGCTGCTTAATTTCGGTGATCGGACGAGAACCGATGTATTCAGCGTGGTATGGTCGTTGGCGAAATACGAATGCTTAGCGTAGGGTTTTGTATTTGATATGACGAGTATTTTGGCATTTTTGTACTACGTGCATGCGATGAGCTATGGAAATTGTATTGTTAGAATTTATGAAATACAAATACAAATCGAGTACGCTGAGAATACACATTGCAAGAGCTCGTAGCAAACTATCTAAATTGAACTGAGAATGCTGTCATTTGAATTGGTGGAAAGAAATACCTAGTACTACATTGTGGATTGCGATGGGAAAATAATGGGATATGAAAAGGGGACACTTTAAAAAAGTCAAGGACATAAAAGAGTTGACTTTGAAAATTCACAGAATTTAAAAAAGTAAAAGCAAGAAAAACAAAAACAAAAACAAAAAGTTGTTGAACGATGCCAACAACACGCGGTGTTCCCAAGCGGTCCCCCATCTAAGTACTAACCGCGCCCGACGCTGCTTAATTTCGGTGATCGGACGAGAACCGATGTATTCAGCGTGGTATGGTCGTTGGCGAAAGACGAATGCTTAGCGTAGGGTTTTGTATTTGATATGAAGAGTATTTTGGCATTTTTGTACTACCAGCATGCGTTGAGCTATGGAAATTGTATTGTTAGAATTTATGAAATACAAATACAAATCGAGTACGCTGAGAATACACATTGCAAGAGCTCGCAGCAAACTATCTAAATTGAACTGAGAATGCTGTCATTTGAATTGGTGGAAAGAAATACCCAGTACTACATTGTGGATTGCGATGGAAAAATAATGGGATATGAAAAGGGGACACTTTAAACAAGTGAGAAAGCTACAGTCGAGAGTGCTCGACCGTATGATACCCGCAACCCATTTCGGGAGAAAAAAATTTTTTTAATGGTATTTTAACAACAAATATACCAAAAATATACTGAATTTTGTGTTTTGTTTGTATATATTTGAAAATAGCGGGTAAAAATCCACAACACCGTTATGGTCACACTGTCAACTAAACAAACAAAGCGCGGGCACCTGCAAGTGAATTTTGCATATAAAATTGATTCATTAATAACTTCCTTGTTTTTCACTCGATCTCAACCAAATTCACAGGAATTATTGAGAATATAATTGTTATTATGCATACCAAAATTCAATGCTCTAGGTCTATTATTACGGCTTTTACAGTTTCTGGGGGCGGAAAGGGGCGTGGCAAAAATCTAAAACAAACTTGATCTGCGTAAGACCTACACGAATACTGTCACCAAATTTGATATCTCTAGGTCATTCACACACTTAATACGTCCATATTCACTGGGCACAAAAATTTTGATAAATAATTTAACGAATAACTTTTGTTCTACTTATCCGATTTGTACCAAAATTACAGGGTATATTAAGAGTGTCAAGCGCAGATGGGCTACCAAATTACACATCATTACACCAAGAACTTTTGGAGTTATACGCGATTTACTAAAAAAAAAACTTGACTTTTTCTAGATTAATGCTTATTGTGGGCGAAGGGGGCGTGGCATCCAACTTTTGAAATAAACTTGATCTGCGTAGGGTATGAAGGAAACTTTTTGCCAAATTTGGTGTCTCTATGTCTTATAGTCTCTGAGATCCAGGTGTTCATACGGACAGACAGACGGACAGACGGACAGACGGACAGACGGACAGACGGACAGACGGACATGGCTATATCATCTCGGCTGTTGACGCTGATCAAGAATATATATACTTTATGGGGTCGGAGATGCCTCCTTCTGCCTGTTACATACATTTTCTGTTGGCACTAAGTCATAATACCCTTCTACCCTATGGGTAGCGGGTATAAAAAGTCAAGGACATAAAAGAGTTAACTTTGAAAACTCACAGAATTTAAAAAAGTAAAAACAAGAAAAACAAAAACAAAAAGTTGTTGAACGATGCCAACAACACGCGGTGTTCCCAAGCGGTCCCCCATCTAAGTACTAACCGCGCCCGACGCTGCTTAATTTCGGTGATCGGACGAGAACCGATGTATTCAGCGTGGTATGGTCGTTGGCGAAAGACGAATGCTTAGCGTAGGGTTTTGTATTTGATATGAAGAGTATTTTGGCATTTTTGTACTACGAGCATGCGTTGAGCTATGGAAATTGTATTGTTAGAATTTATGAAATACAAATACAAATCGAGTACGCTGAGAATACACATTGCAAGAGCTCGCAGCAAACTATCTAAATTGAACTGAGAATGCTGTCATTTGAATTGGTGGAAAGAAATACCTTGTACTACATTGTGGATTGCGATGGGAAAATAATGGGATATGAAAAGGGGACACTTTAAAAAAGTCAAGGACATAAAAGAGTTAACTTTGAAAACTCACAGAATTTAAAAAAGTAAAAGCAAGAAAAACAAAAACAAAAACAAAAAGTTGTTGAACGATGCCAACAACACGCGGTGTTCCCAAGCGGTCCCCCATCTAAGTACTAACCGCGCCCGACGCTGCTTAATTTCGGTGATCGGACGAGAACCGATGTATTCAGCGTGGTATGGTCGTTGGCGAAAGACGAATGCTTAGCGTAGGGTTTTGTATTTGATATGAAGAGTATTTTGGCATTTTTGTACTACGAGCATGCGTTGAGCTATGGAAATTGTATTGTTAGAATTTATGAAATACAAATACAAATCGAGTACGCTGAGAATACACATTGCAAGAGCTCGCAGCAAACTATCTAAATTGAACTGAGAATGCTGTCATTTGAATTGGTGGAAAGAAATACCTTGTACTACATTGTGGATTGCGATGGGAAAATAATGGGATATGAAAAGGGGACACTTTAAAAAAGTCAAGGACATAAAAGAGTTAACTTTGAAAATTCACAGAATTTAAAAAAGTAAAAGCAAGAAAAACAAAAACAAAAACAAAAAGTTGTTGAACGATGCCAACAACACGCGGTGTTCCCAAGCGGTCCCCCATCTAAGTACTAACCGCGCCCGACGCTGCTTAATTTCGGTGATCGGACGAGAACCGATGTATTCAGCGTGGTATGGTCGTTGGCGAAAGACGAATGCTTAGCGTAGGGTTTTGTATTTGATATGAAGAGTATTTTGGCATTTTTGTACTACCAGCATGCGTTGAGCTATGGAAATTGTATTGTTAGAATTTATGAAATACAAATACAAATCGAGTACGCTGAGAATACACATTGCAAGAGCTCGTAGCAAACTATCTAAATTGAACTGAGAATGCTGTCATTTGAATTGGTGGAAAGAAATACCTAGTACTACATTGTGGATTGCGATGGGAAAATAATGGGATATGAAAAGGGGACACTTTAAAAAAGTCAAGGACATAAAAGAGTTGACTTTGAAAATTCACAGAATTTAAAAAAGTAAAAGCAAGAAAAACAAAAACAAAAACAAAAAGTTGTTGAACGATGCCAACAACACGCGGTGTTCCCAAGCGGTCCCCCATCTAAGTACTAACCGCGCCCGACGCTGCTTAATTTCGGTGATCGGACGAGAACCGATGTATTCAGCGTGGTATGGTCGTTGGCGAAAGACGAATGCTTAGCGTAGGGTTTTGTATTTGATATGAAGAGTATTTTGGCATTTTTGTACTACCAGCATGCGTTGAGCTATGGAAATTGTATTGTTAGAATTTATGAAATACAAATACAAATCGAGTACGCTGAGAATACACATTGCAAGAGCTCGCAGCAAACTATCTAAATTGAACTGAGAATGCTGTCATTTGAATTGGTGGAAAGAAATACCCAGTACTACATTGTGGATTGCGATGGAAAAATAATGGGATATGAAAAGGGGACACTTTAAAAAAGTCAAGGACCTAAAAGAGTTAACTTTGAAAATTCACAGAATTTAAAAAAGTAAAAACAAGAAAAACAAAAACAAAAACAATAACAAAAAGTTGTTGAACGATGCCAACAACACGCGGTGTTCCCAAGCGGTCCCCCATCTAAGTACTAACCGCGCCCGACGCTGCTTAATTTCGGTGATCGGACGAGAACCGATGTATTCAGCGTGGTATGGTCGTTGGCGAAAGACGAATGCTTAGCGTAGGGTTTTGTATTTGATATGAAGAGTATTTTGGCATTTTTGTACTACGAGCATGCGTTGAGCTATGGAAATTGTATTGTTAGAATTTATGAAATACAAATACAAATCGAGTACGCTGAGAATACACATTGCAAGAGCTCGCAGCAAACTATCTAAATTGAACTGAGAATGCTGTCATTTGAATTGGTGGAAAGAAATACCTTGTACTACATTGTGGATTGCGATGGGAAAATAATGGGATATGAAAAGGGGACACTTTAAACAAGTGAGAAAGCTACAGTCGAGAGTGCTCGACCGTATGATACCCGCAACCCATTTCGGGAGAAAAAAATTTTTTTAATGGTATTTTAACAACAAATATACCAAAAATATACTGAATTTTGTGTTTTGTTTGTATATATTTGAAAATAGCGGGTAAAAATCCACAACACCGTTATGGTCACACTGTCAACTAAACAAACAAAGCGCGGGCACCTGCAAGTGAATTTTGCATATAAAATTGATTCATTAATAACTTCCTTGTTTTTCACTCGATCTCAACCAAATTCACAGGAATTATTGAGAATATAATTGTTATTATGCATACCAAAATTCAATGCTCTAGGTCTATTATTACGGCTTTTACAGTTTCTGGGGGCGGAAAGGGGCGTGGCAAAAATCTAAAACAAACTTGATCTGCGTAAGACCTACACGAATACTGTCACCAAATTTGATATCTCTAGGTCATTCACACACTTAATACGTCCATATTCACTGGGCACAAAAATTTTGATAAATAATTTAACGAATAACTTTTGTTCTACTTATCCGATTTGTACCAAAATTACAGGGTATATTAAGAGTGTCAAGCGCAGATGGGCTACCAAATTACACATCATTACACCAAGAACTTTTGGAGTTATACGCGATTTACTAAAAAAAAAACTTGACTTTTTCTAGATTAATGCTTATTGTGGGCGAAGGGGGCGTGGCATCCAACTTTTGAAATAAACTTGATCTGCGTAGGGTATGAAGGAAACTTTTTGCCAAATTTGGTGTCTCTATGTCTTATAGTCTCTGAGATCCAGGTGTTCATACGGACAGACAGACGGACAGACGGACAGACGGACAGACGGACAGACGGACATGGCTATATCATCTCGGCTGTTGACGCTGATCAAGAATATATATACTTTATGGGGTCGGAGATGCCTCCTTCTGCCTGTTACATACATTTTCTGTTGGCACTAAGTCATAATACCCTTCTACCCTATGGGTAGCGGGTATAAAAAGTCAAGGACATAAAAGAGTTAACTTTGAAAACTCACAGAATTTAAAAAAGTAAAAACAAGAAAAACAAAAACAAAAAGTTGTTGAACGATGCCAACAACACGCGGTGTTCCCAAGCGGTCCCCCATCTAAGTACTAACCGCGCCCGACGCTGCTTAATTTCGGTGATCGGACGAGAACCGATGTATTCAGCGTGGTATGGTCGTTGGCGAAAGACGAATGCTTAGCGTAGGGTTTTGTATTTGATATGAAGAGTATTTTGGCATTTTTGTACTACGAGCATGCGTTGAGCTATGGAAATTGTATTGTTAGAATTTATGAAATACAAATACAAATCGAGTACGCTGAGAATACACATTGCAAGAGCTCGCAGCAAACTATCTAAATTGAACTGAGAATGCTGTCATTTGAATTGGTGGAAAGAAATACCTTGTACTACATTGTGGATTGCGATGGGAAAATAATGGGATATGAAAAGGGGACACTTTAAAAAAGTCAAGGACATAAAAGAGTTAACTTTGAAAACTCACAGAATTTAAAAAAGTAAAAGCAAGAAAAACAAAAACAAAAACAAAAAGTTGTTGAACGATGCCAACAACACGCGGTGTTCCCAAGCGGTCCCCCATCTAAGTACTAACCGCGCCCGACGCTGCTTAATTTCGGTGATCGGACGAGAACCGATGTATTCAGCGTGGTATGGTCGTTGGCGAAAGACGAATGCTTAGCGTAGGGTTTTGTATTTGATATGAAGAGTATTTTGGCATTTTTGTACTACGAGCATGCGTTGAGCTATGGAAATTGTATTGTTAGAATTTATGAAATACAAATACAAATCGAGTACGCTGAGAATACACATTGCAAGAGCTCGCAGCAAACTATCTAAATTGAACTGAGAATGCTGTCATTTGAATTGGTGGAAAGAAATACCTTGTACTACATTGTGGATTGCGATGGGAAAATAATGGGATATGAAAAGGGGACACTTTAAAAAAGTCAAGGACATAAAAGAGTTAACTTTGAAAATTCACAGAATTTAAAAAAGTAAAAGCAAGAAAAACAAAAACAAAAACAAAAAGTTGTTGAACGATGCCAACAACACGCGGTGTTCCCAAGCGGTCCCCCATCTAAGTACTAACCGCGCCCGACGCTGCTTAATTTCGGTGATCGGACGAGAACCGATGTATTCAGCGTGGTATGGTCGTTGGCGAAAGACGAATGCTTAGCGTAGGGTTTTGTATTTGATATGAAGAGTATTTTGGCATTTTTGTACTACCAGCATGCGTTGAGCTATGGAAATTGTATTGTTAGAATTTATGAAATACAAATACAAATCGAGTACGCTGAGAATACACATTGCAAGAGCTCGTAGCAAACTATCTAAATTGAACTGAGAATGCTGTCATTTGAATTGGTGGAAAGAAATACCTAGTACTACATTGTGGATTGCGATGGGAAAATAATGGGATATGAAAAGGGGACACTTTAAAAAAGTCAAGGACATAAAAGAGTTGACTTTGAAAATTCACAGAATTTAAAAAAGTAAAAGCAAGAAAAACAAAAACAAAAACAAAAAGTTGTTGAACGATGCCAACAACACGCGGTGTTCCCAAGCGGTCCCCCATCTAAGTACTAACCGCGCCCGACGCTGCTTAATTTCGGTGATCGGACGAGAACCGATGTATTCAGCGTGGTATGGTCGTTGGCGAAAGACGAATGCTTAGCGTAGGGTTTTGTATTTGATATGAAGAGTATT
This sequence comes from Drosophila formosana, assembly GCA_035045625.1. Taxonomy (NCBI): domain Eukaryota; kingdom Metazoa; phylum Arthropoda; class Insecta; order Diptera; family Drosophilidae; genus Drosophila; species Drosophila formosana. The sequence goes on from JAWNOW010000476.1 coordinate 6,389,750, forward strand.
TTGGCATTTTTGTACTACCAGCATGCGTTGAGCTATGGAAATTGTATTGTTAGAATTTATGAAATACAAATACAAATCGAGTACGCTGAGAATACACATTGCAAGAGCTCGCAGCAAACTATCTAAATTGAACTGAGAATGCTGTCATTTGAATTGGTGGAAAGAAATACCCAGTACTACATTGTGGATTGCGATGGAAAAATAATGGGATATGAAAAGGGGACACTTTAAAAAAGTCAAGGACCTAAAAGAGTTAACTTTGAAAATTCACAGAATTTAAAAAAGTAAAAACAAGAAAAACAAAAACAAAAACAATAACAAAAAGTTGTTGAACGATGCCAACAACACGCGGTGTTCCCAAGCGGTCCCCCATCTAAGTACTAACCGCGCCCGACGCTGCTTAATTTCGGTGATCGGACGAGAACCGATGTATTCAGCGTGGTATGGTCGTTGGCGAAAGACGAATGCTTAGCGTAGGGTTTTGTATTTGATATGAAGAGTATTTTGGCATTTTTGTACTACGAGCATGCGTTGAGCTATGGAAATTGTATTGTTAGAATTTATGAAATACAAATACAAATCGAGTACGCTGAGAATACACATTGCAAGAGCTCGCAGCAAACTATCTAAATTGAACTGAGAATGCTGTCATTTGAATTGGTGGAAAGAAATACCTAGTACTACATTGTGGATTGCGATGGGAAAATAATGGGATATGAAAAGGGGACACTTTAAAAAAGTCAAGGACCTAAAAGAGTTAACTTTGAAAATTCACAGAATTTAAAAAAGTAAAAACAAGAAAAACAAAAACAAAAACAATAACAAAAAGTTGTTGAACGATGCCAACAACACGCGGTGTTCCCAAGCGGTCCCCCATCTAAGTACTAACCGCGCCCGACGCTGCTTAATTTCGGTGATCGGACGAGAACCGATGTATTCAGCGTGGTATGGTCGTTGGCGAAAGACGAATGCTTAGCGTAGGGTTTTGTATTTGATATGAAGAGTATTTTGGCATTTTTGTACTACGAGCATGCGTTGAGCTATGGAAATTGTATTGTTAGAATTTATGAAATACAAATACAAATCGAGTACGCTGAGAATACACATTGCAAGAGCTCGCAGCAAACTATCTAAATTGAACTGAGAATGCTGTCATTTGAATTGGTGGAAAGAAATACCTTGTACTACATTGTGGATTGCGATGGGAAAATAATGGGATATGAAAAGGGGACACTTTAAACAAGTGAGAAAGCTACAGTCGAGAGTGCTCGACCGTATGATACCCGCAACCCATTTCGGGAGAAAAAAATTTTTTTAATGGTATTTTAACAACAAATATACCAAAAATATACTGAATTTTGTGTTTTGTTTGTATATATTTGAAAATAGCGGGTAAAAATCCACAACACCGTTATGGTCACACTGTCAACTAAACAAACAAAGCGCGGGCACCTGCAAGTGAATTTTGCATATAAAATTGATTCATTAATAACTTCCTTGTTTTTCACTCGATCTCAACCAAATTCACAGGAATTATTGAGAATATAATTGTTATTATGCATACCAAAATTCAATGCTCTAGGTCTATTATTACGGCTTTTACAGTTTCTGGGGGCGGAAAGGGGCGTGGCAAAAATCTAAAACAAACTTGATCTGCGTAAGACCTACACGAATACTGTCACCAAATTTGATATCTCTAGGTCATTCACACACTTAATACGTCCATATTCACTGGGCACAAAAATTTTGATAAATAATTTAACGAATAACTTTTGTTCTACTTATCCGATTTGTACCAAAATTACAGGGTATATTAAGAGTGTCAAGCGCAGATGGGCTACCAAATTACACATCATTACACCAAGAACTTTTGGAGTTATACGCGATTTACTAAAAAAAAAACTTGACTTTTTCTAGATTAATGCTTATTGTGGGCGAAGGGGGCGTGGCATCCAACTTTTGAAATAAACTTGATCTGCGTAGGGTATGAAGGAAACTTTTTGCCAAATTTGGTGTCTCTATGTCTTATAGTCTCTGAGATCCAGGTGTTCATACGGACAGACAGACGGACAGACGGACAGACGGACAGACGGACAGACGGACATGGCTATATCATCTCGGCTGTTGACGCTGATCAAGAATATATATACTTTATGGGGTCGGAGATGCCTCCTTCTGCCTGTTACATACATTTTCTGTTGGCACTAAGTCATAATACCCTTCTACCCTATGGGTAGCGGGTATAAAAAGTCAAGGACATAAAAGAGTTAACTTTGAAAACTCACAGAATTTAAAAAAGTAAAAACAAGAAAAACAAAAACAAAAAGTTGTTGAACGATGCCAACAACACGCGGTGTTCCCAAGCGGTCCCCCATCTAAGTACTAACCGCGCCCGACGCTGCTTAATTTCGGTGATCGGACGAGAACCGATGTATTCAGCGTGGTATGGTCGTTGGCGAAAGACGAATGCTTAGCGTAGGGTTTTGTATTTGATATGAAGAGTATTTTGGCATTTTTGTACTACGAGCATGCGTTGAGCTATGGAAATTGTATTGTTAGAATTTATGAAATACAAATACAAATCGAGTACGCTGAGAATACACATTGCAAGAGCTCGCAGCAAACTATCTAAATTGAACTGAGAATGCTGTCATTTGAATTGGTGGAAAGAAATACCTTGTACTACATTGTGGATTGCGATGGGAAAATAATGGGATATGAAAAGGGGACACTTTAAAAAAGTCAAGGACATAAAAGAGTTAACTTTGAAAACTCACAGAATTTAAAAAAGTAAAAGCAAGAAAAACAAAAACAAAAACAAAAAGTTGTTGAACGATGCCAACAACACGCGGTGTTCCCAAGCGGTCCCCCATCTAAGTACTAACCGCGCCCGACGCTGCTTAATTTCGGTGATCGGACGAGAACCGATGTATTCAGCGTGGTATGGTCGTTGGCTAAAGACGAATGCTTAGCGTAGGGTTTTGTATTTGATATGAAGAGTATTTTGGCATTTTTGTACTACGAGCATGCGTTGAGCTATGGAAATTGTATTGTTAGAATTTATGAAATACAAATACAAATCGAGTACGCTGAGAATACACATTGCAAGAGCTCGCAGCAAACTATCTAAATTGAACTGAGAATGCTGTCATTTGAATTGGTGGAAAGAAATACCTTGTACTACATTGTGGATTGCGATGGGAAAATAATGGGATATGAAAAGGGGACACTTTAAAAAAGTCAAGGACATAAAAGAGTTAACTTTGAAAATTCACAGAATTTAAAAAAGTAAAAGCAAGAAAAACAAAAACAAAAACAAAAAGTTGTTGAACGATGCCAACAACACGCGGTGTTCCCAAGCGGTCCCCCATCTAAGTACTAACCGCGCCCGACGCTGCTTAATTTCGGTGATCGGACGAGAACCGATGTATTCAGCGTGGTATGGTCGTTGGCGAAAGACGAATGCTTAGCGTAGGGTTTTGTATTTGATATGAAGAGTATTTTGGCATTTTTGTACTACCAGCATGCGTTGAGCTATGGAAATTGTATTGTTAGAATTTATGAAATACAAATACAAATCGAGTACGCTGAGAATACACATTGCAAGAGCTCGTAGCAAACTATCTAAATTGAACTGAGAATGCTGTCATTTGAATTGGTGGAAAGAAATACCTAGTACTACATTGTGGATTGCGATGGGAAAATAATGGGATATGAAAAGGGGACACTTTAAAAAAGTCAAGGACATAAAAGAGTTGACTTTGAAAATTCACAGAATTTAAAAAAGTAAAAGCAAGAAAAACAAAAACAAAAACAAAAAGTTGTTGAACGATGCCAACAACACGCGGTGTTCCCAAGCGGTCCCCCATCTAAGTACTAACCGCGCCCGACGCTGCTTAATTTCGGTGATCGGACGAGAACCGATGTATTCAGCGTGGTATGGTCGTTGGCGAAAGACGAATGCTTAGCGTAGGGTTTTGTATTTGATATGAAGAGTATTTTGGCATTTTTGTACTACGAGCATGCGTTGAGCTATGGAAATTGTATTGTTAGAATTTATGAAATACAAATACAAATCGAGTACGCTGAGAATACACATTGCAAGAGCTCGCAGCAAACTATCTAAATTGAACTGAGAATGCTGTCATTTGAATTGGTGGAAAGAAATACCTTGTACTACATTGTGGATTGCGATGGGAAAATAATGGGATATGAAAAGGGGACACTTTAAAAAAGTCAAGGACCTAAAAGAGTTAACTTTGAAAATTCACAGAATTTAAAAAAGTAAAAACAAGAAAAACAAAAACAAAAACAATAACAAAAAGTTGTTGAACGATGCCAACAACACGCGGTGTTCCCAAGCGGTCCCCCATCTAAGTACTAACCGCGCCCGACGCTGCTTAATTTCGGTGATCGGACGAGAACCGATGTATTCAGCGTGGTATGGTCGTTGGCGAAAGACGAATGCTTAGCGTAGGGTTTTGTATTTGATATGAAGAGTATTTTGGCATTTTTGTACTACGAGCATGCGTTGAGCTATGGAAATTGTATTGTTAGAATTTATGAAATACAAATACAAATCGAGTACGCTGAGAATACACATTGCAAGAGCTCGCAGCAAACTATCTAAATTGAACTGAGAATGCTGTCATTTGAATTGGTGGAAAGAAATACCTTGTACTACATTGTGGATTGCGATGGGAAAATAATGGGATATGAAAAGGGGACACTTTAAAAAAGTCAAGGACCTAAAAGAGTTAACTTTGAAAATTCACAGAATTTAAAAAAGTAAAAACAAGAAAAACAAAAACAAAAACAATAACAAAAAGTTGTTGAACGATGCCAACAACACGCGGTGTTCCCAAGCGGTCCCCCATCTAAGTACTAACCGCGCCCGACGCTGCTTAATTTCGGTGATCGGACGAGAACCGATGTATTCAGCGTGGTATGGTCGTTGGCGAAAGACGAATGCTTAGCGTAGGGTTTTGTATTTGATATGAAGAGTATTTTGGCATTTTTGTACTACGAGCATGCGTTGAGCTATGGAAATTGTATTGTTAGAATTTATGAAATACAAATACAAATCGAGTACGCTGAGAATACACATTGCAAGAGCTCGCAGCAAACTATCTAAATTGAACTGAGAATGCTGTCATTTGAATTGGTGGAAAGAAATACCTAGTACTACATTGTGGATTGCGATGGAAAAATAATGGGATATGAAAAGGGGACACTTTAAAAAAGTCAAGGACCTAAAAGAGTTATCTTTGAAAATTCACAGAATTTAAAAAAGTAAAAACAAGAAAAACAAAAACAAAAACAATAACAAAAAGTTGTTGAACGATGCCAACAACACGCGGTGTTCCCAAGCGGTCCCCCATCTAAGTACTAACCGCGCCCGACGCTGCTTAATTTCGGTGATCGGACGAGAACCGATGTATTCAGCGTGGTATGGTCGTTGGCGAAAGACGAATGCTTAGCGTAGGGTTTTGTATTTGATATGAAGAGTATTTTGGCATTTTTGTACTACGTGCATGCGATGAGCTATGGAAATTGTATTGTTAGAATTTATGAAATACAAATACAAATCGAGTACGCTGAGAATACACATTGCAAGAGCTCGCAGCAAACTATCTAAATTGAACTGAGAATGCTGTCATTTGAATTGGTGGAAAGAAATACCTTGTACTACATTGTGGATTGCGATGGGAAAATAATGGGATATGAAAAGGGGACACTTTAAAAAAGTCAAGGACCTAAAAGAGTTAACTTTGAAAATTCACAGAATTTAAAAAAGTAAAAACAAGAAAAACAAAAACAAAAACAAAAAGTTGTTGAACGATGCCAACAACACGCGGTGTTCCCAAGCGGTCCCCCATCTAAGTACTAACCGCGCCCGACGCTGCTTAATTTCGGTGATCGGACGAGAACCGATGTATTCAGCGTGGTATGGTCGTTGGCGAAAGACGAATGCTTAGCGTAGGGTTTTGTATTTGATATGAAGAGTATTTTGGCATTTTTGTACTACGTGCATGCGATGAGCTATGGAAATTGTATTGTTAGAATTTATGAAATACAAATACAAATCGAGTACGCTGAGAATACACATTGCAAGAGCTCGCAGCAAACTATCTAAATTGAACTGAGAATGCTGTCATTTGAATTGGTGGAAAGAAATACCTTGTACTACATTGTGGATTGCGATGGGAAAATAATGGGATATGAAAAGGGGACACTTTAAAAAAGTCAAGGACCTAAAAGAGTTAACTTTGAAAATTCACAGAATTTAAAAAAGTAAAAACAAGAAAAACAAAAACAAAAACAAAAAGTTGTTGAACGATGCCAACAACACGCGGTGTTCCCAAGCGGTCCCCCATCTAAGTACTAACCGCGCCCGACGCTGCTTAATTTCGGTGATCGGACGAGAACCGATGTATTCAGCGTGGTATGGTCGTTGGCGAAAGACGAATGCTTAGCGTAGGGTTTTGTATTTGATATGAAGAGTATTTTGGCATTTTTGTACTACGAGCATGCGTTGAGCTATGGAAATTGTATTGTTAGAATTTATGAAATACAAATACAAATCGAGTACGCTGAGAATACACATTGCAAGAGCTCGCAGCAAACTATCTAAATTGAACTGAGAATGCTGTCATTTGAATTGGTGGAAAGAAATACCTAGTACTACACTGTGGATTGCGATGGGAAAATAATGGGATATGAAAAGGGGACACTTTAAAAAAGTCAAGGACCTAAAAGAGTTAACTTTGAAAATTCACAGAATTTAAAAAAGTAAAAACAAGAAAAACAAAAACAAAAAGTTGTTGAACGATGCCAACAACACGCGGTGTTCCCAAGCGGTCCCCCATCTAAGTACTAACCGCGCCCGACGCTGCTTAATTTCGGTGATCGGACGAGAACCGATGTATTCAGCGTGGTATGGTCGTTGGCGAAAGACGAATGCTTAGCGTAGGGTTTTGTATTTGATATGAAGAGTATTTTGGCATTTTTGTACTACGAGCATGCGTTGAGCTATGGAAATTGTATTGTTAGAATTTATGAAATACAAATACAAATCGAGTACGCTGAGAATACACATTGCAAGAGCTCGCAGCAAACTATCTAAATTGAACTGAGAATGCTGTCATTTGAATTGGTGGAAAGAAATACCTTGTACTACATTGTGGATTGCGATGGGAAAATAATGGGATATGAAAAGGGGACACTTTAAAAAAGTCAAGGACATAAAAGAGTTAACTTTGAAAATTCACAGAATTTAAAAAAGTAAAAGCAAGAAAAACAAAAACAAAAACAAAAAGTTGTTTGAACGATGCCAACAACACGCGGTGTTCCCAAGCGGTCCCCCATCTAAGTACTAACCGCGCCCGACGCTGCTTAATTTCGGTGATCGGACGAGAACCGATGTATTCAGCGTGGTATGGTCGTTGGCGAAAGACGAATGCTTAGCGTAGGGTTTTGTATTTGATATGAAGAGTATTTTGGCATTTTTGTACTACGAGCATGCGTTGAGCTATGGAAATTGTATTGTTAGAATTTATGAAATACAAATACAAATCGAGTGCGCTGAGAATACACATTGCAAGAGCTCGCAGCAAACTATCTAAATTGAACTGAGAATGCTGTCATTTGAATTGGTGGAAAGAAATACCTTGTACTACATTGTGGATTGCGATGGGAAAATAATGGGATATGAAAAGGGGACACTTTAAAAAAGTCAAGGACATAAAAGAGTTAACTTTGAAAATTCACAGAATTTAAAAAAGTAAAAGCAAGAAAAACAAAAACAAAAACAAAAAGTTGTTGAACGATGCCAACAACACGCGGTGTTCCCAAGCGGTCCCCCATCTAAGTACTAACCGCGCCCGACGCTGCTTAATTTCGGTGATCGGACGAGAACCGATGTATTCAGCGTGGTATGGTCGTTGGCGAAAGACGAATGGTTAGCGTAGGGTTTTGTATTTGATATGAAGAGTATTTTGACATTTTTGTACTACCAGCATGCGTTGAGCTATGGAAATTGTATTGTTAGAATTTATGAAATACAAATACAAATCGAGTACGCTGAGAATACACATTGCAAGAGCTCGTAGCAAACTATCTAAATTGAACTGAGAATGCTGTCATTTGAATTGGTGGAAAGAAATACCTAGTACTACATTGTGGATTGCGATGGGAAAATAATGGGATATGAAAAGGGGACACTTTAAAAAAGTCAAGGACATAAAAGAGTTGACTTTGAAAATTCACAGAATTTAAAAAAGTAAAAACAAGAAAAACAAAAACAAAAACAATAACAAAAAGTTGTTGAACGATGCCAACAACACGCGGTGTTCCCAAGCGGTCCCCCATCTAAGTACTAACCGCGCCCGACGCTGCTTAATTTCGGTGATCGGACGAGAACCGATGTATTCAGCGTGGTATGGTCGTTGGCGAAAGACGAATGCTTAGCGTAGGGTTTTGTATTTGATATGAAGAGTATTTTGGCATTTTTGTACTACGAGCATGCGTTGAGCTATGGAAATTGTATTGTTAGAATTTATGAAATACAAATACAAATCGAGTACGCTGAGAATACACATTGCAAGAGCTCGCAGCAAACTATCTAAATTGAACTGAGAATGCTGTCATTTGAATTGGTGGAAAGAAATACCTTGTACTACATTGTGGATTGCGATGGGAAAATAATGTGATATGAAAAGGGGACACTTTAAAAAAGTCAAGGACATAAAAGAGTTAACTTTGAAAATTCACAGAATTTAAAAAAGT